>ML681998.1:3381905-3495982 GCA_007922195.1 Podocnemis expansa | reverse complement strand
GTGTGTGTGTGTGTGTGTGTGTGTGTGTGTGTGTGTGTGTGTGTGTGTGTAAAATGAAAGTAACATCTACTTTTTCTTGTTATTGACCATTATAATGTGATGATAAAGGTTTTACAAAGTAATTTATGAAAGTTATTAACATCTTTGATTTGTTAATCTTTTTTGAGCTGTTGGTACTTATTTATTCAGCTCAAGTATGAAATCCTGGCCCAACTGAAATGAATGGACATTCTGCCATTGACATCTGTAAGGTCAACATTTGACTCCAACACTCCTCCCTTTTACATATTATACCAAAATGAAAAATAAACTTGGATAATGTTACACAAAAATTTATATTACAGAAAAAAGTGGTGTGGCAAAATTTGCTGAAGACTCATTTTATCTAAATCTTTGTCCATCCCTCTTATGAAACTGAGTTAGGTAATTTCACTTATTGCAAGGAACGGAGAAAGGTTTTGTAATTAAATCACTGAGCTGGGATTCAGAAGGTCTCTGTTCTGTTCCTGGTTCTAGCACAGAATTCCTATGTGATTTTAGCCTGACAATAAGTGATTTTCCAATGTCCATAACTTTAAACTATAAACTAGAGCTGATAGAAACACTGAATTAAATTTATTTATGTCTGTCAGTAGCCCAGACTCCTGTGAATTGAGTCATCACTCATGTCAAAGGAGTCACACTCATGTAAAACCAACATACAAGATTGGGATACTGCCCATTGTATATATATTTGAGTCAAATTTTCCAGATTTTCCAGATGGCTTTTCCAGAGAATTAGAAATAGAATAATTGCTACAGCCAAATTTGTCAAGGCTGCTGTTATAATCTATGATGCAGAAGATACTAAAAATGTGACTGTAAAGCTGTAACAGCAATATTTCTAAACTTACTTAGCATACTAAATGATGGAGAATGAGTTAGAATAGTTTCATCAACTAAATATTTCAGTACTTTATTCTTCACCTAAAAGAGATGAGCTACTGAATTTCCCTGAAAAGGCTTTATAGATTAGTAACACATAATTCTGACTGAGTCTAAAAACACTTATAGTTGAATAAGATCAATGGGAGTCATGTGAGTAAACTTAGTCATACACATACATATTTGTTTGAAGGACTGAACGTTAAAAGCTATATATAAACTAAATACAAAATACATTTCTCATATGCTTATCATATTTTTCATAAATTGCATTAAAGAGTTTGTGATGAAAGGGAAAAAAATCTATATGTAATATCATTGGTTTTCCCTAACAAAAAATGGAATTTCTTTTGGCAGCTTTCATCATCAAAGAATAGCAGTCTTTATAGACTACAGTGGTTTACATTTTTATCTTTGCAAAGTGAAAAAACAAAGATCAAATTTAATTTTTAATTAGAAAAAAAGGATGAGAAAATAGTTCAAAAAATTTCTATTTTAGGATTAAACTCTGGAAATCTTATTCATGTGGTTCAGCAAGTAGTCCCATTGACTACTTGGGTTAATAAGTGTGCATCAATGTAAGCTTACATAATCAGCAGGGCTGGGTGGGAAATGGCTTACCTGCTCCTTACATATTTTAAACATTTCAAAATGGTTTCCTGTCCTGAATCCAAATGAGAATTTGAAATCTCATTTTTTTTTCAGAAACTGGTAATCTGAAAAAAGAAATTGAATCTGGTCGGTGCAAAGATTTCATTTTGATAATGTCAAAAGATTTTGTTTTAATTTTGATCTTTTCCTTTCTTTTTGCCTTTCTTATACTTTTTAGCAAAAACTGACTTGAATTTCAAAAGGAAAAGTTATGTTGACCTGGAAAATTGAAATTTTGAATTCTGAAAATCTCAAAATGAACATTTCAAAAATTATTCCCTCCCCTAAAAAATTATCTTCCTGGAGAGATACACTGAAACTAACTCTTTCTCATTAATAGTTGCAGTTTCAAGGACCAGGCTTTTTCTAACAAAAGAAGTTGTGTCAGAACATTTCTCACCACCACAAATGAGAAAGCATTTTGATTAAAAAGAAAAACAAATATTAATTAGAATGAATAAAACTTATACATTCATTCTTACTACATTTTGTAACAATAAATAGTGCTCAAAGATTAAATTGCTGCATTTAATAACAGTTATAGTTGAACAGGGAATGCAAGATTTAGATATCTAATAATTAAAACTGATGATGAAGTGCATTGAGACAGATTAACTTGTTGAGAACATCGTTCCATGATGAATTCCTCACACTTACAATCATGTAACTTTTAAAATCTATCAAGACTAAAAACCAAAATTAACAGTGAAATCCTTTATATATTATTCATTAATAAAGTTCTTGTAAAACATGATCACAGTGCAAATGTGTTAATATAATTTAATTAAACTCACAAAATAGAGTACTTTTTAGCTACAAGAGAATGTCAAAGTTTTTCATATGTGACAGCAAATTACTGAATAGTTCCAAATGCGCCTTCACAACAAACAATTTCAAGGTATTGTTTATGCCATCAAACCTCTCCACAAAATATTTCTTCACTATTGCCAATGTATAATACCAATCAAGGAGGGAATTTAAAAAAGAAACCACCAACTTAAAGATCTTCAACTTTCAACATATTTATCATCATGTCCTTCTAATATATGTTTAGTATGTATGTTTAAAATTTGTTTGGGTTGCACTGTTGGGATCTGTCATTGGGTATGTCTACAATGGAGGCTCTTTTAAATCAACTTAACAAGGTCAACTTTAAGTTGACTTAAAATCAATCTTTTTAAGTTGACTCACAGAGTCCAAATTGAAAACTCCTGTTGAGTGTCTGTGTCCACACTGTCAGGTGCTCGGTTTACACTTCCAGTTGGCTAGGAACTCTGGGAGGGGGCTGGAGGCCAGTTAGGTCAATTTAAGGGCTTTCCCTCTTCTACACTGGCTTAACTAGACTTAATAAGGTCAACTTAAATGTTAAGTCAACCTCACAAGATGAAGTTATTAAGTCGACATCAGGAAGCACTTAAGGTGATTTTATAAAAGCCTAATGTGGCTGCAAAAGTACGTAGGGTGACGTAACATTCCTTAAGTTGACCTAAGGCTCCAGAGCAGATGTACCCTGTGTATGCTTCCTCTGACTTCAGTGGAAGTACTCAGTGAATAAGATGCTATTCATTATGAGTGAGGATAGGAGAGTTTGAGTCTGTAGTTGTCTTCCGGATCTTTAATGAGACAGAGATAACAAGATTTGCCAAGCAATGGCAATTCATGTGATATTGGTATTCTGCTACTCTGAATGTCTATGTCTACACTACAGGGCTTGGTTAACTCAACTTAATAACGTCTACTTAAAGTAAACTTTAAGTAGACCTTATTAAGTCGACTTAATGAGGCCACATTGCATTAAGTTGACTTTATAAAATTGACTTAAACCAGAGGATCCATTTAAAGTTGACTTAATAAAATTGACTTTAAATGGGCCCTATTAAGTCAACTTTAATGGCCATATTGTGTTTAATCAACTTAATAAGGTCAACTTAAACTTTAAAGTCGACTTTAAGGACAGGAGTTATTAAGTCAACTTAAGCAAGGGCTTAAGTCAACTTAATGAACTCCAATGTGCCCAGGGTATTCCTTAAGTCAACTTAAGCCTCCTTAAATTGGCTGAAGCCCCTAGTGTAGACCTACCCATTGTCAGCCCACACTAAGTAACTATATTTGGTTAAACTATGCTTTGACCAACAGCTCATATATACATTAATGCAAAAAGTTGAAATTCCAATGTATTGTCTTCTATTAATCCCATGGACCTTTTAATTTGGAACTGTGATGAAATCTCTACCTTTTAATGAATAAAAAATGAAGACTTTAGCTTATTACAAAGTGTCGCTCTTTACTTATTCTTAAATGTATCTTGCTTTCACACAAAGGTCATTTTAGTCAAACTACCTGCTATATAAACCTGGAAAGATAATTTTGTAATCCCTTTATCAATTTAAAGCAAAAGACCATGGTGGTTAAGTTTAATTAAGGAAAAGTAAATGGCTTTCTTTTAACAAAATTAATATATATCTATGAGCCATGACCTTTTCTTCCATTTATTCCTCAGAATGATTGTCCTTTTCAAACTATTTGTATAAAAAAATGAATTTAATCATACTAACCCAAAGCAGGAGTCAAACTATAATATTTCTTCTGTTATTGCTATACTGAATTATCCAAGAAAAGGTAAAAATAATTTTGTAAATTATGATCGCTACAATTTTATTCTTTTCATTAATCACTTCAGCACATATACACATGCAAATCGGATTCACAGGTAGTGTAAACTGGTGAGGTAAGAGTGAGTTTAATGGAGCTATGCTAATCTGTCACACTTGAAGATCTGGCCTACAAGCTGTAACTCAAGCTATATGTTCCAGAGGAGTAGCCATGTTCATCTGTATATAGCAAAAACAATGAAAGGATCTTATAAAAGGGCAAAAGGCAATATGCCACATTTATTATGAGAAAAATACAATTATGCTAATAGCCAATATCTGGGACCTAAACACACACACATGCATGTGCACACATACACCAGATGTTCTGCTGTATGTTATATATAGTTCCCAGTCCTGATTATTGCTTGTGATTGTAGCTTGCGTTTGTGGCTGGTTTGTGGAGAGCCAGGCAGTCAAATAAGCACCCAGGGAGGGTGCTTTTCTGGCTGGGCTGCAAGCTGGGAGCCAGATCATACAGGGGCTCCCCAACCCGCTTGCCCCGCTGCCCTGGCAGCAGGGCAAGTAGGTTGGAGAGCTGTGGTCCCCTCTGGCTCTTGGCTTGCAGCCAGAGCCAGAGAAGGGGGGAGGGTTCCCCGTGACTGTCCGCTTGCCCCCGCCGGGGCTCAAGCGGGAGAGCTACTGGCCCCGCCAAAGCCATGGGTGCCAGCAGCTCCCCCTCAGCCCAGGCGGGTGGCAGAGCCAGCACCCATAGCCCCTACCCACCAGGGCAGCACTCTGTAGCCTGCGAGGGGTTGGGGAACCTGCACCCCCCCCCGGCTGCTCACAAGCGGACAGGAGAGCCCCACCCACACATTCCTTGGCAGCTTCCAGGCAGCCAGGGGCTGGGGGAGCAGGGTGCCCAGGCCACCCAACTAGGGAGCGGAGCAGCAGGCGAAGCAGTGCACCCTGGGAGCAATGTCAAATATTATTTTGAAATAATGGTTATTTCAAAATAACTTGTCCAAACGGCGTTATTTTGAAACCACCCATTTTGAAATAAACGCTGTTTCAAAATGAATGGGGTTTAAGCCATTTCAAAACAATGGCTCTTATTTCGAAATGATGGAGCCTGTCCTTTGGAAATAAGAAAATGTCGTGTGGACCAAATCTTTTTTATTTCAAAATAACCAGTGTTATTTCAAAATAAAAAAGACATGTGGACATACCCCTTTAGTTCGGACCTGCTAGGTGTTTAACTTGAACTAGCCACACATCCTAGTTCAAACTAACTTTTTAGTTCAAACTAGAATGCACAGCTAGTTTGAACTAATGGCTTAGTTCGAACTTTTTAAGTTTGAACTAGCCATTATTTCACGTCTTGCCCATGCTTAGTTCAAACTAAAGTTCAAACTAAGCTGGCTAGTCCAGACGAAGCAATGGGTATTACTAGTTCAGACTAAGCTTTGGCTAGTCCGAACTAAAAAATTTCTTAGTTCAGACTAGCCAAATGCTGGTGTGGCCATGGGCCAAATTAGTCGGGATTAAATTTGCTTAGTCTGGACTAATTTAGCAGTGTAGACGTAGGCTTTTTGCCCACGGATGTTATGTCCACACTGCCTCAGGGTACTGCATGACCATGAGTAATCATTTAATAGCAGCTGTGACTTTGATCTTGTTCTTAACAGGGTTTTTTGTCCCTTTCTTTCTAGACTAGCTTCTTCTTGCTTTTCCAGGGTTTGTCTGCATTGTTCTTCAGAAATTAAGGTGGTGCTAGCAGTTTGTCATCAGGACAAGCTGGAGCTGGAAACATCCCATCACACACACACACACACACACACACACACACACACACACACACACACTTTATTCGCACACTGAAACTAAGATCATACATCCAAATGAAGTTTCAGCAAAACTTAGGCTGGGTAACACAAAATGAAGTAAACAAAATAAAAGAGGTTTAGTTCCAATACAAAATGAAGTAAACAATTAAAAATGGAGGTTTAGTTACATTATGGAGTTACATCAGACTTTGGTTATGATGTTAAAGAAAAAGTGAATGAATGAGCAAGGCCTTATCAATGAATAATAGGCATTATTCCAGACAGAACTTCTTGTCGGAAGCAATTCTATGGTATAAATTCATCTTCAGTACTACAGATGTTCACATCTCTACCTTCTTATCCAAACTTATCGCTCACCAGGCCACCACCATCTCCCTTTACTCCTTCACTTAAGCTAATCTTGATCATCCACTTGTCTTAATTTGCCACAATTATCTTTCCCTTCTTCCTTACTGTCCTTATGCATGAAACACCTTCATTGATCTGATACTTAAAAAACAACAAGGAGTTGTGTGGCACTTTAAGACTAACAGATTTATTTTTTGCATGAGCTTTCGTGGGAGAAGATCCCATTTCCTCAGATGCTTCGAAGATGAGTGAACTTACAGAAAGGAATGAAACTAAATGCAAAGGGGTGTAAAACATAGGATCAGGTCATAAAGTAACAGCAAATCAGAGCAGTTTACAGGCTCAAACCATGGGAAGCCTGAAGTCAAATTACCCTTTGTAATGGGAAAAGAATCCGTAGTCTCGATTCAGTCCTGCTTTCACAGAATTTAGCTTGCATATTAATTCGAGTTCAGCTGTCTCTCTTTGAAGTCTTGATGTCCCAGGTACAGCTCTAATGACAGTCGTTAACAAATCCATCATCGAGTGATTAGGAAGATGGAAGTGCTCAGCAACTGGTTTCTCTGTTCTTTGATTTCTGATATCAGCTCTGTGCTCATTCAGTCTCTTACGGAGCGATCGTTCTGTTTGTCCAATATATAAGGTGTAGGGGCATTTCTTTCACATGGTGGCATAGACCATATTAGTAGATGCGCAGGTAAATGAGCCTTTGATGGAGTAGCAGGCTTGATTAGGACCTATGATGGTGTCTGTTGTGTAGATATGTGGGCAGACTTGGCAGCGTGGTTTTTTGCAGGGGTGTGTGCCTGCTTCAATGTTCCTGTAGTTAGATCTGTAGTTGATGGTGAGTATCTGTTTAAGATTAGGGGGCTGCCTATAAGCAAGAAGTGGTCTGTCTCCTAATGCTTGAGAGAGAGAGGGATCATCTTTTAGAATAGGCTGTAGGTCCTTAATGATCTTTTGCAGAGGTCCGACTTGAGGATTGTATGTAGTGACTAGTGGTGTTCTGTTGCTTTCTTTCTTGGGTCTCTCCTGTAGTAGATGACTTCGGGGAACCCGTCTAGCTCTGTCAATTTGTTTTCTTACTTCCCCAGGTGGGTACTGTAGTTTCAAGAATGCTTGATAGAGATCCTCAAGATGTCTGTCCCTGTCTGAAGGATCAGAGCAGATGCAGTTATATCTTAGGGCTTGGCTAATTCTGTGAAAGCAGGACTGAATCGAGACTATGGATTCTTTTCCCATTACAAAGGGTAATTTGACTTCAGGCTTCCCATGGTTTGAGCCTGTAAACTGCTCTGATTTGCTATTACTTTATGACCTGATCCTATGTTTTACACCCCCTTGCATTTAGTTTCATTCCTTTCTGTAAGTTCACCCATCTTCGAAGCATCTGAGGAAGTGGGATCTTCTCCCATGAGAGCTCATGCAAAAAATAAATCTGTTAGCCTTAAAGTGCCACACAACTCCTTGTTGTTTTTTCACTGGACTAGACTAACACGGCTATCCCTTTTAAAACTGATACTTAAAGTCACTCTTTTCCCTCCTTTCAAATTCATCTTCCAACATCTGCTTCATCTACTGTGATGCCCACCCTCGAACACACAATCTGGCCTAGTGTGTGGCTGTGTCACCCCAGTTCCTCGCTCCTGCACCTCAACTTATCCTTCTCTGTTATGTGAACCACCCACTCCTGGTTCAACCAATGCACAGTCCCCTCATATAATCATTTCCTGACCTAGTAAAGGAGCATTTCTGGATAGCCACTGATGGGTTAGACTCCCAGCAAACATCCCTAGCCCGCAATTCAACCTTTAGAACTGAGATTTTGCAGATTTCAGTGTTGTATATTGCACACCAGAAGCTCATTTACGTTTGTCCATCAAATTATCAAATAAATTGATATGCACCAGCTCTCACTCCAAGTGAGTTGTTGGCACACATTCAATTCATGAACACTGTTTTAGATAAACAAACAAGTTTGACAACAATAAGATTTTAAAAGAATCTAAATCAGATTACTATAAATCAAGAGATTAATAATGAGTCAAGGAGTAGGTCACAATTAACTAAAAGATAACTGACATCCTAAACTAAGGTTAATATTTCAGTAACTTTCTGTCTGTGAAGTTAGTTTACCAGACCAACTGTCTGTGATGTCTCTAGCAATCAGGCTCCTCTTCCTGTGGGCAGATTCTCAGTCTTTGGTGTTGCTTAGAAGATTGATTCTAATGGAGAGCTCCAAAACAATGATGCTTCTTTCTTTTGAAAAGTTTTTCTGAACAATCTCTGGGGTCAGGTGATTGGCCATGTCTGGCAGTGGGCATGATTTCTTCCATTTAAGCTGAAGTGCTCATAGGTACTTAGGCCACTTCCTTGTTCCTGTATGCAGGCCTCTGTGAAGAGTGTATCCTCCCTTTTATGTTTGTCTGCATCTATTCAAGCTATGGGAGCCACACATTTGGGAATATGACATAGCAGATATTCACATCTGCACATATGCATGGCATTGCAGAAAACATAATAATGTTCAGTATGTCATGAACATTCCAGAAATACCTCAATAACATACTTTGCATTAGAAAATACCCAATTACACTGTAATGGTGAATACGAATGATATACAAATCACATGATATGGTTATACATTGTAGGGAGGATCCCGTGGAAG
The DNA here is from genome assembly GCA_007922195.1 of Podocnemis expansa. Lineage (NCBI taxonomy): Eukaryota > Metazoa > Chordata > Testudines > Podocnemididae > Podocnemis > Podocnemis expansa. The sequence goes on along the minus strand of ML681998.1, from coordinate 3,486,953 downwards.
ACATTATGATGCTACAGCTTAGGTAGGCCAAGGGTGAGGGTAGGGCCGAGAAGTCTGAACCAAAGTACTGCCATGAGAATTTGAACTAATGAAGCAATGATGTTGGTCAAGTTGCTTATCAAAGTATGTAGCCATTTTGCCTTCAAAATGTTTTTACCTTGTTTCCCACAATATGCCATCTTGTTCCCCATAATATGTTGTTAATTTGTTTGCTAAGATATGCTTTGCCATTTTGCTTGCCAATAAACATTGCTTTGATGAAGGGTATAATTATGAAAGGTTTGCGGGGGGGGGGGCAGTCTCTCCAGGTCTTAGACAGATGCCACAAGTTGCAGTCTCCTGGTCCATGGGGCCTCTCACCTCCCAGAAAATGGCTTTCCTCTGGTGCTTTGCTATAGTGAGTGCATAAATAAAATCTGTTTGCCATTTTATCCAGAGTCAGGTGTTGTCATCTCACCAGATCCCTGCTTAATACATACATGGGGTACAGAGTCTTGTGGCACTTAAAGACTAACAGATTTATTTATCGCATGAGCTTTCATGGGAGAATATCCAACTTTGTCAGGCGCTTTAAAGAGGGAGAACTTACAGAATTGGATGAAAATAAATGCAGGGGAGTGTAAGACATGGGATCAGGTCATATTGCAACATACTGCTGTTGCATTATGACCTGATCCCATGTCTTACACTCCCCTGTATTTATTTTCATCCAATTCTGTTAAGTTCTCCTTCTTCACACCATCTGACGAAGTCGGATATTTTCCGACGAAGCTCATGAGATAAATAAATCTGTTAGTCTTCAAGTGCCACAAGACTCCTTGCTTTTTTTGCTTTACTGGACTAAAATGGCTACCCCTTTGGAACATGGGGTACAGAGTATCACAAAAACTTGGAACCAGTAATGGAAAAGTCTACTGAAAGCAACATATAGTTAATATGTATTTTTACACTTAAAATATATTTAATATTAGTAAAATGTAAAGAATACATATAAAACCTATGTATTTTAATTGCATTCTTCAACCTCATCATTTACACACTGCTTCATTTCTTAAATAAAAAGCATGTCAGAGTAGGGTCTATGTCTTCTCATATGTGTTGTGAGTGCTATCAGAATACAAATAAATAAAAATAACAGTGACTGATTCAAGGTTAGAAAAAATTTTGGATGTTACTTTAACTTCACTGGTTCACTCATCACTAAAAGGAACCTACTCCCACTCACACCCCTCCCCATTATCACCCTCAGGAGATCCAACATGACTACATTGCACTCAGTTTAAATTAGTTCAGAAACTCCAGTCTATTTCTGAACACAAGTCTTGGTCTCTTGCATGACAATATTCAGCTTTGCAGCTCCTCTGCTAAAACATTTATGCAAACAGAACAGTTTTCACCTAACACAAAGGCAGAGAACTTCTGAGTAAAAACTTACTACCCTGTTTCCTGGAACAGCTCTGTAATTACATTTTTGAAGACATGCCTGTTTAAAAAATTCATTATCAATTTATCATTCCATGGACTGAAAAAAAATAAAACCGTTTCTGCACATAACATTTGTGTCTTTGCACCCACAGCTGTATGGTTTTTTAATGTAATAAGGATAACAGATATGCAGCCAAGTAAAACAAGGAGATTATTCTACCAGAAGGTCCTAGCAACATCATAAACTATGTGCGTTCACCCTAAGCATCATGTCATCAGAATCCTAAGATTTTTTTCATTCTTTATTGCACATTCTTGCACACTTTTTTTTTATGTACTCCTTTATATGTGTGATTAGTTTACATACCACTCTGTAGTCTTTCCCATAGCTAAACTCATTGGGGCAAATTGATATATAAAATAATGTACATTAAACCTCCGTACACTAAATTAAATCTCTTACAGTCATTGTAATTAATAATAGGGTATGTCTACACTAAAAGCTGGAGGTGTAATTTCCACCTACAACAGACTTGCCCATATTAGCTCTGCTAGCATGATACAAATAAAATGTAACTGCAGCAGAACAAGTGGCAGGGGAGGCTAGCCACCCTGAATCAATGTCTAGTGTCTTGGACAGGTACCTCTTCAGTTCAGTTCATGCCATGGCAGCTACATTATTTTTAGCACTCTAGTTAGTCAGAACTAGCACATGTATGTTTCTTTGAGCAGATAATTACACCTTTAGTTCAAAATGTGGACCTAACCATAGATCCAGTCTACCTGTAAAATTGGCCTTTCGGCTTGCCTTCAATCCACCAAAGTCTACTTTTCAGACCTCTTATGCCTCAACCTTCTTATTCCCCCACCAACAAAGTCTGCCTCAATACAACAGTCATTTCCTTCTCCCATTCTCACCTGTGTGCTCTTTCCCCTGAAGCCCTCTACCTACCACCTATCCTCTTAGCCCTGGTACACCAATTTACCACCTAACCTCTATTAAGGACTCATTTCTTTCATGATGCTCACAAGGAGTATGTCCACACATCTCTTTTATTTTGAAATAACAGTGGTTATTTTGAAATAAAAGAGATTAAGTCCACACAATGTATTCTTATTTTGAAATGATGAGCTCCATCATTTTGAAATAGCTTAAACCTACTTTAAATCGAAAAGGCTGTTATTTCAAAATGGTTATTTTGAAATAACGCCATTTGGATGTGTTATTCTGAAATAATCATTATTTTGAAATAACACTTTTACCCTTCTCCTTCCCAAGGTGCCTTCCTTTTAGCCTATATTGGGTGGGGGCATGGCCCAGGGAGGGGGCCATGTTGCCACACCTCCCATGGTGCCCCTCTCCTAAAGTGAAATGGCAAGTCCTGTGTTTGGACATGCTATTTCACTTTGAGCTTTTCCCTTAATTTGAATTAACTTATTTTGAAACAAGGACTTTATTTCAAAATAATTCATTTCAAAATAACTTATTTTGAAATAACGATGTATGTGTGGACATAGCCAAGGAGTTTTTTGTTTGTTTGTTTAAATAAATCACCATTTTCAAAAGAAATTATTTTGAGTGATTCTCTCCTCCTATGTGTGTTCTACTTTTTTCTCCCAGTGTCATTTAAGTTTTGCAAAGGATATCCTTCAGAAAGAGACCTTATGACTTCAATGGGGCTCAGAGTGAGCACAGGAGTCCCAAACTATTCTCTATACAGGATTAAGAACAACTGTAAGCTGTTTATGGGACTGAGTGCAATGCTGAGACCCTTAGGGCATCATAAGGTGAATAAATAAATAAATAAAGAAGCAGTCTCGTACATCCCTTCCAGACACCCAATGTAATGACTTTGAAATCATTTGTATGTATGTGATCTGTTAACCATTTATAACTGTCTTTTTTCTCTTTTATTAATAAATCTTTAGTTAGTTTACTAAAGATTGACTATCAGCATGATACTGGGTAAGCCAGAGGATAAGTGTCTGATCCTTTGGGTTTAGTAAGAATCTCATATGTGGTAAATTTCATTGCAACAACCTATAACTATATTAGACTTCTTTGTCTGGTTGGGAGCCAAGAGGCTGGAATGCTTAAAGGGGACTATATGTGGCATCTGGTTAACCAAAGTGTTATTGCAGAGGCTCTTTTGTTATTTCGTTTTGGATTGGGTTAATCTAATTATAGAATTAACCATCAGATTTGTGGTATTTTCAGAGTGGTCCATCCCAAGCACCCAGCCACACCATCCTTTTTTTCTTAGCCATGATTAGGCATTGTGGAAGCTGAAACAATAAGACTGAAATGCCACTTTAACATAAGGTGTGAAAACACAGTTCATGGAGAGGCCGAGACGATCTTTCAATGCTTCCATCTCCAAAGATGAAGAATAGATTGCTCCCAGACCTAATATTTCCTACATGGCAGAGAACTGAGCTATTCACTAAACCACTGGATAATACTTATTGTTTATATCTTGAATTTACACCTGAATGAATTATTATTTGTTTCAGACATATGCTGATTTACAGCATCTGAGACTCTTATCCAGTGTCTCTACAGCTCTATAGTGATATGTGCAGCATACCTCTTAGTTTCATGATTGAACTGATTAGTTTAATAAAAATTATATTAATAACTACTGCAGATATCATCATCATTGCCCTTTTGTTGTCTGATTTTTTTCCCATAATTTACTCCTTGCATTCAGAAAAATGAGTATCATGAAACATCAAATTTGCATTCTTTCAGTTATCAAATGTATGTAGACAATGTTCCTCATTCTATTGTTTGGGAAATGTCTATGACTCCTGAAGAGTTGTCTTGACATACTTAATGCCAGGAATCTTTAAAGTACTTTCACTGGAAAATGTAAGAGAAACAAAAAGGGCAGTAGTCTAAAAAAAAGTTCTATTTAGGAAACACTGGGAACCTTATTGTTAAAATATTCACACTGGATATGTGAAGATGGTTTCACTCTTGATTATATCAGTATGTCCTTCAGTGCCTGCCTCGCTCAGTTACAAGACCATCACCTATCATTTTACCTAATTTTAAAACTTCAGATAAAAGTATGCATTGAACTTTATAGCCTTCTCATTTTTCCATGCTTGTGACTGAATGAATAAGCATTATATACACAATCCAAATGTATTTTATTTTAACTGGTTAATTTAGTTATTAGATCTCATTTTGTTATGACAAGACACATTCTTATATGAGCTAGGTAAAAATGGCAGCATTCTTAATACTTGAGGTAAATCTGTGTGGCTGTGCATGCACACGTGCACACGTGAATATAAACATTTAACAAACACACATTGTTAAGAACCTGTGGCCTCCTTGCATGCCATTGTTCAAAGAAATGTGTTTGTCAGTATAGTTTGTATGCCAAATTAAATGTGTGCACATGACCAAGTAACCTTGACATGGGTACAAATAAAACCAGCTCAGAGGCTTGAAACCAAATATTAAATCCAAGCTTGATATTGATTAAACAATCTGAAAGCAGTAAAGTCAGCTAAGCAAACAGAAAAATACTGAAAAACGTAACCATTTTTTGTTTCTCTACAGCAGACATAGCTATAATTACAGTAATTGCTGTAACAGCAGAAGTCTTGCTTTTAAGTAATACCATATATTAGTTACTGTTGAATAAAAAAAGTAGGATCTGTCTCAACAGCTAGTGTTTCAGGGGGGATATTTTTTGTTGTTGCTTGTGTAATAACTAATCATAGCTCATTGAGGATTTTTTTTTTCCACAGCAGCATTAAAAACAGCACAAAGAAGGCAACTATTCTGCAAATACAGTGAAACAGTTTACTTAAAGATTAATAACTCTGATGTGGAGGTCATTCAAACCTAATAAGGGCTAAAATAGAGTTTCCGAATACTGTAATCCTATGGAAGCCCCTACACACGTATATATCGTAGGTGCAAGGGTGGCTGAATGAATGGGATGAGGCCCTATAGGGTGCTAGTGAACCAGAGCAGCTAATGGGAGTTTTGCAAGGATAAAGAGAGAGTGACAACCTGATCTGTCTGATCAGGTTCTTGTCTGTAGTGTAGGGCATGTGTTTGCAGTGTACCTATTGCTTGACTGAAGTATACTGTACAATCTGAGGGATTGTGTCCTGACCCTAGTGGCCTGCTGGGCAAGGCTGAGAGCTTCCTAATGAGGCTTTGGTCTCTAAGCCTTTAGAACCCCTTAATGAGGGGAGGGAACTAGTCAGAGAGAATCAGGGTTTGAAAAGCCCATGCCTAGCAACCAGAGGATCTAGTGAACAGAGGACTTTTGCCAGTGAGTTAGGGGGGAGCTGGGACAGTGTGGGGCTCAGGGGTGTCGCTGGAGCTGGGTACACAGGGCACATGCCCCAAATCCCGATGCCAGTGCCCTGGATCTGGCAGCGCCCTCCTCTCCTGGTCTCCAGCCTGATTGGGCCGGAGATCCCTGGCCCAGCTGCCCGCGCCAGCGGCAGCCCCGTCCCCATCTGGGGATCCAGGCCTCAGCCACCTGTGGCTGTGGAGGCTGCTCCTGGCCCTGTCCCCAGCCAGGGATCCGGGGCCCAGCTGCCCGTGGCCTTGGCAGCCCCGTCCAGGCAGGGGATCTGGGACCCAGCCACCCATGGCGGTGGCAGCCCCATCCCCGGCCAGGGATCTGGGGCTCAGCTGCCCGCAGCCACAAAGGCCACCCCTGGCCCCGTTCCCGGCCAGGGATCCAGGGCTTAGCCACTTGCGGCTGCCCCCGGCCCCATCCCTGGGCAGGGGCATGGCCTGCAGCCAAGGGGCGTGGCTTTCTGCCAGGCGCATGGCCTGGGCAGGTGCCCTGGGTGCTTCCCCGGAGCAGCGACGCCCCTGGTGGGGATAGAAACACTTCATTAATGTCCTGTAAACTAAAGACAATTAACAACTCCCCCAGCTGACAAAAACGAACAACTATAAAAGAAAGAGCTTCAGGAGTAAAAAGAGAATGCAGGCAGAAGTCTAGTCCCTCATTAAATGAAAATATTGATACAATAGGCATCACAGAAAGTTGGTGGAATGAGGATAAGCAATGAGTAATACATGAGTACAAAATTTATCAGAAGGACTGACTAGATTGTATTTGGAGAAAGTGAAAGAAAGCACAGCATCAAAAGAAATAAAAGCCTTAAATGAACCCAACTATGGCACTGAATTTCTATGTATAGTAATTCCATGCTTGAATAATAAGAACATAGCAGTATAGATATAGTACTGACCGCCTGACCAGGACAGTGATAGTGATTGATTGTGAAATGCTCAGGGAGATTGGAGATGCTATAAAAATTAAAAACTCAATAGTAAATGGGGGTTTAAAATATTACAATGTTGACTAGGTACATGTTGCCTCAGGAAGGAATGAAGAGGTAGTTTTTTGATATTGCAAATGATTGTTTCTTGGAGTAGCTAGCCCTGGAACTTACAGGATGGGCAATTTTTTGTTTAGTCCTACATGGAGCAGGATCTGGTCCAAGAAGTGACTATGGCTGAACCAGTTAGTAATAAAGATCATAACTGAATAAAATTTAAAATCCTTGGAGGGTGGGGAACACCAAACCAGCCCACCACAATGGTATTTAATTTCAGAGAGGGGAACTATGCAAAAATGTGGAAGTTAGTTAAACAGAAATTAAAAAGTGTACAGCCAAAAATGTAATTCCTCTAAGTTCCATGGAAATGTTTTAAAAAATTAAAAAACACTACAAGAGGACCACAAGAGTGCTACGAAGGCAAAACAATAAAATAAAAGAAGCAGTAAAGAGGCAAAAAATGGTATCCTTTCAAAAGTGGAAGTTAGATTTTATTGAGGAAAACAGAAAAGAGCATAAATTCTGGCAAGTGAAGGGTAAATGTATAATTAGGGAGTATAAAGAAGAATTGGAAGAACAGTTAGCCAAAGAGACAAAAAGTAACAGCATTTTTTTTTCAGCACATCAGAATCAGGAAGCCTGCTAAACAGTCAGCGAGGTCACTGAATGATTGAGATGCTAAAGGAGCACTCGAGACAGATAAGGCTAATGAGGAGAAACTAAATGAACTTTTTACATCAGTCTCCATGGCAAAAGACGCTGGGAATGGACAATGGGATGGATGACTTGATGACTATCTTTTCTATCTGTTCCCTCTGAAGCCCTTCTCATTGGCCACTGTCAAAAGATAGGATACGGGGCTAGATGGACCACTGGTCTAACCCAGTATGGCTGTTCTTATATACTAGGATATTCCTTCACTGTGTAAGCTGGGCGTTAAAACATCCCACTTTGTTTGCGGGCCATGAGTCTCAAAGCACATGTGAAATGACTTGGGCTCTCAGTTCTTGGGGTTCTGGGGTTAAAAATAGCCTACCTGCTAGGTCTGGAGCCAAGAGTCAGAAACTCAATGGCTGTGTTCAGATGGGAGTTTTATTTCGAAACAACAGCCGTTGTTTTGAAATAAAATTTCTTATGTCCAGATGTCGTTCCCTTATTTTGAAACAACGGGACCCGTTGTTTCAAAATAATGGCCATTGTTTTGAAACAGTAAAACCTCGCATCTAATCGAAATAGATGTTGTTTTGAAACGGTTGTTTCGAAACAACAATGTTCGGACGTTTTATTTCAAAATAACCATTATTTCGAAATAACACTTTTGCCCTTCTCCTTCCCAGGGTGCCTTCCTTTTAACCTTTATTGGGTGAGGGCATGGCCCAGGGAGGGGGCCATGTTGCCACACCTTCCATGGTGCCCCTCTCCTAAAGCGAAATAGCAAGTCCTGTCTTTGGACATGCTATTTCACTTTAAGCTTTTCCCTTAATTCAAATTAACTTATTTTGAAATAAGGACTTTATTTAGAAATAACTCATTTTGAAATAACTTATTTTGAAATAACAGTTTACATGTGAATATAGCCAATGAGAAGGAAGGGTTTCAAAGCCTAGCCCATAGCCCAAGCCAAATGTCCATACTGTTATTTTTAGCCCTACAGCTCAAGCCCCATGAGCCCTAAATCAATTGACCTGGTTTCTGATACTTGGAGCTGCAGATTTTCTCTAGAGTCTTGAACCTAATATCTGAAATCAAACTAGAGCTCCCACACAGAAGAATCAATTTTCCTAGAATATGGCTACTGGCTGCAGCACACCTGGCATTCTTTCTTTCTCACCAATTCCCTCACTCTTCTCACAATCCTATTTTCATGCAACCAAGCTGAGGAAGGAGGGAAAATGTCCTACAGCAGGGTTTTATCTGATTCTTTAACTTATAAAATAATGAGAGGGGGCATTCGTGTCAAGGTTTGGTTTTCATAGGCCAATCATCTTACCCTTTTTCCTGTTTGTTGTAATATGTGGCTATACAGTTGTCCCGACAAACTGTGCAACACAGATTAGTTGCCTAGTGAAACTTTGAGGGCCATAAAGATACAGTAATGGGGGGGCTTTAGCTCACATAGAGATGGATGCATAATGCTAATTGTGAACCATGGAAATCCTTTAACAATGTATGGAAAACCCATCAAGTCCATGGATCAGGAGCAAGACAGTCACGGTTTATGAAAAGAATTTCTATTATTTTGGTGACATTTGCTCAATTTCTTAAGGCCACCAGGCAATTCTAAAAGCTTATCCCGCCTTATTTTACTTGCCATTAAATCTACCCAAGATGTAGGGGAGACAAAGCAGATAATCAAGTAAGAGATTTAGTGCTCAGCAATAAATAAGGGGGTTTGCTCAGGAATTACTGATCCCCTAAATTATGTCAAATAATATACAATACAGTTCATTCTACTGTTGGCTCCATGTTTCTTTGAATATGTGTGTAATGTTATTGAAAATGCTTTTCAAGAAAAATGCTGCAGAAACACAGTGCACGTGTGACAGGACATGAGTGAATTTGTTCATTCAAGAAAATAACTTGTCCATCTCCACAATCTTTTTCCAGTTCCAGAAATGAACATTTATTTTGAGGTACAGCAAAACCTGTTCTCCAGGTGATGTAGTGTAGATTCATTCCAAATGGGGATCCTTGCAGCAGCTTCCTCAGCTGGTGTGTTTTTAATCATAGAAAGGAAATGATCCAATCCTCTAGTGCACTTGTTCAGTATAAGCGACTCTCATTTCTGACTTTAAAAACCTACCTGTAGATATCCATATCCCTTATGTGGCTTTAAACATGTCAGCATGTAGTTCCTTTCTTGGCTGTGGATTCTCATTGTTAAACCAGGATGGAAGAAGATCACTTTAATAAAGGCTATGGAAATGTTTCTAAGCATGAAGTAGATAACAATTCTGTGGCCATAATGTATTGATTCCAAGGTGAATTATTCATGCATAAAAGTAGATTTTTTTTTAACTGACAGCTTTAAAAATATTGAAAAATCCAACTGGCTTTATCTGAGATACTAATAAAGGGACAATATAGGTGGTCCATGGGTGGGAAGTTGTTTTCTCCATGAGTAAAAGGATAGAGCCACTGGTGATGTATGTAAGTAATTAATAACACATTTCAGGAGATCACTACCTAATAAATCTCAGCCTAAAGTACTTAATAAAAATATTTCATCTGCAGACTCTATATAATGGCACAGCTAACTTATAATTAAAAAATTAGATTAATTTCAATACATCTGCTTATTACTGGTAGCTAAGGAGAGAATATTATTACACTGTGAAAAAATTAAGATCTATACTGAATTAGTTGAGCCACATTTTTTTTGATCCAGTTTATTTGCATAGAAAGCCAGATCCAAAGGCTATTGAAGTCAACATAAGCCTTTCTGTTGATTTCATTAGGCTTTGGATGAGGCTCAGACTGTCCAGCAATATTGCCAACCCAAAGAGATCAAAAAGCATAAGTCAGAACCCAAGAAACCCATGAGATTTAAAATCAAATAATGTTTTTTACTTACTCTTCACTTTTTTACCCAACTCTCTACTTCTCTGCCAGTGCTGGTGTGATAACTTCAGACCAAAAAGGCAATCCTTATTGCAGTCCTCGCCTCAGATGATCAAATGGGGTATGTCTCACTGGAACCTTAGGTCGACTTAACCTGCCTTAAGTTGACCTAAGGTACCCCCCAGCTCCCTCCAGAATTTATTAAATCGACTTAAGCATTTGCTTAAATCGAGATAATAACTCCTGCCCTGAAAGTTGACTTAAGCACCTCCTGCCCCCTGCCCTGCCCCATGTCCTGATCGGGCTTAGGGGCCTGATCCAGCTCTGGGGGCCCACTCTGGACCCAGCTGCCACTGGCAAGGGGGTAGAAACGGGCTCCTGCTGCTAGTGCAAGAGGCTGGGAGCTGGATCCTGCTGCTGGAGGCAAGTGGCACGGAGCCCAATCTGACTCCTGTCACTGGTGGCAAGGGGCTGGGAGTCCAACCCGGCTCACAGCTCCTTGCTGCAAGCGTGTGAAATTAACCAGGCTGGGTCAATGGCATTGCAGATAACTCAAGGCCAGATCAGCTCCACACCACTTGCCGCAGGTGTCTTGGGCTGGCTCTGAGTGTGTCGGGGACAACTTTCTAGTACAAATGCTGGAGGAACCAACTAGGGGCCTTGAACCTCTCGACCCGCTGCTCACAAACAGGGAAGAATTGATCAGGGAGGTAGAGGTAAATGGCAAGCTAGGCAGAAGTGACCATGACATGGTTGAGTTCAGCATGCTGATTAAAGGAAGGAAGGAAAGAAGCAAAACAAAAACCCTGGACTTCAAAAGAGCAGATTTTGGGTCCCTCAGGGAACTGATGGGCAGGATCCCTTGGGAAGCTAATCTGAAGGGGAAAGGAGTCCAAGAAAGCTGGTTATATTTTAAAGAAACCCTGCTAAGGGCACAGGAAGTTGCCATTCCAATTAGGAGAAAGAATAAACATGTGAGGCAGCCAGAATGGCTTAGCAGAGAACTCTGCTCTGAGCTTAAACATAGAAAGGAAGCTTACAGGAAGTAGAAGCTTGGTCAGATGACCAAGGAGGCATATAAAGATATTGCTAGGGACTGCAGGGATAAAATCAGAAAGTCCAAAGGACAAATGGAGTTGCGGCTAGCGAGGGATGTACAGGATAACAAGAAGGGGTTCTACAAGTATGTTAATAACAAGAAGAGGATCAGGGATGGTGTAGGTCCCTTGCTGAATGGGGCAGGCATCCTCGTGACAGAGGATGAAGAAAAAGCTGAAGTGCTCAATGCTTTTTTTGCTTCAGTTTTCACAGGCAGGGTCAGCTCCCAGCCCACTACCATGGGTATGGCAGATGGGAGAGAAGAAGAGAGGCCCTTGGTGACGGAAGGTCAGGTTAGGGACTGCTTAAAGAAGCTGGATGTGCACAAGTCCATGGGGCCGGAAGAACTGAGTCCAAGGGTGCTGAGGGAATTGGCCGATGAGATAGCAGCACCACTGGCCGTTATTTTTCAAAACTCATGGAGAACAGGGGAGGTGCCAGAGGACTGGAAAAAAGCAAATGTAGTGCCTATTTTCAAGAAAGGGAAAAAGGAGGATCTGGGGAATTATAGATATACCTTGATTTTAGCAAGGCTTTTGATACAGTTTCCCACAGCATTCTCATTGGCAAATTAAGGAAGTATGGGTTGGATAGGTGGACTATAAGGTGGATAGAAAACTGGCTAGATCAATGGTTTCAGCGTGTAGGAATCAATGGTTCCATGTCTAGCTGGCAACCAGTCAGGAGTGGTGTGCCCCAGGGGTCGGTCCTGGGGCCAGTTCTGTTCAACATTTTCATCAATGATCTGGATGATGGAATAGACTGCACTCTCAGTAAGTTTGCGGATGACACCAAGCTGGGGGGAACAGTAGACACGTTGGAGGGCAAGGACAGGATTCAGGGAGACCTAGATAAATTGGAACAATGGGCCAATAAAAATCTTATGAAGTTCAATAAGGACAAGTGTAAAATCCTGCACTTGGGATGGAAAAACCCCATGCACTGCTACAGGCTGGGAAATATTCAGTTAAGTAGCAGCAGTGTAGAAAAGGACCTGGGGGTCATGGTGGATGGGAAGCTAGATATGAGTCAGCAGTGTGCTCTTGCTGCCAAAAAGGCCAATGGCATACTGGGCTGCATCAAAAGAAGTATTATCAGCAGATCAAGGGATGTGATCATTCCCCTCTATTCTGCACTGGTGAGGCCACATCTAGAATACTGTGTTCACTTCTGGGCTCCCCAATACAAAAAGGACAGGGACATGCTAGAGAGAGTCCAGCGGAGGCCAACCAAAATGATTAAAGGGCTGGAGCACAAGCCCTATGAGGATAGACTGAAAGCATTAGGCTTATTTAGTCTGCAGAAGAGAAGATTGAGGGGGGATTTGATAGCAACCTTCAACTACTTGAAGGGACGCTCTAAGGAAGATGGAGCTCGACTGTTCTCGGTGGTAACAGAGGACAGAACGAGGAGCAATGGTCTCAAGTTGCAGTTAGGGAGGTCGAGGCTGGATATTAGAAAAAACTTTTTTACTAGGCAAGTGGTGAAGCATTGGAATGAGCTGCCAAGGGAGGTGGTGGAGTCTCCATCTTTGGAGGTGTTTAAGGCCCGGCTGGACAAAACCATGACTGGGATGGTTTAGTGGGAGTGGTCCTGCCTCTGGCAGGGGGTTGGACTAGATGACCTATGAGGTCCCTTCCAACCCTAGGATTCTATGATTCTATGAGCCTGTTGCTACTTGCGGCAAGTGGCTCTGGGCTGGATTTGGCTCCCTGCCACTTGCCAGTGGTGGCAAGAGCTGGATCAGGCCCCTGGTGCTGGATCAGGGCCCCAGAGCCAGATCACGCCCTGGGGTGGGACAGAGGATGGGACCCAAGTCCAGTCCTGGGGTATGTCTACGAGTGTAGACATACCCCTAAGTCAACTTCAAATGGTCATCTTTAAGTTGCCTTAAAGCAAATCTTGTGAAGTTGATGTAAAATATTCTCCCAGTGTAGATATAGCCCTTGCGTCTTGTCCATCCCACTGAACCATAGGGTGGCATACATTTTTCCCTCTGGGCATGACTTTAATCTCACAGAAAACAGTGAGAGGTGGGAGTCAGTTTTATTAAGGGCAGCCTCACTCACACATGCAGATGAACTATAGGGAAATGATGGCCATCTTATTGGCTTCAGAATCATTGGTAATAACAGAAGATGGCTGCCATTTTTAGTAAGGGAAAAATTGTGAGTTGGCAGCCTTTCACCATGTTTTCATGAGACATCATCTCTCCACCTGCTCTGAGGCCCCCAACCTGGCCAGAACATGACTAAAGGGTTGCTTGCAGCCTGGGCCCCAGAGGGGCTGCTGGAGCAATTAGCTGCCTAAACCCCTGTGGAACCACTGCAACTACCAATCTCCTGGGTCATGGAACAAATTCCAGCTGCCTGGGACCAGCTCTCTGGGACCCAGAGAATCCACCAGCCACCTTGGACCTAAAGGAGCTGCTATTCAATGGTGACCTCAAGGTGTTCCTAGATCTTTTGTTGATTGATATGAAAACTACCCCTAGCTGAAAACCCTAAGGAGGCCAAAGGTGACCCAGAGAGCCAGGTACTTGAGGAAAACAGGGAAGGAAGTAGCCCAGGGAGTTGGATGACAGTCCAATAGTGTTGTGGTGTTGATACTGTATGCTTCATGATCATTCTGGATACCAGTGACACCCAGTACACACTATTTGGAAATCAATAAGATTTAATGTGCAAGGTTTACTATAAATATACCAATTACATAAAAAAACCTAAAATTAACTATATCATACTCACTAAGCCTAGAAAGCTAAGCAGTCACTCAGAAGGCTGTATACAGGAATGGCTTTCTTCAGTGGCCTCTGGTCCAATTGGCTACACCTCCTGGAGAATCAGTTGCCAATGGAGCTCACCCCTTAGTCTAAATAATACCTTTTTATATCTTTCCATAAACTGCTTCCATCTAATTACCTTTCTACTTGTTATCATAGGGTATGTCCACACAGGGTTCTTATTTCAAAACAACAGAGGTTGTTTCAAAATAAGAACCAGCATGTCCACACAACGTACTCTTACTTCGAAACAACAGGTGCTGTTGTTTTGAAACAAGAGCCGTTGTTTTGAAATGGCTTAAACCCCTTCCGTTTTGAAATGACGGTTATTTTGAAACGAGATGTTTCAAAATAACGCCGTTGGGACATGGGCTGTGTTCACACAGCCTCCTTATTTTGAAACAACAGAGATTGTTTCGAAATAAGATTTCAGCTGTTCACACGACGCACGGTTGTTTCGAAACAAGTAAAACCTAGACTGTGGGCGAAACAACGTTGTTTCGCAATGGTTGTTTCGAAACAACGCCGTGCGAGCGTGTTGTTTCGGAACAAGATGTTCCGAAACAACAGTTCAAAGCGTGCCTCCTCAGCACCCTGGCCAGGGGACACCCCTCAGCGGGTTTGGGGGCAGACCGGGCTTTAAGCCCGCGGGGAGCAGCGCTGGGCAGCACTGAACCCCACCGGTGCCTGCAGCCCCGCTGTGCAGGCACCAGCGGGCAGCAGCGCTGGGCAGCACTGAACCCCGCCAGTGCCTGCAGCACCCTGCGGAAGTGAAATAGCAAGTTCACAGTTTGAACCTGCTATTTCGTTTCCCGCCTTTTTTCCTTATTTCGAATTAACATTTTGTTAATTCGAAATAATGTGTTTCGAAATAAGCGTTATTTTGATACACGGTTGTTGCGAAACAACCATATCGAAATAACTGGCTGTGTGAGAACACAGCCATGCTGTTTTGAAACTATGGTTATTTTGAAACGACTTGTTTCGAAATAACCGTCATCTTTACATGTTATTTCAAAACAAGCATTGTTTTGAAATAACAGTCTGACCTTCTTCCCAGGGTGCACAGCACCCTGGGGAAACAGGAAGTTCCTGCCTGGGTGTGCCTGTCAGGCAGTGTGCCCTGAGCCTTCCGCAGGCATGGCCTCCCAGGGAAGCAGTGCCGCAGGGGGTCAATGCAGGGCCCCTGTTCGGACCCCAGAGGAGGTGCGCTGCCTCCTCACCATCTGGTAGTGGCAAGACATTATGTCCCGGTTCCGGACCACTCATCAGAACCGGGACATATATTCAGACATTGCAGCTGCAATGTCCAAGCAGGGCCATGCTTGGATGACCAAGCAGGTCCACAGCAAGGTCAAGGCCCTGCACCAAGACCATGCACAGACCCAGGAGGCCTGGGAGCTCCAAGGGGCAGGGAGCACTGCCACCTGCCCCTACATCAAGGAGCTTCATGCATCCCTGGATCCAGAGCCCAGCGATCTCCCCGCTGAGGCTCTGGACACAGGGGTGCAGCAGAGCCCATCGTCTGGCCCAGAGGCAGCGGGGATGGGCTCCGACGTCTCCATCAGGGGGCCTCCTGCCTCAGCACCACCGGTGGCAGAGGCTACCCCCAGCACGCCAGAGCTGTTCCCCAGCCCTGTGGCGGAAAGCAGCCCAGAGGACCAGGGGCCTGAGACCATCCTGGCCCCTGGGGACTCCAACACTGACCCTGGGACATCATGCCGGACCTCTGGAGCCCCGTGGGTAAGTATTCCCCTCCTGCACAGGCACACAGGGCTGGGCTTGTCCAGCAGGTGATGGGCAGCAAGGGGGTACAGGGCAGGGCACCAGGGCAGGTAGGGCACAGGGTCAGTGGGTGCAGAGGCCCCCCCCTTCGCCACGGGTCTCAGAGAGACAGGTGGCACTGGGATCACAGGCCCCTGTGTGCCTGAGGGTGGTTAACAGAGGCTGGGTGTCAAAGATGCAGCCACATCTTGGGCAGGGTGGATAGCATGCAGGCCACAACACTGGCAAGTGGCCGTGGGAGACCCCCGAGAGTAAGGTGTGGCTGAGTCCAGCACACCCTTGTGGGTACCAATAGCATGTGTGCCTCCAGGGTACGGTTCCCAGATGTCGGGCAAAAGGAGAACATGGTCCCCTTTTTACTGTCCTGTTCTTCTTTTTATCCTCACATTCTCTGTCTGGCAGGCAGTTTAAAAGACAGGAGTTTGTCAGGCTTTTTACTGTAGGGGTTGAAGTATCCTGGAATGCTCATAGAATACTGATTTGTACAGGAAAGTGTTCCAGGGCCCCCTAAACCCTGAAGAATATCACAGCCATACAACATTTTCTCCCAGTGTCCTCCAATGTCCTCCATTTGGTACTTTTCTGGCCTCCTTTCAAGGTTTGGGAGCTGGTAGCCCTACCACAGGGCAATGTCCCACAGGATCCTGCTGACAGTCAGGGCAGAGGTGTGTGCTGCAGACAGGCTGCACACAGACAGGGCCAGCAGGCAGCAGGGGCCAACTGTGTTTCCTGTTTCCCTCCAGCAGATCGCCCAGCCGGTCGGCAACTACCACCACCAGCCCGACGCCTCAACCTGAGGGCACTGAGGAGGAGGAGGGCCCTCCGGTCATGGGCAGAGCTCCTTGAGAGCCTCGAGGACCTCGGGAAGAGAATGGAGGTGTCCACCCTGGCCTGGAGACAGAAGCAAGCCCAGCAGCAGGACACAGCCCTCCATCTGCTGCAGAAGGTGGCAGCAGCAGACGACCGGGTGGTCGCCACCCTGGAGTGCCAGCCACAGACCAGTGAGCACCAGGCGCAGGCCACTGAGTGCCTGAGCGACCACCTCCCACCCGCGGTCGAGGCCATCGCCACCAGCATCCGCTAGCTGGTGGAGCAGACGGCCCCTCCATGAGATGGAGGGGGTCTGCTGCCTGGCCCTCCCTGGAGGTGACCCTGGACCCAGGGCGGCCATGGGCAAGGGTGGGGTACACCACTATCCCCAGATCCCCCCACAGGCCCTGCCTAACTCCGCCCCTGCCACCCGGACTCTCCCACCCCTTCCCCCTCCCAAGTTCCTGACCACCTCCCCAAACTCCCCGCACTTCCCCTCCCAAGTTGCTGACCCCCCTCCCCAAACTCCCCGAACTCCCCCTTCCAAGTTGCTGGCCCCCTCCCCAAACTCCCCCTTCCAAGTTGCTGGCCCCCCTCCCCCAGACTGCCCCCACATTTCCCCATCCTGGAACCCCCCCCAGCCCTTCCCTGCCCCAACCCCTGTTTTGTTGAATAAATAGTTAGAAAGCCATTCTTGGTGTTGAGTGGTTTTATTTGGGGGTAGTTCACAGTGCAGGTGGATGTGTGGGGGCTGGCTGTGGGTGAATGGGGGAGAGGGTGATGTGGGGTAGGGCAGGCCTGGCCCTCAGCTTTCCTCCTGGGCGAAGGTGGTCATCAGTGCATCGCGCACTGTCAAGGCTCTCTGGGACAGCTGCTCCCGTGTGGGCACAGGTCTGGGTTCCTCATAGTCCCCGGCGAGGAGTCGTGCCTCAGCTTCCTATGCAGGTGCAATGGACTCACCCCGCTGCTCGCAGTAGTTCTGCAGGGCCATGCATGCGCTGATCACCTGCGGCATTGTGCTCTCCACAAGGTGGAGTCAGGTAAGGAGGCACCTTCAGCAAGCCTTGAGGTGGCCGAATGCCCACTCAACCACCTGGCGGCAGCGGGTCAGGCGGCGGTTGAAGATCTGCTGCCCAGGATTGAGGGGCCCCGCATACGGCCGCATTAGCCAGGGGGATAGGCCACATCTACCACAATGAAGATGGGCACCTCTACTCCCCCAACACTGATGTTATGCGGGGAGAAGAAGGTGCCTGCCTCCATGCCCCAGAACCAGGCAGAGTTATGGAGGACCCTGGCATCACGAGCCCTCCCTGGCCATCCCACATAACAGTTTTGGAAGAGGCCACGGTGGTCCACAATGGCCTGCAGGATGAGGGACTAGTACCTCTTCCTATTGCGGTACGCCGTGGCTCTGTGCTCCATGGCTCACACAGGGATGTGCATCGCATCCAGGATCCCCACATAATCGGGGAAGCCGAGGGTGGCTATGCCGGAATGGTGTCCTGCAGCTCCCCTTGGGTGACCAGGCATTGCAGCAGGACCCAGTTGATGGCCCTGGTGAACTCCACAAGGATGTTGCCGGTGGTGGAGCTTCCGACACCAAAAAGGTGTGCTACAGACCTGTGCGACTCCGGAGTGGCCATGTTCCAGAGGACGATGGCCACTCTTTTGTCCACAGGGATGGCAGGCCTCATGGGGGTGTCCCTTCGGCACAGCAGTGGGGTGAGTTCTGTGACCAGGAGGTTGAAGCTGGCCCTGGTCATCCTGATGTTCGTCCTCCACTGGTCGTCCCCCCAAGTCCACAGCACTACCCGCTCCCATCAGTCTGGGCTTGTGTCCCGGGCCCAGACCTGGCGAGGCACGGCAGGGGGCAGGGACAGTAGCTCTGCTCTGCAGCCCAGCTGGCTGACAGCCTCGGGCAGAGGCTGGGCACCATCTGTGTCTGTGTGCAGAGTGTCCCACATCAGCAGGACACTGCAGGCAGGCAGACGGTCTCTGTGTTGCAAGGCGCTGGCTGAGCAGCCGGGCAGTGTCCATCGCTTGCAGAGCCCAGCTAGCCAGAGTGGATAGGGTAGCGAGGTCAGGGCCAGGTTTTATAGGATTGGCTACCAACAGGGCCGCCGACATGGCCCAGGGAGGCGGCCATGTTGCCACACCTCCCATGGTGCCCTGCCCCTGAAGCGAAATAGCAAGGCCATAGTGTGGACATGCTATTTCGATTCCCGCTTTTCCCTTATTTCGATATTTTTTTTTTGTTATTTGGAATTAAGTTGTTTCGAAATAAGGGTGTTATTTCGAAATGACTTGTTTCGAAATAACCTTTTCGAAACAACCCCTGTGTGTGGACATAGCCATATAAGCTAATTACAGTACCTAACCTGGGCTCTTACCCTTGAATGTATTCCATTCTCACCATGATAACGGGTCATCAAAATGACATCTGGTGCTAGGCAGGGTAGTATGAAAATACACCCCTTGGCAATAAAAAGGTATACCCCAGACGTTCAAGGATAACTTGTTGTTCCTGTTCTTGTTATCTGTATGCAGCTGCAAGCATGCATATTGTGCATTTCATCTTAGGTGTTGTGATATACAGAAACTGAGACATCTGAAGGGTTACACAGTAGGCCAATTCATTTCTGCCAGTCAGAAGATGTCACACTACAGGGGTCCGAATAGCCAAGCAAGCACCTGAAGCTTTGCTAGGCCTGTAGGACAGTAGTGAAGCCACTCAAATTGCATTGGGAAGCCAACAGTAGCCTGTAGCTATGTCAGCACATTGTGGCTGATGTCCCACTAACCTTGTGATATAGCCCTCTGCCTCTGATAGAGACCTTGGCTGGGATGCAGTAGAGTTGGGAGAGTCTGCATCCCCCTCCTCACTTTCCACATCATCCCTGGAGTGGTTGCCTCTTCCTACCCACTGAAGCCTCAGAGGGCATAGGCTATTTGACTGTCCCACCCTACCTGAAAGGCCAAGGCTATAGATGATTTGTTTGCCTAAACTGAGGCTAGAGACTGCTGACTTACCCTGTCCAGGGCTGCAGATTTTTTTGTTTGCCCTACCCAGGACCATAGGCAGCTAACTCGCCCTATGTCGGGATGAAGACAGCTCACTTGTCCCACCCTACTAGGAAGCTTGGGCCATAGAGCACTAACTCACCCTCCATAGGGCTAAAGACTGCTTTGCTCGGCCCACCCTTGTTCAGGGCCAGATCCAAAGACTCCCCTTCCTGCCCCCTCTGCCACAGAGCCTGGGCTGGAAGGTACTTCAATGCTGGCAAACAGTAGAATAGGCCAGGATCCCAGCCCCAATGCCAGTCCCCCCTAGCCTGTTTTCTGCCCACAGGGGCAAGAGGGGGTGTGTGGCCTCCGTCCCAGACAGACCGGGGTGGGGGGAGGAAGAGGGATGGACAACCCACCACCTCACAGCTGTCCCAGGCTTCAAGTGTGTCACTTCACCTTCCTAGAGCTGGTCTTGCTTATATCGAAGGCCAGTGCTCCTGCATTAAATTAAAGCAGCCCACTGATTTCTCAAACTTCCTGTGTCTACAAAAACTGCTGGAAGGGCAAGTGTGGCCCAGAGGCACCCCAGGCATTCTTTATTTCAGCTGTTATCTTGACATAGGAGGGAGGTGTGACTAACTGTCCGTACTCTGGTTGTGCACCTACAGTGCCCCACTCTTAAAAATGAGGCCCCTGTTCTTGGCCCAGTTATGATGGACCAGGAAATGCTGCACTGTCGTATTAAGTGGTTGCACTTATTTTAACAAGGCATGGAAACAACTTCATTGGTTTGGTATTTTTTAATATTCATGGTAACAATGCTTAGCATTTACTTACTATCTTACCATGAGTTACAGTTCTCAGCACTTTACAAACTTTAAATAATGAATATTTCTAACAGAAAGTACTTTATAACCCCCTTCCCACAACATTTACAGATTAGCTGGAGATGTCAGCATATCAGGATTTCATGTGTCACAAAAGCATGAGTCCATGGAGTGTACTTCCAAATGTTGATGTGTGTGACTGTATAAATCAAAGCAAATGTTATTGTAAGATTTATTTACACTATTAAAATTTATATTTCTATAGTATATTAGCAGCTAGCTTTTTAATGCTTGTCATTTAAAACACCCTTTCTGGTGTGTGTGGCTTTTTTATAACGCCAAATACAACCTAAAAATATAAATTCTGATTCAACAAAATCATTCAGTGTGCGTATAATTTTAAGCATGTGGGAAGTCCCATTAAAGTCGCATTTAAAAATATGCTTAAGTGCTTTGCTGGATCAGAGCCATAACAGTTGCACAGCATAAGTCCAAATCTGAATTTCCAGAATTATCATGCTCTCTATTTATCACGTCAAAAACAGGTAACAAAATGGTTTTACAATGATGTTATTATTGTCAGAACTTCCAGTCCCTAAAACCTTTAAGAATCTTCCCAGACTGTAACCCAAGAGCGCTAGTATCAACATCCTGATAATATAGAAGATCACATAAGGGTATATTCAACCATTTCACTCTTGCATGCACTGTGTCCAGAATGCCTTCAGCCTCTCTCCTGGGTTAGCAATCTAGCTGATCTGGAACAAGACTTTACATTACAGGTGGTAATGACCAGGCTTAAGAGGGAATTCTCAGCAACTTCCGGGGGGCGGGGGGGGGATGTGAGAGATCCCTAGTAGTATATGCTATCTTCAACAAGTGCAAATAGATGTCCTGTAATCCCAGCTACTGGAAGAAGGCCATGATGACATTTCAAGCAGGAAGACCCAAGAACTGAAGACCCCCCTCTTTTTCTCTTGTAAAAACTGTATACCAGATGCTTGGCAGCTAGGATTACTGCTGTTCAGTGAATGGGGGAGCCATCAGCTCCTTCCAGAAAAGCTTCAGATTATACAAAAGCTGCTGTGAAACAACTTTGTCCTTCAAACTGCCATCCACACAGCCAAGACAGCATGGAGGCAATGCGCCATAGCATGGAATGACCCGGTTAACATTTTCAGAGCCATAAAGCAAGATTGTGATAAAGAGCTGATAGGGCTGAGGCCCATAATGTATTCAGTCCAAAGTTCATTAAAGGAAAAGTACAGAATTTAAAAATCAAGAAATAAGTAAGGATCTGTAGATGCCACTATAAAGGTTCTTTAGAATGTAATAGAGAATAATCTTCTCCCTATAGCTTTGTGCTCATTTGTGCTGTTTTATCAGATTCTATAACAAGGATATAATTCCCAGTGAAATTCCATAAACTGGTTCATAAATATACAGACAGATTACCATCCTCTGTTGCTTAATTCTATAAGACATCATGTTTTTCTTAATATGACTAACAATAATATCACATAACCTTGTGTAGCACTCTTTATCAGTAGACCTCATTGCACTTTACAAGAAATTAAGTATGATAAGGTTGGAGCAGTTGTTATTTGTTAGCGCTGTCTTCTTGGAAAACCAGGATATAGTATTCAGCCTCTGTGACTCACTCACACACACAGCCCCAAGCATCTGCTTGAACCAGAAACCAAAACCAATGAAAAGGCAGTAGGAGACACACCTAAACCCCTCTGAATAAGAGTGATGGAATAAAGGCATCTCCCCAAGCCTCATCTACACTGAAGAGGTAAGCCTTTAGCACAACTGAATGGATAGCAGAAAACTTCATTTGTATCAAGGATGGAACCAGCATTAACATACTGAATGGAGAACCAGGCTCTAAGTCAGGAACCACACTGAACTCTCAGTTGGCAAAGCAGGAAAGCACTACAAGATGGGAGATCTCTGCCCCTAAAGCTAAGGAACCCATGCTGCACGCATTCGGCTCAGCACTCATCAGACCAATGCTAGTCAATAGCTCTTTAATTGATATCCAAAATACTGAATCTGTCTGATTGCATTGTGAGTTCCCATGAAGGAATATCATCCATAGCCAGGAATGATCAGTTCCCAGGGGCATTGCTGGTGCCGGGCATACGGGACTCAAGCCCTGAGTCAAGGTGCCAGAGTCCTGGGTCTGCTGTGGCCATGGCTGCAGGTGTGGTGCACTTAGTGCTCATGTGTTCCAGGGGCATATAAGGTTAGCAGGAGAGACTTGCTGTGCAAACCAGCCTGCTGAGTTCAGGGACGTATAAGGGGTTAGCTGAGAGCCCTGATAGACCGGAGCTACTCAGACACACTTAATCAGTGAATGTGTATCTGTGGGTGGTTATTTAAATCTGGACATGGAGGAACCCAGTCCTGGGCAATTTAGGTCCTGCAAGAGTAGCTCCCGTGGGATGACACTTGCAGAAGGGAGAAGTGAGCTCCACATAGAAACACAAGTGACGCAAGCAGTACATTAATAGAATTATCTCCCATGCCAAAGAAAGTAACCCTAATAAATGAGCATACCCCAAAGTTATGGGCAAATTTGGTAACAGTTTCCACAATTATAAACAATGTTCAATAAACTAATTTGTGGCCTTGATAATTTGGCCATGTGAGAGAGGTGAAGTGTAGATTGGTTTCTTCCTTTCATGTTAGGTTGACCTGTCAGTATTCCAGTTGTTTAAAGCCTCTGAACAGTCACATCTTTTAACACGGATCTAAGGTAAACCATAGAGATTGAGGCAAATGCCTCAGGGCTTCCCCCTGATGAGCATTACCCTCCAGGCAGTGTCCAAGCCTGAAATCATTACTGCTCAAACAAAATTAATTACTGAACTTTTTTTCTGTATTTACATTCTGCCTAGAGAAGGCAGCTGCAATACTCATTGAGAATGGATAAATAACCTGTTGTTATTGCATCCTTTGAGGATTTAAGCCACTCCACCTGTTGGAAACAAAGATAGATATACCAACAAAAAATGATATCCTGTTTTGCAGCTTCTGGTGTGTGACCACAACATATGTTTCTTGCTCAGCAAGATAAGAAAATGATGTTCTGCCCAGAAGGAATATGTGGAACTATACATGGTTCTGAAAATGAAGTAAATGTGTAGTTTGAGAAGTCACAGGCTGGAGCTGAAATAAGCAAATTTCAGTCTGTCCTCATGTGTGAAATATAAGTGAAGGTATAGCCTGTTTTCCCCTTTGAATGGAACATGAACAATATATAAAAGGCCATGCAATATTTCCCTACAATTTAGGTTGTTTTTTTTTCTTTCAGAGAATTGACACACACTAAAACTGCTTTAGATATGACAGCCCAATGCCCTCATTTGCAAATTCAGGCATTTGCTTCCTAATGTAAACCTTCTAAGTGAAAATGTTATTTTTAAACACAAGGCCTCTTTGGATTTCACATTTGTTTCTGTTAGCAGTGCTTTAATCCCATGTAATAAGTTCATATGAATGCAATAAAAAATTAAAGCAGGTCAGCAATTTCATATTCTTTGTTTTAATCATTTCTCTTTAATCATGACTTATGAAGTCAGGGGTAAGTGCAGTATTCTTTCCATGGACTCTGCAGCCAAAAGGCACAAAATGAAGTGGAGTTTCAGTAGGAGCTACTTAACTAAATTGTTTAATTGAGCAATAGTAAGAAACTTAGATCCTATGATGAGATCATATTAGCACCTGGATGGATGGATTCTGAAGTTCTTAGTGTCAGCCACATTAACTCGCACAGAAAATTCCTATAAAATTTATAGTGATGTAGCCACCATGATTCTGTAGAAACCGAATTTTATAGAAATTACTGTAAAAAGCTTTTCCATTAAATTTTATTTTTTTAACTTTTCTGTAAGATTTTTGCCTACTTGGTGGATAAGATAACAACTTTGATGGACCAACTTCTGTTGGTCAAAGAGTCAGGTTGTCAAGCTATATCAAGTTCTTCTTCAGGTAGCTCAAAAGTTCCAAGTAGCTCAGAAACTCATCTCTTTCTCCAACAGAAATTGGTCCAAGTAAAAGATATTACCTCACTCAACTTTTCTCTCTAGTCTCCTGGGACAAACATGGCAACAACACCATTGTAAATAACAAATCAACTAGTTTTATGAATTGAAGCTGTCACACAATTTTTGTAACAATTCTTACAATTTGTGATTTATCTTATTGTCAACCTATCATTTGAAGTTCCATTTTGATCACATTTAAGCATAAACTAGTGTCACCCACAAGCCTTCAGCCATTGCCAAACAGACTACATAGTGATCCTGCCCACAAGGTTGTGGAAAATACAGATGCAAGTCCATTACTGTTGTCTCTTTTTTTTAGTAGAATTATTTTTATGTTTCTACTTGTGAATATGATAATAATCAGTTGTTAGGAAAAGCTATCCAAGCAAACACACTAGGCTTCATAAATACAGAGGAAGCTTGAAGGCTGTCTTTTGTTACGTATCCTCCTCTGAAGTCATGTCTCCTGTCACGTACCCTTCCCTGCCTGCTGTCATGTACCCATCCAGCTGCCCCACCCTTATACAGAATTTAGCATTCCCATACCTGTCGAGCCCACCCCTTCTCACCATCCTGACCCTTTTACCATATATAAAGTTGTTTTTCCCAAAGGAAGCAAAGAACTGTTAGAAAACTAGTTTAAATCAGTAAACAAGCAGTATGTGTGCATAAGCAATTGCCATGTTACTTCCATTTTGAAGCTAAAACTTGTTCTGTGTTCCAAGTATTGTAAACAAACCTCTTCAGTATTGTCTGTATTGCCCAATTCTTTTTGGAGGGACCTTTCCAACTTTACACAATAATGACCAGAAGTCTACTTGACAGCAGTTTTACATTCACAGGACTTTTCACAAAGAAATAATTTATACAGGTCCAGTAAAGTGAATTCTGTCTGATGGCAAGCTGACTTTCTGCTCAGGAGCATATGCTGGGTGAAACTATTTCTGATGGACTAAGTTTAAAGAGCGAACAAATACTTCAGATTTTGAAAAGTGTGCACACCAAACTCAGCTCACCCAAGCACAAGAATTTGTATATTCACAAATGAAGCCATGTATATATGCTTGTGCAAGTCACAATTTGCATGCATGCTTTAGAGTTTGATGATTCCATTGAAATCAAGTTCGACTGACAGAATAAGTGCTACATTTTGGGAGTATGGGTTCTAAGACTGGTGCCCAAGGGCTGACTTTAACTAAGCACACAAGCAAGGCACTGAAGAAAAGAAAAAGAAAGAAAGAAAGAAAGCCCTCATGCTCTGGTTGTCTGGACTCTGGATACAGGTAGAAGCAGCAAGCAGGACTACTGGAGCACATACAGTCTCCCAGGATATGTTGGGTGGAGAGTGGGCAAAAGGCCGGAGAATGGGTGGAACTATGATATTCAATGGGTAGAAGAGCAAAAGGGGATTAGATAAGCTTGGAATTTACTGCTGGCATATGCCATTCACAAGAAGAAAACAAACAGGAATTATGTCTCAGACGTGCCTATCCTACTAGAATAACTCCTGGGATACTGCTGTTAATCCATTTTCTTTTGCTTGAGGCAGTGCCTAGAGTCACAATCTGCCTCTAAGTGACTAGTTTTCACTTTCCCTTTACCTATAATACAAATGTCCAGGCAAACTGTCTTGCTCCATTGAGTAGCTTTAATTATCGCTGTAGTTCAGTATCCAAGTCTCTTGAGTTTAGGCAAGGTACAGAAAAGTTATAAAGTAACTCAGGATAAAGTTTTGAATGGAAAGATACACTTTCACCAGAATATTTCTTCAGAGGTTTGTCAACTCCCCTTCCACCATCATGATAAACAAGACTGTACAGTCCTGAGAGCCATGATTGTCCTTTCCATTTTCTGAGCTGTGATGATCTAACTTGAAGCCTTTCCTATCAATTATAACAGTATGTTCACCTGTGATGATTGGTGCTGGTGCAAGCCTGTGGCTTACTGCAGAAAAAAAATTGGAGCATCATTTCCAACAACAGCATGTGTATATTTGATTAGCCAACAACCACTCACTCCTCAGTCTAAAATATTGGCTGTTGAAAAAGTATTGACTCTTTGGCTTCCTTCACACAGCCAGCATTGCTAGCTTTTGGCAGGCATACTAATTAGTATAATTGGCTCTGCTATAAATATTAATTATGACATCCTGCAAATGATCCAGCCCAGTTCCCATTTAAATACTCTCCCTGATGAAGCTATTAACCATCAGCACCTTCCAGCAATGTTGTACATTGATGTCAATCCACATCTTGTGCTTATTGTAAGAAGCAAAATTATTAATAAACCATCAGGAATAAAAGTAAAAATGGAAAGGAAGCAACATGTTTAAAAGACAAATAATGTCCTTTTACTATTCCAAGATAGCTCTGGTTTAGTGTTGATCTGCAGTGATTAACTTGGTACTAACAAAAAGAAAATCTGCATCACTAAGCAATATTTAACCCAATGCAGCAAATCAGAAGAGACCTCTAGTCCTTTGGTGGAAAATATATGTGGAATGCAAATAAAATATTGATTTTTAAGGGGCATCGCCTTTCTGTCTTTCTCTCTGAGGCTGTGAAAGCTGCAATGGGTCTGCTGCACAAAAATGGAAAGGATTATGGAGAGCTGTGCAGAAAAGTGCATGTCCCTTGTGGAGCAGTGACCTCATCTCTGCAGGGAGTATCTGTGCAGTAATGCATAGGCTCTGAGTCACAGCATGAGTAGCTGGGGAACAAGGTAGGGCTTTGGGATTTGTTTCTGTGCATGTCCTGCCTCCCCATGGGAAGGTTGTAAGATGTAAGGTGCAGGACCTTCATCTGTTCCATTGCATGAAGGTGTAAGGCACTATTTCTTTCATCCACTTCTCCCCTGAACAAAGTATGGCCTGGCTACTTAGGTCAGGGACTGGGCACAGGATTTATCCTTCACATTGGACCAAATTGCTTGCTTTTGTTACTTCACTGACGTCTGTGGAGTTAGAGAAGGCATGAATTTGCTCCAAAGTGCTTCAAAGTAAAAGAATAACTGATGTTTTAATCTCTCTGCCTCCTATTACAGATATACTTCATGTTAGTGCAAAGAATTGTGAGCCAATCTCAGTAAGTCAGACATTTGTCTTTCCCAGTAGGGTTTTTTTCTTCCTTCTATCCTTGTTTTTAATAGAAGAAATAATCAAGTTCTTTAGTCCGTCAGCACCCCCACCCCAGCACTACTGCAAAACTTTCTAGATAATGATGAGAATTTGGGACTTGCTTTCAATATTTCAGTGCTGGCCCTTTCAGGTTATTCTGCTTTCTTCTCTTGACCCAGTTTCTCTGCTTTCAGCAGCCAGTTAGTGAGGCTGCAAAATCTTGCAGTAAAGGACTAACATAGTTTTTTTTAATTGGCCTGAAGTTTGGTTCTTTATGAGGTATGACTCAAACATGTCTTTCTAGTTTTACATTATCTCAGTCAAAAA
This sequence comes from Podocnemis expansa, assembly GCA_007922195.1. NCBI lineage: Eukaryota > Metazoa > Chordata > Testudines > Podocnemididae > Podocnemis > Podocnemis expansa. The sequence continues at coordinate 3,458,828 of ML681998.1, read as the reverse complement.
AAGAACCACTTTCCCTATTTTAAACATCCTTCAAGGCTGCTCTTACCTTTTCTCTGCCTATCTGTTCTCTGAAAGGGTGCTGCCTAAAGCAGAAATTTGTAAATCTCTGTCAGGGAATTCTGTCTCCAAAGCAGCCAAGTCACACACCAACAGAGATGTGAGAAACAGTGACTTAAACTTTTTTTAATAAATAAATTGGAAGTGATGTTGTGCAAGCCAGGAGGGAAGAGCTAGAAGCAATTAGGAGACAGAAGCATAGGAAAGTTATAATTAGAGGTGTGGGGTTTCAAACCCACTCAAAAATAATATCACGAAATCAAGATTGTAAACGAATAAAAACCTTTTAATCTTCAAGTTCCTTTTCTCTGGCAAAATGAACGTTCTGAGCTTCTGCATGGTTTGGTTTTCAAATGATTTTGAGATGATTCTAACCAAACCTCAGATGCAACCTAGTTTATTTTGACAAACTTCATATCTGGATCAACATCCAGATTCTATGGCATGGGTCCAGCTCCCCTCTGGTAATCCCAGAATCAAAATAAGGATTGTTTTCAAATAAGAATCTTTATTGTTTTCATTGCAGAGAGTTCCATTTAGTCATAAAAGCATCAGCCAAGATTTACCAAAGTGTCTAGTGGTTTTGAGTGCCCACCTTGAGACCTCTTAAAGAGCTTTTATTTACACAGATGGGGTGCACGGCACTTTCTGAAATCTAGTCATTTCACAGTGTTTGTACTTAAACATGCAAAATTACTTGTTGATCTGTTAAAAATGGTCATTTTAAAAAAATATTAAACATCTCATGTAAATTATTGGCTTCTGTTATGGGAAAAATGTTTGAAAATCCAATCACTTTCAGGAAGCTCAAAATGCTTTTAAATAACACTTGAGAGGTTTCACAAGTGCTCAAAAAATTGTTGAGTTTTCCTATCTATAGTTACAATCTTTAAAAACAATTATAACCAAAATGAGAGGATGATAATAACATCTTCAAAAGAAAGACCCTAGTTTTGCTCATGGAGTAGGAACAACAGTGCCAGATGAGGGATGTGAGTTCAAATGGCACCTAATCCTTCATTCTCTGGGTTGGAATAATTTTGGAGCACAATCAATGTGGTGTACAAAACTTGTTAGGAAAAGGAAAAGTTTCTGCTGCTGTTCCATTGACTCCTACTGCTTTCATCAGAATGAGGATCCTGGCCTACTTCCTCATCAAGGAGTTGGTAAAAGGCAGAAATTGAGAATGCTTCACCTAAAGAACTGGCTGAAACTAGCAAATAAACCAATGGAGACTGCCCCTCATCACCCTCTGATTAAAACAGAGGAAGGCAAAAAAAGGAAATAAGAGCAATCAAGGGAATTATAGGCCAGTCAGTTTAACCTCTATACTGGGAAAAATAATGGAACAGATAATTAAAGAGTCAATTTGCAAACATCTAGAAGAGACTAAAGATATGTCTACACTAGCAAATTAGTCTAGATGAAGGAGGCTTAATGCAGACTAATTTTATGCCTGACTGTACTAGGCTTTGCTTAGTTCAAACTAAAAAATAAGTTTGCACTAAGCAGTTAGTTCAAACTAACCGCGTTTTCTTAATTTGAACTAAAAGGTTAGTTTGAACTAACCTTTTAGTTCAAACTAAAAAAATGTGGTTAGTTCAAACTAAAAAGTTCTGGTTAGTTCGAACTGTGGTTCATTCAAACTAACTCTGAGTTGCTTAGTTTGCACTAAGATAGTTCAAGCTAAACAGTTAGATGTAGACATAGCCTAAGGTGTTTAGGGCTAGTCAGCATGGATTGGTCAAAAACAAATCATGTCAAGCCAACCTGATAACTTTCTATCATGTTGCAATGAGCCTTATAGATAGAGGGGACACAGTGGATCTGGTATATCTAGACTTTAGTAAGGCATTTAATACAGTCTGACATCACATTCTTATTAATAAACTCATGTGGTACAAACTAGATGAAACTACTATAAGATGGGTGAAAAACTGGTTGGATAACCACTCCCAAAGATTAATTATCAATGGTTCACATTCAGACTGGAAAGATATAACAAGTGGGGTGCCATAGGGATCTGTCCTGGGTCCTGTTTTGTTCAACATGTTTATCAATGACTTGGATGATGGCATAGAGAACAAACTTATAAAGTTTGCAGATAATACCAAGCTGGGAGGGGTTGCGAGTGCTTTGAAGGGTAGGAACACAATTCAAAATGATTTGGACAAACTGGTGAAATGGTCTGAGATAAACAGAATGAAATTCAATAAAGAAAATTGCCAAGTACTCCACTTAGGGTTGAACAACCCTCTGCACACATACAAAATGGGCAGTGACTGCCTAAGAAGGAGTACTGCAGACAGGAATCTGGGTTTAGTAGTAGATCACAGGCTAAATATGAGTTAGCATTGTAACACTGTTGCAAAAAAGCAAACACCAGTCTGGGGTGTATTAACAGGAGTATTGTGAGTAAGACATGAGAAGTGATTCTTCCACTCTACTCTGCACTGATTAAGCCTCAACTTGAGTACCATGCCCAGTTTTGGGTACCTCATTCAAAAAGGATGTGGAGAAACTGGAGAAAGTCCAGAGAAGGGCAACAAAAATGATTAGCAGTCTGGACCATTTGACCTGTGAGGGAAGATTGAAAGAGCTGGGTTTGTTTAGTCAACAGAAAAGGAGACTGAGAGGGGATATGATAACAGTTTTCAGATACCTAAAGGAGAAAAGAAGGAGAAAAATTATTCTCCTTAATCATAGATGATAGGAGAAGAAGCAATGGGCTTAAACTGCAGCAAGAGAGGCTCAGCCTAGACATTAGGAAAAAATTCCTAACTGTCCAGGTGATTAAACACTGGAATAAGTTGCATCTCCTACAATGGAGTATTTTAAGAGCAACTTAGACAAACACCTGTCAGGGATGGTTTAATTAGTGGTACTTAGTCCTGCCATCAGTGTAGGGACCTGGACTCAATGACCTATCATGGTCTCTTCCACTTTCTATGATTCTAGAAACTACTGAGGTAATGCTCCTCCGGAGGTCTCTTGTTTAGCTGATAAAGGGTACTAAATATAAACTGGTTCCCGCCCTGAAGTTTGAGGGCTCCAAAATGCCACTGCTATGTTAAAATACTTTTATGACAACATCAAGAACATATTTAAATTTTATCAAGTTATGGCTAAACATATCTTCTATTTCACTTCAGGAATTCAAAGGCTATGTCCACACATAGGCGCTTATTTTGAAATAAGTTAATTCAGAATAACTTAATTTGAAATAAAATCATTATTTAGAATCAACTTATTTCAAAATAAGCAAAAACTTCAAATCAAAATAGCAAGTCCAGGTCCAGGGCACCATGGGAGATGTCGCAAGATGGCCTCCTCCCTGGGCCATGCCCCCACCCAATACATAGAAAAAGGAAGGCACTCTGGGAAGGAGAAGGGCAAAAGTGTTAATTCAAAATAACAGTTATTTCGAAATAACATGCCCAAATGGCGTTATTTCAAAATAACCATTTTGAAATAACAAACTATTCAAATTAAAGTAGGTTTAAGCTATTTTGAAATAACGTCTCTTGTTTTGAAAAGATGGAGCTCATCGTTTCAAAACAAGAAAACGTCATGTGGACCTAATCTTTTTAAAATCAAAATAACTAGTGTTATTTCAATTTAAAAGATACGTATGGACATACCCAAAGATTTCATAGATTTTAAGTTCAGAAGAGACCATTATCATCATCTTGTCTCACTTCCTGAATAATAAAGAGCATAGAATTTCAAACAGCAATTTACAAGGACTTAAACCAACAATTTGTGGTTGAATTAGATCAGTGGCTCCCAACTTTTTTTGGTCATGGGCCAAAAATATAATTTTTACCACTCTGAAGGGTCACCAGTCAATCAACTCATAAAAATGTATTGAAATATACACCACAAAGGATTGCAGATCACTACATATCTAAAGAAAATGTTTTCTTGCAATTGTGCTCATTTTTATGGTCACTATTTTACACCTACAGGCTGCTCGCAGTACATCATGCAGCACAAAGCACTAGTGTAGATGAGTTATTGTCACTACACATTGAAATTCAGGGCCTAGCAGCAAAGTCATGGGGGAGAAAGTGCCTTCCTAAATGCAGGCCAAAACTGGAAGGCACTGATTTTTAGAGTTCTTCCCCTCCTCAAGCATGGTGGGTCCTGGCTGCTGCTCTTCCAGCAGCTCCCCACCACCTTCCAACCAGACAGAAGGACTTCAGCAAGGAGGTAGCCCTTTTGCCAATCACCCATCGCCCCCCGGCCACAGCAGGGAAACCATGCACATCCTGTAGTCTCATGCACTCCACCTGGGTCCCTGAAAGCAGTTCTCTTCTCCAGCCAGAAGGATGGGCCCACCCCCCACCATCTCACTCCAGCAGGGACTCCAGCACTTAGGGATCCAGGCGAAACATTCTCTGGGCTTTCTGCTATAGTCAGAGAAAGGGAAGGGGAGTGCTGATCTCCCATCCCCATTGCTGCAGCAGGAGCTTGCACCAATCTTGTAGCTCCACAGCAACATGCTCCACCTGGGTCCTTAGGGAGTGGCTTTCTTCTGGAACCAAGGAGTGGTGGGCCCCTTTGAAAAACCCTAGAGGCCACTTTTGGCCCCCAGGACAAAGGTCGGGAACCACTGAATTAGAGCATATCTTTTAGCACACATTCAATCTTGATTTCAGTGCTCCAGCTGATGGAGAATCCAACAAACTTTTTAGTCTTCTGTTCAAATGCTTTATTACCCTCTCTGATAAAAAATAAAATGCCTGAACTTAACTGATTTTAGGTACAAGCCACTCACTCTTGGCTTTTCTACTCCTCTTTCTTTTCTCTTCAAAACACCAAATAGATTGAGCTTTTTTCATTTCTCATGATCAAGCATATTTCCCCGGTAACAGATCATTCTTTTAGCTCCTCTCTGAAGCCTTTCCACTAGTTCAACAGCCTTTTAAAAATATAGTCACCAATACTGGACACTAAGTCAAGAACAATTTCAACAATGTTATATAAAGTGTTAAAACTATCTTTCTGCTGGTTGATATTGCTTGGATAGAGCAGTGTTCCATTCAGCATCAGCAATGATCCCTGAGTTCTTTTTAACAGCAGCAAAGAAAACCCACAATATTTGAATATGTCTCGTCACTCTATATGCTGCAATCAGTAACAGAGCCAAATTCTGAGCAGTGGCAGAGCCATGCTGGACAAAGGATTATTAATGCTACCTTCAGTTATACCTATTGGATTAAGGAGATGCTACACATACACCTAAAACCCACAGGCAGTGTGTGTGGGGGGGAGATCACTATCCCTTCTCCATAGAACCTCTTCCTCTTGCTGTAATAAAAACATGAGTGAAGTGCACGCAATGCCCTTTATCCTATAGAATTAATATTTATAATAAGGAGCTTAAAGTACCTAATAAACATGATAACCAGTGAAATAATTCCCTTGTGTTTAATATTTGTTTTTCCAGGAACAAAACCAAAACCAGAAGGCTTGTGGCATGTACTGCTTTGTATCACTTGCCATGCACAGATAAATTACTGGTACATTCTACTGACTATAAATGACCCCATAAACTCTGAGTTTATAGACTCTACCAAAGCTTCTCTTGATGGACCATTTAGTCATCATCTTGAAACATTTTTTCTTACAAAATATAAAGTTTACTAGACGTCTTTAAACATGTATAGAGCGCAAAGTTTCATCCCATTTTACAAATGTGACAGCATTAGGGGAAGTTAGGTATTATCTGGCAAATTTCACACACAAATATTATTCTCTTAGTGAAGTTTTATTGCCTTTTGCTTTCTGACAACAGCTCACAAAAATGCACCTTTTCCTCTCAGATACAAATCCTCCAAGTAAATCAGTCTTCTAAATTGTGAATTTCCTTGAAGTGTAAACAGTGTGCTGGTTTTTGTTACCTTTATTCTATCTGAAAGTGAAATGTATTTCTCTAGTAGGACTGAATTGAAGAGCTAGAATTCATGGAAATCAGTGAATTCTAAAGACTAGTAGTTCATTGTTCTTTATAATATTTAGAGACACCTGTTTGGATTAGCTTATTATGAAAACGAAGATATATTGTGAAGTGTAGATCTGGACTAAGATTTTAAAACATCCCCAAATCTGGAGATTTTGGATACCTAGTTCTTGACCCACCTATAACATTCAAATTTATTCTATTTGAAAAGAAAAAAAAACTCATTTCCATCTCCCTCCAATCTGTTCCTTTGCTTTTCCCTCTCTTCTGAAATGTAATATGACTTTTTAAAATTGGTTTGAAGAGATGCACAGCCATGGTTTGTCAAAAACACCTTCGCATTACAGAGGAACAAACTTTGTATTCATAATGTATAGGCCAATGAATTGTATTCCATTTTCATCTGAACTAGAGACTACAACACTTGCTAGTGTAGGCAGCCCTCGTTTTCCTACTTGACTTCTCCATTTTTGACTGTGTTTTTAAATTATCTTTGTGCACGAGGTAAGGGAATTTGAAGATAAGTCTGGACAAATTACTCTTATGAGTGCTCCACTGAATGCTGCATCCAACTCTCCCTTGATGTTGCCATATGCCTTGTATTGCCACAGTGACAGTTGGAAAAAAAAATTAATAATTCCCTTAATACAATTTTTAAGCAGTCAGTGCTGTAAGAAGCATGATGACTGCTTTTAAAGATTATATCCTCTGCATTTTCTTTTTTCAAAGCAATTTTACTGGCCTTTCCAAGATATGTAATAAGGTAAGACATGGATGTATGTTTGAGTTATAACAAGCAGTCACCCAGATAATTAAATAGCTCAAAATTATTGATCAGATGGCATGACATGATCAATATTGGAATGTTTACTAGAATAATCCCATCACTAATATATTGTAGCTCCATGCAAAACTATTCGGTCAGGTCTTAAAACTACATTTTTGTGTAAGCTTGCAGTTCAAAAGAATCCCGGTTTCCTTTATTAAAATGTGTGAGCCTTTTTATTTTCTTTTTAAAATTTGTTGCAAATTCATTTTTAAATAGACCATAAAATGTATTTTAGATATATTTGCCTCTGTCCATTCTGGCTTTTAAATGCATAAACATATCAATGATATAATAGAACTAAATTGGAGATATAAATGGCTTACGGTGAAATCTTGACCCCACTTATGTCACTAAAAAAACTTCTATTTTATTTCAGTGTGGCCAGGAAATCACCCTTTGTTTCCAAGAACAGATTGCTAGATGTCTACTAGGCTCTTATGACAAAACTGCAAATTTGTATTGTAACCAAGATGTACCATGAAATTTTCCATTAGGATGCATATTCATAGTGCTGACTTGTTTCATAAGAGATTGTATTACATCAGATTATATTGTGTCATACATGCTAGAACCCATCAAGAATGATACTCCAGATGTTTGACAAAAAAGTGCCATATTCCACCTTCTTGACTACATCTTGTGAACAATTTTTATCTGGTAATATCTTATTTTATCATTTTCCTTTTCAATAATCTGAACAAAACTATTGGAAATAACTGACAGTAACAACAATGTGCTTGATATGCCAGACTTTCAAGATATAATTTCATGCAGTGTGTTTTTGTGTATGTGGGTGAGAAGAAGCAATCTTAAACTATGTTATATTTACAGCCATTTAGCTTTGCTTTTTTCACAACTATATTAGTATATTTTCTGACTGTGAATGTTTCTATCTATGCAGATTACTCTTTAATAGTCTATTTTTTCCCCTCCTTACTTGATCCAACAATGAAGTTGTCCATCTGTGTGTTTAGTAACTGTAGGATCAAGTAGAAGGTTAATTTATCTGCAGAAAAAAGGAACACAAATATGTTTAATAATTAGCAATAATAGGAAACAAAACAAAGCAAGCAGAACAAAAGCTTCTTTACTCTTCCTGTGGCATGAATGACTTTCCTTCCAACAAACAGCTAATTCAGCTATACACATCCTTGATTTTTTTTAAAGTCTATTTCTTTTATTCTAGGTCTCAAATCCAGAAAGAGCAACAGGTCTGGTGTTGCTTTCAGTGACACTGAAGTTATTTGTGTCGTTCTATGTTCACAATAGTAGGGCCATGACCATAACTTAGCCTTTAAATTCTGTGATCTACTCCTTAACTATCTCATCAGAAGATGATTTCTTAGACCAAATTCTGACTACAACTACAACTGGTGCCAGACAGGATTAATGGCATTACTGCAGTATAAAACCCGTGGCAAGGAAAAAGAGAAATTCTCATTAATTCCTCCAGTGATGTCTCTCAAATTAATTAAACCCTTATTAAGGAGCACATCTCAGAAAATGTATCACTTTACATAAACTAGATTTACCCCGTACTTATACCATACATCCTTCCCTAGGTGCACTGTGAACTTCAAAAGTAAGTACTATGTTCTGTTTCCTTTATTATTAGACCTTTAACTGTGATAATTATTTTCAATAGTTGCTAGGCACTTCAGTGGCCACATCACATTTTTACTTTTGCTCAAATGACAACTTATTACCTAATTGGCTTCATGCACCTATGAAATTATTCCTTTCTCTAATTCCTAATAGCCAGCATTGTAGCATTTATTTTAAATTAAATTGACTGATAGTTTCGTGTTATGTACTGTGAGTTCAGCTCCCACACCACCACAATTTTTCAAATTATAAGGGTGAAAGCTACCCCTTGTGATTCTCTGTGACTGGGAGATTTTCAGGAGGACACAGAGAATGAACATAGTGACCACAAGCTGTTAAGGTTTACAGCTTTGTTTGTGTTATATTGTATAATTACACATTACTCACATTCACACCCCCACAACTTGAGGGAGCTCATAGCCAATGCCGTATTGCTACCCACTTCCCCAAAGAAATTATAGAATCTGGTGAATCTCTGGGTAGGTGTCTTCTTGCTTTTACCCAACTAGGGAACCTCTTTTATATTGTTGTTCTCACCATGTCTATATCTTCTAGCCATACTAATGAGCATTTTAACCTCCTTTTGCCATTGTTCAGTCCTGAATGTAATAGGGTTTGGGGGGAATCAATCATCTAAATAAGAAAGAAAATGATTAAATCCATATTTCAGCTTCACTAGCTATTACTACTTCAGTACCTATTACTACTTTTTGAGGCAAACAGTTAAAGTGAGACCATACAGCTTTTCTGTGGCAACTTGCCCTTTCATGCTCAACTTGTGTTTGGGTTTTTTTAAAAACCACTCATGGAGACTGTTTTCATTTCTAAAATTCTGATAAACAAGAATTACAGTGACTTGCAGATGGCACCTGAAAAACAATAGTTTGGCAACTACTTTCTTTCTTTCTTTCTCCTCAGAAGGAACCATAGAGTAGAGTATGACAAATGTCTAGATTGACAAGGAGATCTTTCATTATGTTTGCTGTAAGAAACTGACTCAGGGACAGTATGAGCAAGATGTTGAATTATCTCAGTAGGAATACCTTGAACTCTTGAATCATGCAGATCACAGTTCAGAGAATTTTCTCCATCATATTAAATGAATTCACAAAATTTAATCTCTGCAAGTTAGACTGTAAAACACCTGATAGTATGCTTGATCTATTAAACATGGTTTTCCAAGATATGTTAATATGTATGCTTCTTCCACCCATTTCAGAATCCAATGAGGTAACTGTACTAAGCACACTATTGAAGAGTTCTTTGTCCTTATACCTTTTATGACCTTTAATATGGCCTTTGCAGAGCTCTGTTAAATAAACTAAACAGATTTTGCCTGTATTAAGAGTAAAACTGATCATGAACTAAATGGACAATTAGTTGAGTGGGCTTGTAATTAATGGAAACCTGGCTTTGTGTTTATCTTCCATTACTATAGTTCAAGATCTTAAAGATAGATTTAAGATGTACAGCCTGCTTTCCTGCCACTCCCTATTTGATGCTCATTCTTAAAAAAAAAATCAGTCATTTCCTTTTCTCTTGTTTTATAACTAGTAAATGGAGAAGCTCATGAAAGTTAAACCATAACAAAAGATTAATTACATTTTCCTGAAGTCTGAAATTCTGGTTTGGATAAAGAGTCAGTTCAGTTTGTGTTGTTAAGATTAGACTAGATCATCTGTTGCTCATTTTAATTCTTTCGGTCTTACTAAGGTACTGAAAAACCTCTTCTGTTTTTTTCCTGATTTTTGGAATTTCTGTTTTCAAATTCCAAGTGGGTTTCAAGGAGAAAGGGGATAGATTATAGGGGTAGTTTAAAAAACTCTCAGAATTATGTGTAGATGGACAATTAGACTTTCATTTGCATAAAATATTTCATAAAAGTGTCACTTTTCCTAGGAAAATTTAAAGTTTTTGTCAAAAACTTTTTCAACTGAAAACTAAAACTATTTTTTGTCAATTTTAAGCAAAATTTTCAGTGGAAGAAAAAAAACTGGTTTCCTATCAGCTTTCATTGGCTGCCCTGTTATGTTGGGCATTGCAAACAGCCTTATACTGCTCCCATATAGATGACTATGTGGTAAATATGTACAAAATGTTCATTTACATGCTTTCAGTTCCTTTGTAGAAATAAAACCCACAGGTTTCCTTTCTTATTAGTTTCTCTCAGAAAAACATTGCTCATACCTGGTTCACTTTTGTGATGGATTCTCTTACTTCAAGTAACATCATGCCATCTTCTATCAATTTACAGTCTAACCTGACATAACACATCACAAGACAGCCTATGCAGCCAGCCTGCTAATTTTTGGGAAGTGTTTTATTTAAGAATGTTCTAACCATCCCGGTTGTCCAGGATTAACTTAGAAATAAGCAGGTTTTATTCTCCCTAGGCAAGTATGACACACAAGTAGTTCAGAACAGCAGAGACCAAGGTACCACATACCTCATTAAGGTATCTCTTCTCACTCTCACTGCAAACATGACAGTTATAGGAGACCATTATATATCCGACATAGATAATTGGTACAAGGTTCTAAGACACCTTGATCTTGTACAGCCTTGGGGCTTGTCAACATACTGCCAGTGCATTGCAGTAGACTTCTTATTAGTTAAGTATACTTGACAACACCTCAGAAATTGTATGTTTTAAGTTTGAAAAGCTTAAGCAGTTTGACATGTTAAAGGTTATCACTTTCTTTTCTTGGATAATTACTGTCAGAATTAATAAATATATTTCTTAGTCAGTCAGTCTGTTGACTGATAAGAATAGGTTAAGACCACATATTTTATTTATTTGTTTTAATTTTTAAAAGTCTTGTTATTTTAGAGAATAATTTATAAAGTTGCAATCATTGGGTTATATTTTAATAATAGGCCTATACATTTTTGCACATTTAATTATCTCTCTGTTCTTTAATTTCTTGAGTACATATTAAAACAGATTGGAAGGAAGGAGAGCTGCAAGGATCAAAATTAAAGCTTTGTGATTTTTCACAAGGTCACAGGTTTTGGAACATTTTGTGTGCCTTAACCTCAACTTCCAGCCTTTGGAAACAATCAGGTTGCTATAATAATTTGCTCCTTCAAATGGCTGTGGAGGGGAACAGAAGGGACAAATATTTTTTAGGTGCCAGATTCTGGCACCCTTACTTTTGAAACCCCATTGATTTTACTGGCTCTACTGGACTAGGAATTCATTGTAAATATCAGTTTCAGAATCTGGTTGTAATCAGTACAGTAGAAAAGAACTAGTCTTTAAAATCATCTAAGAATCAGCTGAAGTTTTCCAGGCATTTGCTGAGGTCATTAAAATGCCATGTGGAAAGTAGAACAGTGATTCAAACAAAGACATCTTGATAGAGATATGTTTAGAGACCTATACCGTGGACTATTTCCCACCTTTTCCAGGCAAAGTTACTACAATGGGGGGGGGGGTAAGTTTTCATTTAAGATGCTTCCATCCAGTTGTCCTCTACAGCTGGAATGAGGACCAGTGATTTGGCAGGCTGGTGACAGAAAGCCAGGAAAAAATAACTTGGGTATTTTTTATGTGATGATTTAGTTCTGTATTTTCAAAGTGGACACTTGCAAGGGTCCTAATTTTCAGAGAGTGCTAAGCACCCCACCCTGGGGGGAGTGGGGCTTATCAGCATCTCCAATTAGGCACTCAAAAATTGATAGATCTCTAGACGGTATTAAATGTTGACTCTGTAGGATGGACCTGTCCACTAGGAGGAACATGCTCACAATTGTGGGGAAAGGGGATTTATTTTACATTTAAAAAGGGAAAGGTCAGATTAGATGCTAAAGAAGAGAACTGTGCTTGTGCAGGGAGGTGATTAAATGACTCATTGAGAGTGGAGGGCTGTCTTGCAGCGCAATGGAACAATGTGATTGAAGAAAGTGAAGGGCTGGTCACATTTTCTTACGATGCTGCTGAAGGAAGTGTAGATTGTTTCTATATGCTCCTTTTGACCTTTCAATAACAGCCATGCTCCGTCTGCCCTCCTTGATGTTCAGGGACAAGGTGAAGGCTAAGAGAGTGCAGTGGTGGGTAACACTGAACATTATAAAACCGCAGCTCCTAGAGATTGCCTGGGATCATACCATTACATAGATCCAAGAGTAGTTGGCCAAAGGCACTTAGGCTATGTCTACCCTTCAGAAAGTTAGCTTGAATTTGTTAGTTTGAATTAATATCTCAAACTTATTAGGTCTAATTTCCTGTGTGGGCTAGTTTGAACTAGCATTAGTTTGAACTAGTCCACTTCGTTAGTTCGAACAACAGCCTTTAGTTCAAACTTACTCAGTTCAAACTAAGGATTAGTCCTGCTCTCCGCTGTACTTAGTTTGAACTAACCCTGGAACTAAGCTCTTGGTTTGAACCAACCAGTGGTAGTTACTAGTTTAAACTAAGCATTCATTAATTCAAACTAAGGAATTCCTTAGTTTGAACTAATAAAATCCTGAGGTAGAAAGGTAAAAAGTTAGTTTGCATTAAGCCTCCTTAATTCAAACTAATGAAAGTCTGATGTAGACAGTCAAAAAGTTAGTCTGATTAAGCCTCCTTAATTCAAACTAACTTACCAGTATAGACATAGCCAATGTGTCTATGAATTACATACTAACTCTTAAATCAAAAAGCAATTGGTTTATAAGGCTCTGGATCGCTTTCAAGACAATACAGTCTACTAAGAATATATTGTCTGATTCTCTATTCTCTTGTCTGCCTTCCTGTGAATAGAGAGGTCAATTTTTAGTTCTCCTCTTCAAAACCTTCTGTGGGACTGTCTCAGGTTACATGAAGGAAAATCTAGATCTATGTCATCACAAGCGCCACTCGATCAATAGAACTGGCAACCTCAAAAGTAAAACTTGTGTGCAGGGAACAGGTAGCAACCAGTCCCTGACTGTAGAAGAGATCAGAATGACCAGGCGCCTCAAAAGCTTTGCAGTAAGACTGTAAACCTCTTGTAAATAACTGCCCAAAGACATATTTGAAAGCAAACAAATATACCTACAGAAGATAATAATAGAGAGATCTTTTGAAGCCCATTCTAACAAAAAACTGTGAGGCATCCAGATACGATGGTGATGGGCAGGATTTAAGAACTTGCTTTCATAGGGAGAGTGGGTTTAGTTTTCAGACTTTACCTAACAATTTGGAAATTTTGTAATTTTTTTTTAAAAACATGTTTTCATAAATGCTATTGTACAATCACCTTAATTTGTAATAAAAGCCCTTTTACTAAGGCTATGTCTACACTGTCAGTGGTGCCACTGACGGTGCAGAATCAATTTTTCACATTCAATTAAGTGTCAGTAAATACATGCTCAACTAATTATAACCCATCAAAAATGTCTGGGGGAAATCAAAAGGGAATTTATGGAATGTTTATTTTAATCAATTAATAGCTCTTTAATTACAACATTTTTTGCAAAAGTTCTAGGGTCAGCTAAAATGTTTCCTTGGTAGTTTGTATCCTTTACAAACTTACAGATTTTCATGGTTTCTTCCCCAAGTGAGCACCACGTACAATTGTCTGAAGAATCTCCATGAAATACTGGAAACAGCTGAAATCATAGCTGGGAGCATTATAATTTTGAAAAGTTCCAAAGGGGGCAGCCATGTGACCAGAGTGAACCATCCCTGGGTTTCACTGGCTGTTACTGTCCAATTTTTAAATCCTCAACCATTTTGCCTTTATGAATTACTATGAGGTATGCAGCTACAATAAGGTATATATCTGTTCCATGACAAGACTCCTAGGCCACTGTGGTGTCAGAAGGGACTCAAACAATTGCACCTTGGGAACAATTGGTCGAGTCACCTCTGACATCACAATGGCCTGTGACATGGAACACTTCATATCATGCACGCACATAGCAAATTAGGCATGTTGACAATTGAACCTGGAACTCAATGCATGAAGACCACCTTCTGTTGGTGCAGTGCAGTGAAGACACCATGTAAAAGAGGAGTTTCAAAGCCAGGTTTCAAAAGGAGATTCACAGGAGTTTCAAAGATCTCAATTGCTTGTATAACTCCTGTGAACAGCTACTGAATTTTACGGTAAGTGTAGACCAGGCCTAATAAATAAAGGTTAGAGTGTGCAGTTCTTAACTATATTACTGAACATTTACTGAAGTTAAGCAGAACTACTAAAATACTGTGACAAATTGGTTATATAAGGAATACAGAATTCAAATCTAAATATTCAAGTTACAAAGCAAGACTAATTTAAGGACTTGATTGTTACTGAAGAAAAAACATTCTAAGAATGACAGATGAAGCAAAGCAAAAATATATTAAATTAAAAGAAGCATTGAAATGAGCAAACTTTTAAACATTTATCTTGCACTTAACTTAGTATCTAATATTTACTGTATTTACACAGAAGTCGGAGTAGTAAATTATGGACTATTGTTCAGAAATGCTCTCCATTGTCACAGAGGAATTTAGAACAAAGAATACTGAGTGGAATTTGTTGCTTGGGGATAGAAAAATTCAAGGGGAGGTACACATATTAAATATTTCTGAGTGTACTAAATATTCCTCTTTTTCCAGTACAGAGAAACTTGTTCATTTGACTTTGAAGAAGGCCAAATTAAGTGTGATCTCTAAACTCCTGAGGGGATAAAACAGACTGAATTTAGAAACGGCTTAAAATCCAGTGGCCAGAATGAAAAATAATTTAACCAATTCATTGTTCTACAGACATACATCCATGATTCTGATGCTTTTTGATCAAGTAATTAAAATATCCCATAAAGCAGCTGGCTATACATTGCAACTATTAGAAGTCTCATTTCTCTGATAACTTATTTAACATTCTGTGTAATGGGAGCTGAAAACAGCTTCTCCCACCCAGTGTTTTATAACTATTTAACCCTTGGCTTTTACATTCTACCTACATTGCTGGGGCAGCAGTTCCTTGTGACCCATCAAAGTCTAACTCACCAGTCTGTGGGTCTCCATTGGTAAGTCCCTTTCTCTGTTACATTGAGTTTAGTGGTACTTTGGTGAAAGCACCCTTCAGCTCTTTGCTTTGGGACATTAAGGTTCAAAAGATAACCAGAAACAAAAATGCATCTCAGAACGGTGTTGTCCTATGAACCATCAGTGGGGCCACACCCTTCCATTCAGTGCTTATCCCCCAGATAGTTCGTACTTCTGCAGATTCTTCTTGGGGTCATTACAAGCCCTGTTTCTTCCTTTCCCCTGAGATGCCAACACAGCCAAAGAAAGAATTGATTT
This sequence comes from Podocnemis expansa, assembly GCA_007922195.1. Classification (NCBI taxonomy): domain Eukaryota; kingdom Metazoa; phylum Chordata; order Testudines; family Podocnemididae; genus Podocnemis; species Podocnemis expansa. The sequence continues at coordinate 3,443,111 of ML681998.1, read as the reverse complement.
CCTCACAGGGTAAAACACAGTCCTAAAATAAATCCAAACTTTCCTGCTCTGGGCATCTGAACAACACAGTTTACTTTTTCCAATATTCAGGGCCCCACTTTCTTCCTTTCTCTGCTTTCTTGATCTGTGCAGCAGCTGGCCCTGATCTGCTGGTAAGCCCCAGCTATTTTGAGAATGTTGGATAGGGAAGTGGTTTTGGCTCTTCTTGAATGGTCTTAGTCTGAGTGCCTGGGGTCTTCTCAGGACCTTAACAGCTAGCACACACCATCACATGAAGGAAAATATGGGTATTTCTACACTGCATTGAAATTCCCATGACTATAGTCCCTTGCGACTATAAAACTTCACTATATACATTCAGGCTTCAGCATGAGAGGAGTGTCAGACCAGGCTCCAGCTCAAGCCCAAATATCTATACTAAAATCAATGAAAGTCCTGTGGCACCTTAAAGATTAACAAATTTCTTCAGGCATAAGCTTTCATGGGCTCCAACCCACTTCATCAGATGCAATTGACAAAGTGGGTTGGAGACCACCAACGCTTATACCCAAAGAATTTATTAGTCTTTAAGGTGCCGTAGGAGTCTTGTTTTTTTCTGTACACAGACTAATATGGCTACTCCTCTGGAAAATGTCTACACTGCAATTCCATGCCACTCATGCTTAGCAGCAAAAACCTGAGTCAGCTGACAAAAGTCAGCTGTGGGTGCTCTATTTCTATGTAGACATACCCTCTGTGCCTTTAGAGGAACTCAGAGATGTTGATCTATGAACTCCCGTACCTGCCAAATAGTTGATGGACTGATACTCTCACATATTAATGGAGTTTTTGATTTGCTATCTTGCCTTTGGATGCCAAGTACTGTTGAAAAAGAAGAGATTCAAACAGGAAATATGGGATGCTTTACCACTGCCAGTTTTCTATGTCATCTTGTCTCTCCACAGTAAGGCCACACCTTTTCATTGAAGACTGCTGGACTTTTAGCTGTAGCTCATACACTCAGGGCTTAAAGTAAGGTGGATCACACTGGAACACCATTCCAGGGCCCCCTATTTTTAGGGGACAGCATTTCATGGCCACCTAAAAATAGAGAAATGCAGCAGAACGCAACATTTCAGTTCATTCCACTTTGGCTACGTTCACACACAGAGGGTTATTTTGATACAAGTTGTTCCGAAACAACTTGTATCGAAATAACGCCCTATTTCAAAATAAGTTAATTCGAATTAACAGTTTGTTAATTCGAATTAAGGGAAAAAAGCAGGAAACAAAATAGGGCGTTTCCTTATCTGCTTCAGGGGGCTACAGCCCCCTGGGGGCTACAGCCTGCAGTCCCAGAAAGGGGGCTGCAGCCCCCAGTGGGGAAGGGTGAGCCACTGAAGGGCAGCTGAACCCCCGCCCAGGCTGCTCCCAAACCCCGCCATGGGGCCGGGGGCTACATTCCCATTAAGACATGCGGCTGTGCAGCCGCATGCCTAAAACACCTCCCCACGCAGGGCTGTCCTGTTCCCGCGCACAGGGAGGGCCAAGCCAGAAGCACAGCCCATGATTGGCTGGGCACGCCAGCAGAGCGGCTGACGATCGGCCAGGGGGAGGGAGCAGGGCCACGGCTAGGCAGGGAAAGGCAGACAAAGTGGCAGAGGATCAACCGGGGGGGGGGGCAAGGCCGGGCCGGGCCACCCGAGCAGCGGGGGGGGGGGGGGGCTAGGGCCAGGCTGGCAAAGCAGCAGAGGATCGGCGGGGGACAGCAGGGCCGGGGCCAGGCAGGGCCATGCCAGCAGAGCAGCTCAGGATCCACCTGGGGCTGGGGGGGGGGGCATTCAGGCTGGCAAAGTGGCTGAGGATTGGAAGGGGGGGGGCAGGCCTGAACCATGGCCAAGAATCAGCTGGGGGAGGGGGCAGCCTGGGAGAGCAGCTGAAGTTTGGCAGGGGGCAGGCCTGAAGCTCAGCTGAGGATCAGCAGGGTGCAGTTGCTATTCCTGAGCTATCCAAGGACTCCTTTTTACCTTCATGTCCTTCCTCCCACAGGCATTCTAAAAATAGGTTATTGTCCAGCTTTTTATTTCTGATAAGTAGAATGTTGAAAAAACAAACAAACAAAAAACAAAGAGCAGTTTATAGGGAAGGGAAAAAATATCAAGGGGCGGTGGAGTACCCAATTATCTTTTATTCCTAGAAGTTTTTTTTTTGTTTGTTTGTTTTGTTTTGTTTTTTTTAAAGACAGCTGGTTTGTCCATAGCTCAGCTGGTAGCTCAGCAGAGTTATAATGTCATGGTCATGGGTTCAAGTTGTGTGTTCAGTTTTTTAAACTTCTGGCCTCTTGCTTCTTAGAGAAGGGCTAAACTGGGGAAAAAATATATAGCAAACACTAATAAAATGAAGGAAAATAAAGTGTGCCATGATTAAAATTACTAATAGTGACCAATTAAGTAAAACGAATAAAGGGACACATTTGAACTGACTAGAAACAATTTCAGACAATTTTTTTTAAATTGTAAAATGGGCTGCTGTGCAAAATGAAAAACACGAGGCAAGTTAGCTGCTTTCACTTTTTTATGTGCTTATTCATTTTGGAAAACCAACAAAGGCACATGAACAGTACTGAAGAATTGATGAGACATGTCACATAAGCATAGAATACATTCAAATTATTAATAAACACTATTTTAAATAATGTATTAATTTTTCATTATTCTATACTTTTCAATAATTTCCATCACGTGAATTTGCACAAAAATTTTATTCAGAAAAAGTTCTGCAGATGGGTTAAAAATTTTGCACACAAGCCGCCAAACCTTAGAGGGAACACTGCCCAGGGACGCCCGGCTGAAGTCCGCCGCCTGGGCTGCCTTCAAATCCCATGGAGGCCCTGCGGCGGGGCTTGGGAGCAGCCTTGGCAGGGGCTGCAGCCCCCTTTCTGGGGCTGCGGGACAGCCCTCAGCAGCCTGGCCAGGGTGCTGAGGGTCAAATGTTGTTTCAGAACACTTTGTTCCAAAACAACACGTTCAGATGGATTGTTTTGAAACAATCATTTCAAAACAACGTTGTTGCGACCCCAAATGGGGTTTAAGTTGTTTCACAACAACACCGTTGTTTTGAAACAACAGAACCTGTTGTTTCGAAACGGTATGTCATGTAAACATGGCATTTCTTATTTTGAAACAACCTCTGTTGTTTCAAAATAAGACTGCTGTGTGAACACACCCATTAAGCCCAACCAGCAGAGAGCTGTGGCATGGCATGTATAAATCTCCCCCCTGCAGGGCCGGAGTAGCACTGCTGCTGCAAGCAGAGACGATGAGAAATGGCTGAGGTAAAGCCTCAGCTGGGCTTGAGGGACCCCACAGTGGGGCTGTGGGAAAGGCTTTGGGGGAAGGGGGCAGTGGCCTTTGGGATGGGGGGCATGGAGCTGCTGCGAGACAGGAATGCTGCTGAGGGTTATGTGGGGCAGGGTGTGTGTATGTGTAGCTGGGTGTGTGTAGCTGGGGGTCTTGAGCTGGATGTGTGTGTGTGTATAGCTGTGGATGTGTAGCTGGAGGTGTCTGGGGGGCTAGCTGTGAGAGTGGGTGGGTGGAGTAGAGCAATAGGTAACCAATAGACGTGGTACTGAGAAGTGATTGCAAATGCCCACCTGGGGTGGGGGCAGATGTTTGTGGGGCAGTAGCTGGGGTAGGGGCAGGCATTTGTGGGGCAGTTATTGGGGTGGGTGGCTGTAGCTGGGGTGGGAGATAGGCATTTTGGAGGCAGTAGCTGGCGGTGGGTGAAGGGGGCCTGGATCTGCATGGGGGTGGATTTAGGAGGGTTCTAGGGGCCCCCAAATTATACTTTAACCCTGCATACAGTAGGAGTACTTATCCTATTTCTACCGACTAAGAAAACAAATTTGATGTGAAATATCTATCTTATCTACAAATTTGTCAATGGCATAATGCGAACTCCCCACCCCCCACCCTAGCACATTCCCTGGTATTATCCTATTGTCTCCTGGCAAAGTCTTCTCCTTTCTTGTGAGCATCCTGCTATTAGTAATTAATTCAATTACATCACCTGCACAGACACTAGAGAATTTTTTTGTCAACTTATCAAAATATAATGGGCAATATCATGTATGACAGTGCCTGGCAGGAGAAACTTCTCAAAGGCGTTGAATATATTCCAAAGACACCTTCAGCACTGATGTAAATAAAAATTAGGAATCAGGAAAAATGAATCACGAGAGTTTGAACAGAGGCATGCAGTGGTTTACTAGTATTTATTGATAAATTTGCAAAAGGTTAGAGGGAACATACTTCAACAAACTCTGAGGCTTTCTCCTCCATCATCTTCTTTTAGTCTTTCTAGTCTTTTAGTTAAAGTCTGAAGGCTCCCTTCTCCCATCCTGACTAAACATATTTTTTTCCAGCCTATTCGCTTCTTCTTCTCCAACTTTCATATCTCTCAGAGGGGTAGCCATGTTAGTCTGTATATATCACCAAAATAAATAAATAAATAAATAATGAAAGTTCTGTGGCATCTTAAAGACTAACAAATGTTTTCAGGCATAAGCTGTCATGGTCTGCAGCCCATTTTGTCAGATGCATGAAATGGACACTACAGTGAGTAAGTATATATATGTACACTTGCAAGAATGAGAAATGTATAATGCAAAGGGCAAGTGCTAACAGAGTCAATTCAGTTAGGGTAGATGAGACCCATGCACAACAGAGATTGGATGGCAAGAATGTGTGAACAGGGACAATTACTTTTTGTAGTGAGATAACCATTACAACTTCCTATTCAGACCCAATCTGATTGTGTCAAGTTTGCAGACAAGTTCCAGCTCTGAGGGTTCACACCAAAGTCTATTTTTGAAGTTCATTGTTGAACAATGGCAACTTTCAAGTATGCCAGAATGTCTAGTGTGTCTCATATCTCTATTTCCCTTCTTCTTCCATTATTATTTATTTATATTATCATCATACCTAGAAGCCATCCACACCAACCAGGACCACATTGTTCTAGTCACTCTACAAACACACCAAAACAGCCCTTGCCCTGAGCAGCTTCTCTTTCTGATTTCTTTCATGTTCTTTTCCCATGATTCCCCTTCCTTCTCTTTTCCCCTAAGCCCAACTGTTTTTACTTTGCCCTTGTCTATATTGTTCTTGCTGTAATGGGGTGTTCTGTGATTTCCTGCACCTTTCCCAACATACTCCTTTTCTACTTTTCTAAGCCTAGGATTGATTACACTTTGCTGCTCAACTAGGCCCCAGATTTTCCCATCAACAAATTTACTGCCCCCTCACCATGCAACTTAGTCTAACTTATTTAAAGCTAGGCTGTGGTAGATGATATAACCACATAAAGGACTGAGCAAGGAGTCCTGTGTCACTTAAAGACCAACAAAATTATTTTATCGCATGAGCTTTCATGGGAGAAAGTCCCACTTTGTCAGATGCTTTGAAGATGGGGGAGCTAACAGAATGGGAGGAAAATAAATACAGGGGAGTGTAAGTCATGGGATCAGGTCATACTGTAAGTCCTATTTATTCTTTTGTGCAGAGATGGTCCTGTTTGTCCCCAGTAACTACAGACCTAACAAAAGAAACATTAGATCAGGCGCATACCCCTGCAACAAACCACATGGCCAACTTTGCCCACATATCTGCACAAAAGACACCATCATAGGACCTAATCAAGCCAGCTACTCCATCAAGGGCTCATTTACCTGCTCATCCACTGTCAACGGAGGTGGCAGACATAATGGCCACCCCGCCCCCCAACATAGCCCTCTAGACTATGGAGCTCACAGGGAGGAGTGTTAAGTATCTATCTCCCCTGATGGGTCTCATCTCCGGGCTATCCAGCTCAAGGGGAAGAGTGTTAAGGATCGATCTTCCCTGATGGGCCTCAATCTCCTGTGTGAGTTTCTTCCTCCCTAGCTTTGTGTCAACAAGGAAGGAGGTGAGTTCCTATTCCCCCGTCACCACGAAGGAGGGGTCATTGTCTGGGGTCCCAGTTTTATCATTGGTCCTGACCAGGATCCCACTCCTAATTGGCTATTTTTACTCTGGCTGGGCAAAATTCTATTAAAACCCCCTGTCTCAGCTAGCTTGGTGTTCTCCCACCCTTGGATGCTAGAGGGCACGTCGCAACCCGGTCGGACTGATCCCCCGACTGAGACGGAGTACCCACCCATGAGACCCTCTTTTTTTTTGGGGTGTACACGGATTGCCGGCCGAACAATTAAGTGCTGAGATGCTGCAGCTGGTCTGCCTCCTCGCTTTGGGTTCTACTGCGGTCCTGGGACAGGTATTATAAATCGATATAGGCCTCCTACCTTCTCTCAATCATTCTACTTGGTACTATTTATATATAGTCTGTGATTGTAGCTTCTTCACCTGAGTTTGCATAGTTTGTGTAGTTGTTATTATTTTCTCTGTATCCTGCATAATCTTTTTATGGTATAGTTGTTTAAGGTCTAGCATAGTTTTGTGTTGTTAATTGCCAGGTGTTTTGTTAGCCATTTGTATTTTGCATCCTTCTTACTGTATAATTGTTCATTACTCTGCTTCTGCTCTAAACTGCTGGCCCCAAACTTCCCCAGTGTACATGGGGGGAGTGTGGGGGTTTAATTTTCTCTCATCTGACTTTTTTTTCCATTCTGCCGCCCACCCTTCTTGGCTAGCAAGGAGGAATGGCTTTCAGCCATTGGTAAATACGCGTCGGGTGGGCTGGTCAGTGCCTATACCGATGTTGAGGCAGTAAAAGGTCAGAAAAGTCCTTGACTTATTATAGCCACCCTCTTGTAGGTCATTAATCCATACTGTTATTTAACTATAAGTACTTTTGTAGGTTGTAAGTGTTTTGCATAGACTCTCATACTTTATCCTGTTGTTTGGCTGAAGGTGTTTTACAGGTGCTTTATATAGACTCTTGCTCCACACTGTTACTTGGTTATAAGTGCTTTGCATAGGTTTTTAGCTTTATATTGTCATTTAGATATAAGTGTTCATTTAGATTTTGCTTTATGCTATTAGTTGGTTATAAGTGTCCTATATAGATTTTTGCTTCATATTGTTAGTTGATTACAAGTGTTTTTGTATAGATCTCCTTGTTTTACACTGTTAAGTGGTTAAAGGTGTTTAAGGTGTCACTATAAAAGTAGTTTTTTTTGTTTACTTGAACTGGTGTCTGTCTCATTGGTGGGTGTCGCTGGTCCATCCCAGTCACATCGCGAACCCGGGGTTCAACAATCCACCAATATGACTTATGCCATCATGTGCCAGAAATGCCGACACACCTTATACATTGAACAAACAAGAATCTTTGAGCAAAAGAACACGTGGGCACAGAACTGACATCAGAAATCACAACATTCAGAAACCTGTAGCTGAGCACTTCAATCTTCCTAATCATTCTGTTGATTGTTTAACAACTGTGCTCAAACAAATGGGTAACACATCAAGACTTCAAAGAGAAATTACAGAATTGGAACTGATATGCAGATTCAATTGTGTGAAAGCAGGATTAAATTGTGACTGTGGATTATTTTCCAATTACAAGAGGTGATTTGACCTCACCTTCCTCTATGTGCAGTTTCCCAGTGTTTGAATCTTAACAACTGCTTTGTTTTGTTGTTACAGCGTGACCCGATATGACTTACATTCCCCTATGACTTACACTCCCCTACATTTATTTTCCTCCCATTCTGTAAATTCCCCCACCTTCAAAGCATCTAACAAAATGGGATTTTCTACCATTAAAGCTCATGCCACAAATAAATTTCTTAGTCTTTAAGTGCCACAGGACTCCTTGCTTGTTTTGCTGAACTAGACTAACACAACTTCCCCTGTGGAATAAAGGACCAAGAATCCCTCTGTACCTGCACCCAGATGATGGATCTGGGCATGCAAAGCTGCATGCCTGCTTACCTCTTCCCAGGAGCAGGTGGACAGGGAGTGGACAGAGCCAGTGAAGTTGGACTGCCATGAGCTGGAGGTGAAATTTACTGCTGAAGTAGGCCAACAGAAAATTACTATCTTTTTCATGGAGCAAGAAAGATAAAGGCAAAGATTTGTGACTCCTAGTGCTATGCCATGGTGGTTTATTTTTACATACTGTAGCAGAGTACTCTCCCAGCTTGTGCCACATAATGTCCATCCTCCCTGGTGCAGCAGGCCTGGGGTAAATCAGCACTCATAGACTGCCCTTGCATCTCAGGGTTACTGTGGCTCTCACTGTCCTTAGCCTCAACTTGTCAGGCACTCCTTCAGTATGCAACCTTGGGACAGGATGCCAGGATGTCCAGACCCAAACTTTTCCTCCAGTAAGGCCCCCAGGCACAGCCCTTGCTGCTATGACCTTCTCCAGTGAGGAGGGCCAGTCAAGGGGGTGAGAATACACCATGGCTACCATAGCTGCTATTCTCTGGGGCTGCTTTAACTTGTGCATTCTGTTGCTGCAACAATCCTTTCAAGCCTTGCAGGTCTTCTGTCCTCTTGCTCCCTGCCTGCAGTGTGCTAGTGGGGGTGTGGCTTTTATTGGGTCTGAAGCAGCCCTTAATTGGGCCCAGGTGTCCCTGATTTCCCTGCAGCTGTCTCTCTTCTACCTATTGTGAATGGGGCCTTCAGTATTCTGGGGCTGACAAACCTAACCCTCAATCACCCTTCTCTTGGTTTGGGAGAAGAGGAGGAAGAGGGACTACTGCTGCTGCTGCTTGTGGGGCTCCTGGACCCTGCTTCACCTCCACCTTCTCCTGCTCCTGCTCCTGCCTTGCCTGCCCCAGCTCCAGCTTCTCCTGCTCCTGTTCCTGCCATCACCACCACCACCACTACCTGCTGCTGCTGCTGTTCCTGCACCCTCCACATTGCTGCTGCTGCTGCTGCTGGCTGGCCTCCTCCCACCCACTCCCCTCCTCTGTGGGGAGTGGGGGGAGTGACAGAAGACCTCACACCATCATCTGCGAAGACCACCTTGCCAGCCAGCCAGTCCCTGCTGCTCCTGTGTTTCCTGGGACCATCTGGAGCCTGCTGCCTCTACAACAGCAAAATAACAACCACCACCACTGAGGGGAGGCCTCTACAGACAGAGACTTTGCTGTTTGCAGCTGGGGGTGAGCCACCAAGAACTGTGACATTTGCTACCACCACCCCCAGCTGCCACCTCCCTGGCCTCCCCTCCCTGGCCTCCCCTCCCTTCAAGAGGGCAGCAGGCTCCCCAGCCATCAGAGACTTTGTGGGACTGTTTGAGCAGCAGGGACCTGAATACCACCTCTAGCAACAGCTGCTCCCCTTCCCCATTGCCCAGCCCCTGATTCCCCACCCAGCAGTGGCTGGAGGGCCTCCCACCCTCTGTCCTGCCCTCCAGCCGGTTCAGTGTCCCCCTACTCCCACCAGACCCCACTCCCCAGGTTAGGAGTCCCCCCCAGCCCCGCAGTTTGTTTAGTTCCCCTGCCCCACCCCAACCCCAAAGCTTGTTTGTTTGGTTTACTCACCCTCCCCTGCCCCACCCTTCAGCCTCACTGTTTGCCTCCTCTGCCTCTCCCTGCCCCACCTGCAGTTCCCTCAGCCCCCCCCCAGCCAGGAGCTCAAGTCTATGCTCCTCCCTACCTGACTGTTTTGTTTAGTTTCCCCCTGGTTCACTGCACCCCCCTCAACAACTGACTTCCCCTCCCCTAAGTGCAGCCGGAGGAGCCACCCCCCCATCCCATTCGTGCCCCTGTTCCCTTCCCAGGCACCCTCCTCCCCAGCCTCCAGCCTAGCGGGGAGGAGTGGTCTGCCAGACACTCCCTCACCTCTTGCCACGGTCCCCTCCCCTCCCATTGCTCATCTCCTCTCCCCTGTCCCTGTCTCTGTCCCTGTCCACGCCCTCCTCCCCTGCTTGCAAACTCAGTGGGGAGGAGCGGTCTTTCCCTCCCCTAGCCTCTGTCCCAAGTCACCCGCCCCGGCCTTTCCCACCCCTGCTACTGGTCTCCTTCCCAGACCCCTCCCACCCGAGGGGAGATGGAGACCTCTTCAGCCCCCTCTGCCCCTCTCCCTCCGCCTGCTCCCCCATCCACCTCTGCGGTTATCCCTTCGACCGCCGCCACTGCTCCTGCCATCATCGGTGCCCCCAACCTAGGGGCGCCAGCGGCGGAGGCGGGCACAGGAAGGGCCTCCAACCCTGCTGCTGCCCCGACTACCTCAGCTGGCTGCAAAAGCTGGCAGAAGGGGGCAGGCAAGGGCCATGCCATCACCACAGCCGCATCATCGGCCGCGGCCCCCTTGTCCCCTGCTGTTCCCTCCACCAGCTCTGGGGGTGTTCCCACCCCCAGGGCGTACGGCCAGGTGGCTGCCATCCCTCCACCCACCGCCACACCACCTGCCCGAGCCGCCTCCTTGCCTACCACCTCTGGCGGCCGGGGCCCCTTCTCCACCTTAACCAGGAGGCACGGGGTCCGTTGCCTCCTGGTGGCCACCTCCCCGCACGTGGAGACCTACGTGCGGGTGATGGCGAGGGTGGTGGGGCCCTCGGCGATCGTGGCAGCCTCCAAAATGTATGGTAAGGTCGTGTTCTTCCTGTCCTCAGAGGCCGCCGCGCAGGAGGCGGTGGTGAAGGGCCTGGCAGTGGGGGCATCTACATCCCTGTAGAGCCCCTGGAGGACCTGGGTGTACGGGTGGTCCTCACCTCTGTCCCGCCCTTCCTCCCCAACTCTGCCTTGCTTCCCCTTCTCTCCACCCTGGGGAAGCCGATCTCTACCATCAGCCCTCTCCCATTGGGCTGTAAGGACCCCACCCTCCGTCACGTCCTGTCCTTCCGCCAGCAAGTGCAAATCCAACTGCCGCCGGTGGGGGCGCGTGACGGAGTGGCTCTGGAGGGGTCCTTCCTAGTGCCCCACCAAGGGGCACTGTATAGGATTCATTACGCCTCGGGAGAAGCCCGGTGCTTCCTGTGTAGGGCCACGGGGCACATCCGGAGGGACTGCCCCCTGGCCCACACTGGAGAGGGAGCAACCGGGCTCCCCGAGGCAGCAACGGGCGCCGGCCGCAACATCGCCAGCGACCCTGAGTCTCCGGCCACCGGAGTAGCCCCTCCTCCTCCTCCTCCTGGCCCTACGCCACCTGGGCCCTTGGAGGAGAGGGGGGAAGAGGTGGCCGGACCCCAGCAGGGAGAGGGCTCACCCCAGGGGGAGGGTTCCTGTCCCCCTGCTGTCCCGCCCTCCTTCCTTCCCCCCCATGGCATCCTCACCCTTGCCGCCCACTTCTGCCCCCTCCGCTGGCCAGCCCTCCCACCACCCCCTTGGAGGGCTGGGTTCTCGCTGTGGGGAAGGGCAGTAAACGCCGGAAGGTCCAGGCCCTCCTGAGTGGGGGGGAGGCCCCCCAAAAGCCATCACGGGGGGCCAGTAACAACAATGGACCTATGGACACCGATGGGCCTTCCGGTGTGACCCCCGACGAAGGCCAGCAGGAGGCCCCAGCTGAGGCTATGGAAGCAGCAGCGCAGGGGGCAGTGCTGCCCCCCTGCTGGAGGCCCTCCCAGATCCCTCCCCCAGGGAGGCCGCAGAGGGAGCCACTCGCCCCGCCGCTGAGCCACCTGCGCCACCTCTGCCCGCCTCCCCGCCCGGTGCCTGCTGTGGCGGTGCCTATCGTGGCGGGGAGCGGGCTCGGCTCCATCTACGCGGAGATCGAGGCCCTGGATCTGACCCCGGTTGTCTTGGGGGAGGACGATCCCCCCCCAGTGGGCCTCGATCTGGGTGGCGATTTGCTTCTGCCACCCCCTCCCTTCCCCCAAACCCATCCACCGTCTGCTATCCCCACCCTTACCCCAGGGACACCCCCGGAATGCTCCACCTGCCCGGCGGCGCTCAGGGTCCTGTTTCCGCTTGTGGACACCGAGCAGCCGGGCCCTGGGGGACTGTCCCTGGTTGAACAGCTGCCCCCTCTCCCCCCTGATAGTCCCAAACACTGTCCCCCCCAGTCCGGCACTGAGGCGATGGACACCGTCCCCCCATCTGCAATCTGTGCCCAGCGTCGGCGGGGATCCCTTACCCGACCCATCATCTCCTGCTCCCGTGCCCGGTCGAAGGGAGCCGCACCCTGGTGGTCAGACCACCGGGGACCCCATCCCCATTCCTGGCCCCACCCTTGACTCTGTTCCCACCCCTCTCATTACCCCAGTCCCTAACGTTGTCCTCACTGCCCCACCCACTCACACCCCAAACCCTGCCCTAGACCCCTCCCCTGTTGCTGCCCCTCCCGGGGTCGTGTCACCTCTCCTTTCTACCAATGACTCCCGGGGGGTGGCATTCGCGGCCCCCACCCTGACTGGGGCTGCAGTTCTCCCTCCGCCGCCCCTTCCCCTTGTGCCGGGGGTCGGACTGGACACCGTGGCGCCTCTGCCATCGGCGCCGCGATGGGGCTCTGTGCCCTGTCTGTCCGTCCCGGCTGGTCGCAGGGCCAACACAGGGACCTGACTGGAGGACGGCTGGGACCCCTTCACCCCGGATCCCCTGGCACTGCGGGACGAGCTCCGTGCCTTCCTGGCCGACACTCGTGGGGCCAGGAACCGGGTGGAGCTTGCCCTGCAGCGTTGGGGAAATTTCCACCTCATCCTCCAGGCCGTGAGGGCCCTACTGAAAGAGGGAAAGGGGGCCGGGAAGCGGGACAACGCGGCCTACCAGAGGGCTTGCAGCTTCCATGACTCCCTGATGGCCTTTGGGGTAGGTCACGGACTGTTGCGTGGCCCGACGGAGGCTTGTGTTGCTCCCGCCACCCCTGTGGACCCCCCCCAGCCCTCCTCATGTCCCCAATCACTCTCGCCACCTTGAACGCCAGGGGCTGTAGGATGGGTCTCTGCAGGAGCCAGGTGCTCTCCTTCCTTCGGGAGGGGGGCTACTCTGTGGTGTTCCTGCAGGAGACCCATACGGATCCAGCCGCTGAGGCCAGCTGGCGGCTGGAATGGGGGAACGGGATGTTTTTCATTCACCTTTCCACTCCCTCTGGCAGTCTGGCCACCCTGTTCTCCCCCGACCTACAGCCCAAGGTGCTGGGGGTTGCCGACGTCGTGCCGGGCCACCTGCTGCACCTCCGGGTCCGCATGGAGGGGCTGGCGTTGAACCTGATCAACGTCTATGCCCCGACATCAGGCCCGGAGCGGACGCCCTTCTTTCAGCGGGCGGCCGCCTTCCTCGGCACCTTAGATCCGCAGGAGTGCCTGGTCCTGGGTGGGGATTTTAACATCACCCTTGAGGACCGGGACCGCTCAGGCACCGAGCAGTACCAGGTCGCCGCAGACGTCCTCTGGGAGATGATCGACCATCACTCCCTGGTGGACGTCTGGCGCGACCACCACCCGGACGATGAGGTCACCTTCACCTTTGTCCAGGTGGGGGCGACCCGGCTGCAGCACTCCCGGTTGGATCGCATTTATCTATCCCGTCGCCACCTTGCACAAGCCCACTCCTCCAGCATTAGGCCGGCCCCCTTCTCGGATCACCACTTGGTGACCGTGACTGCCTCTCTCACAACGGAGAGGCCGGGGCCGGCCTACTGGCACTTCAACAACAGCCTGCTGGGGGACGTGGGCTTCGTGGCATCCTTCTGGGAGTTCTGGCTGGCCTGGCGGGCACAGAGGCACGCCTTTCCCTCGGCGCGGCGCTGGTGGGACATGGGGAAGGTGCGCGCCCGGCTCTTCTGCCATGACTACACTCGGGGGGCCAGCTGGTGTAGGGATGTGGCGATAGAGCAGCTGGAACGGGAGGTCTTGGAGCTGGAGAGGCGCCTGGCCACCAGCCCCGAGGATCCGTCCCTCTGTGGAGCGTACCAGGAGAGGCGGGAGGAGCTCCAGGCCCTCGAGGACCTTCGGGCCCAGGGAGCCTTTGTTCGATCCCGCATCCACCTCCTCCGGGAGATGGACCGCGGCTCCCGCTTCTTCTATGCCCTGGAGAAACGGAGGGGGGCTCGGAAGCATGTCACCTGCCTCCTCGCTGAGAATGGCACCCCCCTCACGGACCCGGAGGAGATGCGTGGAAGGGCCAGGGCCTTCTACGCCAGCCTTTTCTCCCCGGATCCGACTGAAGCCAACGCCCGTAGGGTGCTCTGGAATGAACTCCCCGCGCTCAGCACGGGCGACCGGAACCGGCTGGAGCTTCCTCTCACTCTGGCCAAGTTCACGGAAACCCTCCGTCGCATGCCCAATAACAAGTCCCCGGGCATGGACGGGCTGACCGTGGAGTTCTACCGTGTGTTCTGGGACGTCCTCGGCCCGGACCTAGCCGTCGTCTGGGCCGAATCCGAGGGAAGCGGGGAGCTCCCCCTCTCTTGCCGGTGGGCCGTGCTACCCTGCTGCCCAAGAAGGGGGACCTCCGCGACCTTCGGAACTGGCATCCCGTCTTGCTCCTCTGCACGGACTACAAGATCGTGGCTAAGGCCATCTCGCTGCGGCTTGGGTCCATGCTGCAGGACGTGGTCCATCCCGACCAGACCTACACCGTCCCGGGCCAGTCCATCTTCAACAACCTGTACCTGGTCCGGGATCTCCTGGAGCTCGGGTGTAGGGACGGTCTGTCGTTCGCCCTCCTGGCCCTGGACCAGGATAAAGCATTCGACAGGGTGGACCACGGGTACCTCCTGGGCACCCTGCAGGCCTTTGGCTTTGGGCCACGCTTTGTGGGTTTTCTCTGGGTGCTGTACGCCTCCGCAGAGTGCCTGGTCAAGCTCAACTGGACCCTGACCGAGCCGGTCAGCTTCAGGCGAGGAGTGCGTCAAGGCTGCCCGCTGTCAGGCCAGCTGTACGCTCTGGCTATCGAGCCCTTCCTTTGTCTCCTCCGTCGGAGGTTGATGGGGTTGGTGCTCCGTGAGCCGGAGCTGCGGCTGGTCCTGTCAGCGTACGCCGACGACGTGCTCCTCGTGGTCCAGGACCCGGGCGACCTGGGCCGGTTGGCGGCATGCCAGGCCATCTACTCAGCGGCCTCCTCTGCCCGGGTCAACTGGGTCAAGAGCTCTGGCCTGACGGTAGGGGCCGGGTGGTTGGCGGGCCCCCTCCCGCCCGCGCTTCAAGCCATCCAGTGGAGCGCAGGTCCGCTGCTCTATCTCGGCGTTTACCTTTCTGCCACCCATCCCTCCCCAGATGAGAACTGGCACGATTTGGAGGACAGGGTCGTTGGGCGGCTGCAGAGATGGATGGGACTGCTGCGGTGCCTCTCCCTCCGTGGGAGGGCACTGGTGGTCAACCAGCTCGTCCTGTCCATGCTCTGGCACCGGCTCAACACCCTGGTCCCGCCCCCGACGTTCCTGGCCCACCTCCAGAAGACAGTTCTGGAGTTCTTCTGGCCAGGACTGCACTGGGTCTCTGCAGGGATTCTGAGCCTCCCCCTGGAGGAAGGAGAGCAGGGCCTGTGCTGTGTCTACAGCCAGGTCCACACCTTCCGCCTCCAGGCCCTGCAGAGACTCCTTTATGGTGCAGGTAGTCCGGCGTGGAGCCACCTGGCGCGCGCTCTCCTCCGCCGCTACCGAGGGCTCCGATACGACCAGCAGCTCTTTTGTATCCAGCTGAGAGGTGGTCTGCGAGACCTCTCCGAGCTGCCGGCCTTCTACCAGGACCTTCTCCGGACCTGGAGGCTTCTTTTAGCCTCCAGGGCCCTTGTGCCCATGGAGGGGGAGGACCTCCTCGCGGAGCCCCTGCTACACAACCCCCATCTACGTGTGCAGGTGGCGGAGGCCCCCTCCGTGAGGCGGCGGTTGGTCCTGGCAGGTGTCACCAGGATCAGAGACCTCCTGGACTACGCCCGGGGGGACTGGGCGGACCCCCTCGCACTTGCCCGGCGCATGGGGCTCTCCACCCTTCGTACCCCCCCGGCGCCTACTCCAGGAGGTGAGGGCGGCTCTGCCCCCCTCTGCTCAGGCCTACTTTGAGCAGGTTCTGCGAGAGGATACTCCTCACCCCCCTCTCAGTCCTGGCCCTCCGGAGCTTGCCATCGGGCCCCGGCCCCGCGAGCCCCCCCGGCAGTCCCCGTCCCATATGCCGAGCCAGCTGCTGGACTTGCAGCCGGTCCCCTTCCGAACCACGCCCCGACAATATCTGTACACGCTCGTGCTCCACACCATCCATTTCCTCGCCCTCGCGTCCCGCCCCGATACCAAATGGCGGGACCTCCTTCCACCTGCAGAGGGTGAGGACCCCCAGTGGGCCAGCCTTTACTCCACTCTGACCCCACGGCCCACTGGGGACATCAGTTGGCGGCTCCTCCATGGAGCCATGAGCACGGGCGTGTACTTGGCATGGTTCACCGTCCGCCCCGAGGCCTGCCCATTTTGCGGCGTGAGGGAGACCCTGGCGCACGCTTACTTAGAATGCGCCAGGTTGCAGCCCCTTTTCTGGCTCCTCCAGAACCTCTTCCTGAGGTTCTGGCTGCACTTTTCCCACACATGTTCCTTTACGCACTCCCTATCCGAGGCCCCACAAAGTCGCGGGACCTCCTCGCCAACCTCCTCCTGGCCTCCGCGAAACAGGCCATCTACAAGACCAGAGAGACGAGGTTGGCTGAGGGAGGGCCTGCGACTGTGGGGCTTATTTCCGGTCCCTCGTTCGCGCATGTGTCCAGGCAGAGTTCCTCTGGGTGGCGTCCGCTGGCTCCCTCAACAGCTTCCGGGAGCAGTGGGCACTGTCCGGGGTTCTCTGCTCAGTGTCCCCTTCCAAGTCCCTCGTTATATACCTATGACCTCACACCCGTCCCTGTTTTTTCATTAGTTGTCCCAAGGACTCATTTGAAAGGGGGTCTAGTGCCACCTCCCCATAGGCTGGGGGAGGGGTTTTAGAAGTGGGTGGGCTGGCACCCACCCACCACCGCCCGCTTTCAATAGGATTACCCTTCTATAATGGCCATACTGGACCGAATTCCTCCCCCATCTTGTCTGACCTCAGAAGGTAAACTGTCCCAGGCCTGGCTAGTGCTTGGATGGGTGACTGCCTGGGAATCCCGGGGCTGTAGGCAATTACCCTTCTATAGCCATCTGGCCTGGCTTTGCCACAGTACCTCACTTTGCTAAAGACCGTGCCTAAAGTCACTAGATATTTCAGTAATATCAAACATAAGCAGTTTCATCAATTTGGGGATAGCCATATTCCATGAGTTAAATAAACACCTTGGCAGAGGGTGTGCTTTTTTAACCAAAATACAATTATCTTCTAAACATTTATCTATCTTTTGAAAGTGCTCATATGGGATTAGTCTTTTACAAAGTGTAGCCTTTGGCTATACCTAAATTGAGTTTGCATGCATATATTATCCTTTATCTATTTTATATCGGTATATTTTCCTTTTCTTATAAAACCTAGAAACTTTGTTTCTATAGTATTTCACTTAGCATAAGTGAGGAGCTTCATACTAGTTCTTCATACTAGTTTCTGAAATGCATGTATCCTGCAGATCTTTGCAAGGAGTGACTCAATTTGCAAAGACTGTAGGTAAGTTTGCTATGCAATAGGATGAGAGCCTGCAAACTTTGTAAACCAAGGTTTGCATTCATCTATGTAATAGGAGAAGGCTAACAAGGTGAGAAGTAAGCATAGGCCATGCAGAATTTGGCAAGGGTTTTTTTGATCATGCTTTGCAGTCAAATAGGTGGAAAACATCTCCGCAAAGCCACCGCAAAACCCACAAGCTGGTGAACAAGAAAATGGAAGGATATGCTAGAAAATAGACATCAGTAGACCCCTGAACCAATAATCTGAGAGTACCCACAGCAATTTCTGGAAAACATCCATATTTGGGCCAGGAACAATCAGATAATTCAATTTATTTTTGGAAGGTTATAAAAGGTAGACCCCCTGGTATTGTGCAAAAAGGGTATTTAAAACCCCAAAATTTGCAGAGAGGTTGAAGCTTCAAATTTCCAGCTGCTGAATTCAAACAACACAAGAGGAAACTGCACAGGCCTACAGCAATTCTTTATCTGACTTCTTTCAGCTAGGTTTCTTTGTTTTATTTTAGTTGACTAGTTTTAGAATTCTTAGTTCAGTACTTCAGCTTGAGTTTACTTCAAGTGTCAGTATAACTTTTACAATTGTATCTTAAAGATAGGAAATCTTAGCAGCAATACTGCTTATAGTCATCATAGAAATGTATTGATGTATTTCTTTACCATTTATTCCACATTGTATTCATTTATATTCTTACCCATCACTTGCTGTATGTGGTTAGCAATAAAAGAACTATTATAAAATCTCAGTCTGAGTACTCCTTGACTGCCTGTTTTCAGGGAGGAAGTCCTATTTAATTAACATATCTGTAGTCAGTCAGGACTAAGAACACTTGGCCTTCAAAACTGGTCTATCAAATCTATATCATTTATCCCAAATTCCTAAAGAATTATAGAATTTGGCTACAAAAGGGGACAATCATTTTTAAATCTCTTGAAATAAGTTTCTGTTTTCAGTGATTAATTGCCAAGTATTGTGAACTAATGAAAAAAGAATCCTTATTTCAGAGATGATATAATGACTCAGAGCTGAATATCTAATGGATCTAAGGCATGCATTTGTGGGCAGCTCATACTTTATTTCTACTTGTCTTTATGGAAATCCCAGGAGTGTTTTCATTTAAATCAGTCTTTACATCTTTATGATCATGAGCTACATTCTAATAGCATGTCATTACATGATCAGTAGGCCATCCACTTGTTATTGTCTTGCCAACAGAGCATTTGTATAAAATAGGCTGCTGGATGCTTGTAGCACAAGACATATCCCAGAGTATCCCTATATGACATAAAAAGGCTTCATTAATATCTGAATTTCTCAGCTGAGACAAAAATATAATGACTAAATGATACAGTAGAAAAAAATGGGATTTCCACATTCATGTTTAAATTCAGTGCACTTTCTTTGTGCATTGACACACTGCAGCTTTCTTTAGTAATCTTTTTTACCATAAAGAACTATACATTGAGTGAGCAGTCTTAACCTTCTCAAAACTTCCAAGTTTGTGGGAAGCACTGAAATTGAGTATTAAAAAAATTCACAGATGTCCTGATCCCACCATTTCTCATTATCCGTTGTCTAGACAGAATTTTGAATTTGGCTTATAGGGATTTGTGCTCCAGTTCATTTTGTCCTTCCCAATCCATATAGTCTGTTCATGTAAGTATTCACAGGGAAAGCAAAACTAGAGGGGCCTATCCCCAAGTCCTTACTTTCCACACTCAAATTACTCATATAAATAAAGAGTGCAGGGCTGCGCTCTAAGATATGTGTGTTTTTAAGACTTTCCCCCATATTGTTTCTGGTTCAGAAATACCAACTTTGCACTAGGAAAGGATTTCACTTCTTGGTAGTGTAACTTAATGTTTTAATTTAACATTAGTGAGCTGATTAAGCCTGTAATGGACTAGTTTGGAAGTTGACAAAGCATTCCTCATTCACTGTTTTTAAATCTGAGGTATTTTCATATTAATATAACCTTGGACCAGGGTAATTTACAAAGTTTGCCACAAAAATTCAGTGTCTGGATACAGAAAAGCGCATATGATTTGAAGGGATGCTGAATATAGTTTCCACATTACATTTAAATTAGAGAGTTAGTTCTAATTCTAACATGCTCAGAAGAAACACATAAGTAGCACTCTTGCTGAAAGCAAATTATTTGTCAAAGCCAGCTTTCCTTCTTTCCCTAGGGGTATCTATTGGATGAACAACAACCATCCTTCAAAGGGTCTGTAAAAGAGTAATGCACCACTCAGGATATAGAACAAAATTATATTCCTGTTACAACCTTTATTTTCACATTTTCTAACCTTTTGTGAACTTTTAGGGTGTACTTAAAGGTCACATTTTCAAGCTCTTCTCCACAACCATGAGGGTTAGGAGTTTGCTTATGTTTAACTGTAAGCAAAGAGGCTCACCTAAACATCACATGACTCTAGGAGTTGGGGCTTTAAGTAAATCATCAAAAACTACGAGACCCATAATAAAAATCATGGAAGTTGGTAAAAGTGCCTAATGGAGGGGATATACAATAGAAAATGCCTTCCAAGAAAAAGTAAGGTATCCGGTTTAAAATGTTTGCAATATTGTTAGCCAAAAAACAGCAATTTGGCAAGGCTGAACCTTCTAGACAGATGGACTATCAGGTTATTTTCTGAACCAGACCACCAGAATGCACCAAAAGTATAAGAATTTGCCCTCAGTCAATCAACATGTTTTACAGATGGGATAATTAGTGGACCATGCTTCTGAGCAGCAAGAAGAGAGAAAGTAAGATAGCTCTATGGACCAAACGTGAGAGCATCCAGTAATTCAACCTGTGGAGAATGCACAGCCTATTCTTCTTAATACAGTAGAACCTCAGAGTTGTTAATTTCCAAAGGGATAGCCGTATTAGTCTAGTCCAGCAAAAAAAACCCAAGAAGTCATGTGGCACTTAAAGACTAACAGATTTATTTTTCACATGAGCTTTCGTGGGAGAAAATCCCACTTTGTCAGATGCTTATCTTCAAAGCATCTGATGAAATGACCATAAAAGGAAAAATCTTCCCCAAAAATATTAACCATGAAAGAGTCCCCATGGCATTTATTTTAATGCTTTTGAGATTTAATTTAATTGTATAATTAGTTATATTAGGGCACCCAGACCTTTGGATAACTGTCTTTATTATTTTAATCTAACTAAATAAAATAAAATGTAGTAGTTATGTTAAAAAATCCATTGAGATGCAATTAAGAAAAATCTTACAAGTTTAATACACTGACAAATGTGCATTTTTAAAATGGAGATCAGTTGAAGGTTTGGATATTCAAAAGACTTAGGTGTTCAGATTCTTCCCAATGTCCTTGGGAGCTGGACACCTATCTTTTATCTCCTCTGAAAATCTCAGCTAGCGCTGCTCAAAATTCCTGTTTACCCTGGGCTGTATTCTAGAAGAGAAACAAAATAACTATTAAGATTACAGAACAGGATTCTTATACCTTTACACATATGAAATAGTAATTCACTCTGTGAATGGTTCTATTTAAATTAATATGCAACATGTGCAATGAGATCATAATCTGGGCCAAAATAAAGTATTTCTGCCCGCTGAGGACACTCAGCATCTCCGAAGATGGGACCAATCGGTGATGTTTACTTGCATCCTTCAGGATCTTGCCAACAGGAACATATCGGACTCAAAAACTCACAAAGTGTTGAAAATGAAAACAAGCCCAGAGTAGTGATTAATGCTGCAGCAGGAATCTAATAAAGAATCACAAATTGCATTGCCAAGTTAAACGGAGATATTCAGAAATGCTAACAACCAATGAGACCCTTACCAGTTCATATGAAAGCTAGGAAGATTGTAATCTTTCCTCTCTGCAACTAATTCTTAATTCATGGGGATAATAATGGACATTTTTAAAGACTTCAATGGCTTTCAAAATTAGGTCTCTTGAAAGAAGAATATTAAGGGCAGGAAAAAAGGGACATAAAACAAATAAAAGGCATAAAGGAGGTAGATCAAATTTTCCTGTTTTCCCTAACTCATAACATGAAAAAAAAAATCATTTCAATTAAAAGGCAGCAAAATTAAAATCCAATAAAAAGAAATACTTTTCCTCAATGTGGAATTACACTGTAGAACTCATTGCTACAAGATTTCATTAAGGCCAAGAAATTAGCAAGGTTCAGAAAGGGGTTGGACTTCATTTTTTTTGGTTAACAAGAATGTCCAGAATGAATTTCGGAAGGGATACTAAACCTCATGCTTCAGAGTTTAAACAATCTCTACTAGGGATTAGGAATACTATTGCAAGTTCTTCTGAAGCCTCAAATGATGGCCACTCTTGGAAATGGGATAGTGGACTAGATGGAACTGGCATCTGATTCAGTTTGTCAATTCCTATAGTTTGTGATATACATTTATATTTGAGTTATTTAGCTATCCCCTCATAAGCATAATCTCTCCAAATTTCCAGTTAAATGTGTTAAAGGTATTAGAGGTGCTTGGATAATAGAATAATAAAACATATTTGTTGAATAATTAAATTGGAACAATAAAGTGTGTTATGAAACATGTCCATTAACATTTTCAGTCCCAAAATATTAAGAAAAGGTTAAGACCCCAATTGTTCCAAAAGATTAGCCATGTTAAAGTTCTATGAATTTCCTCCCATTAAGGTCTCTCTCACCATTAATTAATAATCATGTTTATAGTGCTGTTTATCTTAGGGTTTATATAGCATGATGACTGGTTCTATCTATGTTCTTCTGATACATCAATAACACTCACTTCCGTCTCTGTAAACTTGTGGGTGGGGGAGAAGATCATTCTGTAGCTTAATGGCTCTAAAGATTTTCTCAGTTCTTGGAGGAATGATGCTAGATAAGTAGAAAATAGTATTAAAAATGGAATCATTCTAGTACAGACAAGTGCTATAGTCGCTGACGAGACACAAAAAGAGACCTGTCTAAATGACTTAATTTGAAATGTATCATTGTAATATATAAATCTTGATTCTTTCCTTTCAACCATAGGACAAAATTAGAATAGGAGGTGCCACTTTTCTCACGGCAGACAGAACACCGGGATAAACTCAATCTTTCTGGAGAGTGACTGAAACACCATTCCCTGCTACAATGAAGCAATAAATTAATGAAGGATCTGACCATACATAAAAATGTTGTCATAAAATGTACCTTTATGAAAAGACGTTTTCAACAACTGCTTCTAAAGGACTCTATTAAGACTAAAATGCACCAATACAAACCCAAAATAACACTTAGTTTTAAAATGGTCCCTTGAGTATTAAAATAAACTACATTCCTTTCAAGATGAAGTTTACAACAGTATTAAAGCCCCAGTTAAGTATCCAACAAATGTAGGATGCTCCAGCTTGCTGCAGCTAAAGATGCATAGATGTATGTCTTACACATTTTGTAAACGGGGGAGGGGGTTGAAATCAACAAATATCTTTTCTCTGAATCACTCAGAGACCACAAAACTTATTAATTTCAATACCCTGATTCCTGACAAGAACAAACAAGAACATGCTTACACGACAAACAAGTGAGAATGAAAGTGTAGTGTCTATATACAGAGCAACAAACTCAGAGCGGCTGGCTTCTTACTGAAATGTCTCCTAACCAGAGGAATCGGCATTTCAACTTTTCTTTTTCAACACATTTTTTACAATGCAGGAAACATTTAAATCTAGACTACACACATGTTTTCAGAGAAAATATAGTAGTGATAAATTAATAAAGGTAACAACTAACATTCTTATAGCATCACAAAATGTTGGAAATTGTAGTACAGAGTCTGTTGTTAATTAGCATCCTTATCAACTCCCTCTCCTTAGAAGGACTGTTTTGTTTGACTAAAAAAATTGTTACATTTATCCATTTTCTTCTTCCAAAAATGTCTCCTGGTGTGTTAGGTCTCATGAGTATCACTGTCTCCTAGATAATCCTACACATTAATTTCAAAGCAACAGATTAGCACAGCAATGCATTAGAAACTTTTATTTAGCATTTCATAAGTACATTATTGAATCTCTAGATATTTTATTTGACACTACTTATCTTCTTTTTCCTTCAGATACACACCCCATTTAGAACGGATTTGTTGGATTCATTTGTTTTCTTTCCTCATCCTAGAGTAGAACATGTGTATAGTCAGAGCCTTATGCTGACTTACCTCATAAGCTAAAGTGCTGGGCATATCCAGACCTCTAGGTCTTACAGAGCGAGGCTCTGAGGCTACCTCTACACTGGCAAATTAGTTCAAATTAAGAAGCCTTAATGCAAACTGATTTGCTCCCTGTCTAATACGAGGCTTTGCTTAGTTTGAACTATTTAGTTTGAATGGTAAGTTAGAACTAACTGGTTAGTTTCACTTATTTTGAACTTTAGTTTGAACCAATGGTGGCTTTTGGGGTAGAGAAAGCCAGGGGTGTCACTGGTGCTGGGCACCCCGGGGCACATGCCCTGAGTCCCAGCACCAGTGCCCCGGATCTCCAGCCCAATCGGGCCGGGGATCTAGGGCCCAGCTGGCTGCCCAGCCAGCCCCACCCGGCTGCCCGGCCAGCCCCACCCCTGGCCAGGGACAGGGCCAGGCGGGGCTGCGCCACCACAGGTGGCTAGGCCATGGCTAGGCCACGGCCAGGCCGGGCCAGAAGCAGCAGCAGGAGGCCGGGCCCCACGCCACCACAGCCGTGGGCAGCCAGGCCCCCAGATCCCCAGCCAGGGATGGGGCCACCGCGGGTGCAAGTGGCCAGGCCCCGGATCCCTGGCCAGGGTGGGAATCCGGGGCCTGGCCACCCACGGATGCAGCGGCCCCATCCCTGGCCAGGATTGGGGGTCTGGCCGCCTGTGCCCGTGGCAGTGGCAGCGCGCCCGGCCCTGCCACGGCCTAGCCACCACCTGACCCTATCCCTGGCCAGGGGGTGGGGCCTGCCTGCTGAGGACAGAGCTTGGGCCCGTGCCCCAGGTCCCTCCCTGCCCCAGCAACGCCCCTGGACAAAGCAGGCAACCACCACTGGTTCAGCAATAAGAGGCCCCATCCTCAATTTGGTGGACAGAAATAAAAATATAGGAAAATATAGAAATTGTTCCCATCTAGCAGAGCTAGTAGGGCTGGAAGTCTAAGCACTTTTCACTCTTGGCTCATCAAGGCAAGCTATTATTAAGATCTGTGCTTCATCTGAATTGCAGATTTCACCATTATCTGCCCATTGCCTTCACACGGACATGCAAAAAAAGCAGGAGCAAGCAATAAACAGCACAATAGAAGGAACTTTTCCAATGGTTTAGTTCCTCAGTGTGGCCATTTATTCTGCCATTTTTTTTGTTTTGTGAAATATTGTCTTTTCTTTTTCTGTTTTACCTGTTCTTCTTTTGCCTTTGTGACAATTTTTCCTTGACTTTGGTTAGCTCAGTTTACCAGGTAGGTCCATTTTGGCTGCTACATATAAATATAGTGCTGCCCTCTGGCAATCTTTACAACTTTGTGTGATGTCTGTGTTGTATGTCTTTCTTTTGGTAAGTAATTTTTTAGCTTCTTTTGTACTTACTATTTAATATTTTGTAGGGGGCCAGAGTGTTATAAACTTGAGTACTTCCGAGAATTTAATTGAAGTTTGGTGTTTTTCATTTATAGCTAAACACTAGAAACCTTCTTTTCACTTATTGTTATTTATTATAATTATTTGTATTAAATGTCTAATGCACATAAACCCAAGCCTATATATAAAATTTGTAAGATTTGACTGCCAAAATTTTAAGTGTGGTATTTTAGTTATTTTTGAGCCATCATTAATTTTACTACTTTTTATTTATTAATGCACATACTTTAAAAAATAGTTAAATGTTCATTTTAACTTTGTAGTTCAGCATTAGCTCATTTAGGTTAAGTGAAAGACGATCAACTTAGAAGCTTCATGATGGAAAGATCTTTAAAAAATATCATACCGAAGAATAATTTACAAGTTCCAGAGGGATAGTCATATTAGTCTGGTTCAGCAAAACAAACAAGGAGTCCTGGGAGAGTGGTGTGGGGCGGTTAGGGCTGCAGGGGGAACTGGGGCCACGGAGAAGGTGGCAATGGGGCCTACAGTGGGCTCTTTAGAAGGCCCCACAATGGGCCTTCACCTAGGGCCCCCAAGAGCCTAAGGCCACCTCTGGTTTGAACTAGGACAAAGTAGTCATGCTAGTTGGAATTAAATAAGTTTGAACTAGAGGTTACTTCAAACTAACCATGATTTTTTTTAGTTTGAACTAACCTTTTAGTTTGAACTAAAAAAAAAAAAAAAAAAAATGCAGCTAAGTTCAAACTAAACAGTTAGTTTGAACTAAAAAAACATGGTTAGTTCAAACTGCTTAATTCAGACTAAGCAAGTCTGAACTAAGCTTTTACATGTAGACTTAGCCAGTAATTTCATTCTGTAAGATACTAGAAATTCTCCATTGACTGCTGCTGTCAATAGCAAGGCCGGGAAGCCAGAGGGAAAGGAGACATGTAAATAAGAGCTGTCTCTAGAACTTTTTAGCCCTATTTATCACACCAAAGGACACTCACAGAAAGTGCCATTCTAGCTCTGATACTGGTCTCTTGAGCCACTTACTTCTGAATCTTTTTCTTTCCTCAGTATGTATTTCTTTTAATGTGTTTTTATAAAAAATATATTAGCTTACAAAGCTACTATGAGATCTGAATGTGTTCTTAATCTATATCTATGTGTTCGTTCATGAACAAGTTATTTGTGTAGAACTATAAAAATAAATATTATATAGAACCTAGGCATGTCTTAACAGTCTATCTTCAGATTTGTATTTACCACTTTGTTTGGCTTTGAACATCCAATTAAATTATTTTCTTATTGGCTGATGTACTTAATCAGAGTCAGTGCCTCCAAAGCAAAGGCAAGTGAACACTGTTATGATCAATTTGTGACAGAAACTGACACAACAGCTCAAAAACTAAAAATAGATTATACACTTTTCTACAGTGCTTGCCCTAATTTCTGTTTGTAAAGATGTAAAAGTCCCAATTCAGCAACAAATGCTTCTGTTCATTCCTATTCAGAACAATCCTTAAACACCATTAACTTTAAACTGAGCATGTGTGCAAGTACTTTGCTGACTCAGTATTTAGAAGTGGGTTGATTACCAGATGAGATTTCTGGGGAAAAAAAATGCTATGTCATATCTTCATGACACTATCAGCCATTTGACATCTTGAAGCAAGATTTCATCTTTTGAGTGTAGGCTGGATATTGCTACTCATAACACTTGGAAAAGTTGATAAGATGCCCAGACACTGTAATGACAGATAAGGTATGACTTAAAAAGATGACTTAAAGTATTCTATTTGAAAAGGGGAAAAATGTCTTCTTTAGAATTAGAAGAACCATACACCAGATTTTTCACTGGAACGATAATAAAAGATAATCTTTTACACCCCCCCCAAAAGCATGAAACATAGGAAAGTTCCACAAAGCTTCAAACATCCATCAGCAGTGGATTTCTCTGTCTATAGAAGATGAGGTGGCTGATACTCTCACTTTATTATTAAACTCTCTAAGGGTATGTCTACACAGAGTTTAATTTGACCTAATAAGCATTAGGTTGAATTAAAAAATGCACTTCTAGACACTGTTTTGCCAATTCAACCTAAGGCTTCCCTTAGGTCAAACTGAAGAGTGGAGGCTTCGAAGTCTATGAGGTTTTATAACTTCAAAACAACTCTCAATTTGAACTGGCTAGTTTGAATTGACAGTGTCTAGCCATGTTAATTCAAACAACCTTCAGTTCAAATTAACATAGTTTGACCTTTGTCCCAGGGTGCATGGCACCCTGGAAGAAAGGTGCCCCCCACCAAACTTGTAGGGGGCTGATGGGACCAGGTGCCCTGGCTGGGGGGTGGCGGGGTGGGGACTCCAGACCCCGCTGCAGCTCCAGCCCCTGCTGGCAGCATCAGGGAAGGGATCCCCACACGCAGTTGAAGCCCCACGGGCTGCACACAGGGGGTCTCTTCCCCCTGGCAGTGAGCAGGGTTCCAGCCACGTGCGGGGGTCCCTTCTCCCCTGCCCCTGCTGCACTGTCAGTGAAGGCTGGGGGAGTTTCCCCTGCCCACTGCCGACAGCACATAGGGGAAGGGATTCCCCCAGTCCCGCACTGACAACCACAGGGCCGGAAGAATCCTTTCTCCCCGCCCCTGCTGCACTGTGTGTGGGGGGGTGCCCTGGCCCCAAGGAGCCCTGAAGGTGAAACCATCCCCTGCCCAGCTACAGCAGCACTCCGCCTAGAGCTGGGCAGGGGATGCTTTTCCCTGTGCTGGGCTGAGGGGGAGATCCCAGCAGGGGATTGGGTGGTGGCATGGCCCTTTTAGGGAGCCATGCTGCCACACTCCCATGGTGCTCCTCTTCCAGTTTGAACTAGCAAGTCCTGTCCATGGACATGCTAGTTCGAATTGGTTTTCCTAGTGTGGCCATGTTAGTTCGAATTAACTGAATTCCAACTAATCATTATTAGTTCGACTTGATTAGTTCAAATTCAGTCAATTCGAACTAATATTCTAAGTGTGGACATAGCCTAAAATATTTCAGCTTTCCCCTTCCAATATCAAAAATTATTTTTCGAGTACCCAGGAAAGGGATGTTGAATCATGATAAAGTATTTCTCTCTGGCACAGACTGTTAGATTCACATCCCTTTCATCTTAGTTAGACTGCTACCATTTCTTTTATTTAAGGGGTAGTTCAACAGGTTCTCTGCCCCCTCTTGTACCAAAGAATTGATTCTGATTTATCCTAGTCCGAAAAGGATAATGCTGTTTCTTCTGAGAGAAAATATCTCTAATCTTGAATAAATTGAACCTGTTCTACTTGCACCTGAATTTATGCCATGGTCTACAGGTGGACAAAGTGTCTCTTTTCACCACCACCCCCTTTGTGAACAGTTCCTTCCACACTCTGCCACCTTTCAGCCCCTCATCAGCCCTCTTGCTTGCAGTCAGGAGTACTTTGGTCTCCTCCTTACCCTGAACTAGAGCCACAATTTGATCAGAGGAGTACAGGGGGCATTACTCCCCACTTACTTCTCCATGCAGATGAAGCCTGTGACAGTTTCTAGCCTTATGCATTTGGGAGCATGTGAAGTGTTTTATGCATAGGATATGAAAGAAAACCTTCATTTAACAATAGGAGATTTCTAGGAACACAAGAGGTACTGAAGCCAGACAGAATTTTTTTTTTCCCCTCAAAGCTGAGCTCCATAGCCTCTGCTTCAGTCGCCTTCCCAGCAAAGCTAAGGCTATACAAAGATCAGATGCAACATATTTCTTTTTTTACAATGGTGATTGTCTGTTAAGATTCTTTTGTCTTAAAATTAAGATTGACCCCTAGATTATAAAGCCAGGTGGAACTGTTTTGATAATTAGTCTGAGCTCCTGTATAACACAGATTATATTGTATCTAAATATAAAGTGTTCTGTATATATACATAAATATATAATATTACTATATAATCATAGAATACAAAACGTTATATTCCAACACACACATAATTTGAGAATTGTACCACTGAGATGATTACATTCTCATTTTTCCAGCCAAGAAGTCTGAGGATTCCCCCCATTGCAAATATTTACAAGATGCCCTCCTGATACAACGATTCAGACATCTTTGTTTCTTCCCTCATTACTTTCTTTAATATTTTTAAATTATGCAACAATTAAAATTCTGAATCAGTTTAATTTAAACAAGCCCCACCTGTTTAGACAATTCTCCCCTTGCTTTATAATACTATTAATTTTAGACATATTATTTTTATTGCTATGTTTTCCCACCTAAGAAGCATTCATAACTGAGATTTCAAGAAACACTCACTCACTGAAACAGACTGATCTAAAAACTAAGACATCACAGGAAATGCACTGAAACCCAAAGAGCAATAGCCTTTTAGCAGAGACTTAATACCCACAGCATATTTCCCAGTCTTTAAATAGCTCATCATGAAACCCATGGGAATTTGAGAAAACATACAAAGATTTAAAATGAGCAGAATTAATGAAAAAGGTACAGTAAATCTTCTGTGAACAGTTAGTGATTGTGATGAATTTGACAAAGTAGAACAATGCATGTTAGTAATGAGTTAACAGCAACAGCATGTTCTGCTCTGTTGCCTGGAAACCAACTTCTTACTCTAATTTTAAAAGCAAGAAAAAAAATCATGAGTAAAACAAAGAAATGACAAAATCCCAGTGCTTCAGTAATGATCACAATAGTACAGTACACAATAGTATTACTGTAGGCTAAGATTTTCAACAGTGATTTGCAGTTTTAGATGCCTTGATTTTGAATTTCCACAAACAGTTCCTATTAACAGAGGATGATTTTTTGAGTGAGTAGGAGTACCCAGCATTTTCTGAAAATTAGAATTCTTTAACATGTCAAGGTGAGCACTGAAATATTGAGATTCCCCAAGACCATTCTTTAGTTCTGAAAATATTGGCTACATTTTTGAATCATTATTCTAGAATATCATTGCGGTTTTTAAGGTGTAATCCGACTGAAAGAAGCTCACAAGACAGTTAAAAATAAAAGTCCTCAAGAATAAAAGCTCACAGTGGAAAAGACATAGCTAGAACATCTTTAGAGCAAGCCAGCTAAGAATTCAGTAAAGAAACTACAAAAAGAAAAAACTTAACATAAAGAGATATAACATCAAGAACAAAAAGTAAATTGAACTGAATGTCTTGTACATTTTTGTGAATGAGATACTGAAATATAGAGAGACAGACAAGATGAGTGAGGTAATATCTAATATGGGACCGACTTTTGTTGAAAGAGACAAGGTTTCAACCTACACAAAGTCCCTCTTCAAAAGACCTTAAAAAGAGCTTTATGTAACTGGAAAGCTTCTCTCTTTACAAGGGTCTGCAACCTGAGGCTCCAGAGCTGCATGAGGCTCTTTGGCTGTCCCCTTATGGCTTTGGGCTCTGGGCCCCCTTCTACCATGAGGGGACTCTGTGGGCAGCCTGCACCCGTCTCTTGACTCCCCCACCACTAGGGGAACCTATGGGGGGCCCACTCCCGGTTCCAGGCTCCCTACCCCACAAGGAGACCCTACAGCAGGTGTGCTAGTGCAGCTCCCCCCACCAGGAGACTACACCCATTGAGCCTTTCAAAACACTTTGTTATTGAAGAAGTTTTTAAAAGTGGCTCTTCTTATCTTTCAAAGAAACAAGGAGTCCTTTGGCACTTAAAGACTAAAAAACTTATTTATTGCATGAGCTATCATAGGAGAAAATCCCACTTCGTCAGATGCTTTGAAGATGGGGGAGTTTACGGAATGGATTAACTAGTCGTTAAGTGCCACAAGACTCCTTGTTTGTTTTACTGAAGCAGAGTAACACACCTGCCCCTTTGGAACTTGTTTTTTGAGTTGCTGGTTCCTGCTAACAGAAGGTTGTCCAATAAAAAATATTACCTTATCCATCTTGTTTCTCTAATATCCTGGGCCCAACGTGACTGTAACAACAGTAGACATTTTGTTTACATTATGTTACTAAAAAAGTAATCCTTAGATGAAAAATAAGCATTTTTTAAATGAAAAGATTTTTACTAAATAATTGTTCATGATTTTTTTGTGAAATGCTTGCAGGTTTGTTTTAGTCATCAGTATAATTGTTAAGCCATCGAACAATTAAACTCACAGCATAGATTTTTTAAGCAGCAAAGTTCAGAGTTACATGCAGAGATGAAGTTTTACTGTAATTTAGCCACAGCTTGAGATCTAGTCTACTCATGGATCAAAGTCTTGCTTATGAAATTCTTTATGTTATTATAAAAAGAGCTATAACTGTGGTTCTATTCATAAAATTAATTTGTGTTTTAATTTAATAAATAAAAATCTTTCAAAGGTATGTTTATTTGTATTCTATTATAGAATCTTTTAAAAAAGGGAATCAAATATACATAAATGCTCAGTCAGTGAAATGGCATAGTGTACATCCAACTGGGCAACACAGACCAACTAATTCACTAATCACCAGGAGTTTAAATTAATTTGAACCAGTCTCAAATTCACAAACAGCTTATCCAATTTTTATTTCAATCTTCATTATTTGATAATCAACTGGCAGTAAATTTAAATACATTGTGGCGAAAAACTATGTATGTCAGTAAAACTTTTGTAAAAACAGCTTTAAGCCTGATAGGCCTTAAACTTTGGTCAAGAGAATACAGGCAAGGAAATATTTTTATGTGCTGAAAGGAAAGATAGGAAGAGAAGGCAGATGTCTAGGAAACTAAATGGACTGTTGTTGAAGCTGATAACTAAAGGTTGTAAATCTGTAACAATGTAGACTTAAAAGAAAGAATGTTTTGGGAAATGAGCTGATTTTGCTGTTACTTTGGCGCCGCTGTTCTGTAAATCTTTTTGTAGCCAACTAATATAGCCAATTAAGGTAGCCAATTAATGAACGGGTGTATCATATGCTAAGTTCCTATACTGTCCTTATAAATATTGCTGGAATTTGGCCTGTGATTAGAGTTCACTTGATCATTAGGAGACCACTTTGCTGTACCTATTGATTAATTGGCTCTCCTGCAATTGCAGAACAATAACCAAATGTCTTGCTTTAACCTGATGAAATGAGTCATTAATTTTTGACAACATCAATCCTTAGAAACAGGCCTTCAGTCCAAGTCAACTGGCTATACAGCTACTCAATCTCTGAAAAATAAATACAAAAGTGTTATGTGCACCTGTCATGGGATGCATATCTGTGCACCCAGGGTTATAAGCTATATGATTTTCCTGTTCATTTGTGCACTGTGATTTGTTGCCAGTTACATCATGCAATGTTCTTTATGGGTGCACATACCCTATTCAACATGATGCATATGGTTTCATGTTTCCTACAACCTTGTGTGTGTGCATAGAGGTGTAACATGTTTTCCCTGGCTAAAGGGGGTGGGGAACAGACAGAGCTCTCTCCTGACAGCAAGCAGTGAGCACCCAGAGGAGAAAATGAAGATATGCCTATTAAGTTCCCTGGCTCGGATGAGACAAAGAGATCACCTCTGCCCAGAAATGGAGGGTCTGAGCAAGTTTGGGGGAACAAAGAGACACTTGGAAGGATCAGGAGCTTTTGGCCTGAGAATCTTCATCTTGGAACAACTCTAAGCAAGATCTGGGCCTTGCCTGACCTCAGGCAGAGACTGGCTGTGCAAACATCTGACAGTCAAACACCTTGAGCGGAAACTTAGACTATGAGGTCAGAGATGTTATGTTAGCAGGCATATTTTATCTTTTATTTCCACGTGGTCACTCTTGACTCATTCGTATTGTGATTCTGCCATGATTGGCCATATTCTCACTTAGAATTATAATCGGATCAATAAACTTGTAGCTGTTTTATCTAAAGCTGTGTGGTCCTCTGAGGGTGTGAGTGAAGAAGGCTGGGCATTATCCATTTCTTTGTTAAATGGATGGACTAGGGTGTATGGTGACTTGGAGTGGGGTCCCAATCTCTTTAGACAGTGGCTTCCATAGTGGTATCTGGGGCTGGGGATGCTTGCTTTGGGACCATCCCTCAAATAGCCAGAGGGTATGCGCCCAAAGCTTGGGACTGATTGCACGCTAAAGGCTGAAGTGGACTGGCTCAGGAGTGAGTGGTCACTTGGGAAAGTGGGGTAAATTGGGGTTCAGAAGTAGGAATCAAGGGGCAACTGTGGCATGCCGGACTGGATCTGGGGAGCAGCCTGTCACAGTTGCATTCTGTGACAGCACACAACAACAGAGGAACTCAAGAAAATGTAGGCCTTAGGACACTGGAAGTCTTATTATCATTGATTGGTAGACGTACATAGCATTGCTTAAGAGTTCTCACAGTTCTTCTAAAGGCTGGAGCATATCAGGCAATTTTTGACATATTTGGATAAAAGCATGTACTGTAAATGGTTTATTTTGCATTGACTTTATTTGGAAATCCTTTACGTTGTAGTATATTTTACATATATTTAAAAAGTAAAATTCAAAAAAATATTTTGATCAAGTTTTTCTTAACAGAAAATTTTCATACTTTTGGGAGCTAGCTATTCAATGGAACTTTCAAAATCTGGCCCTTAATCTTTCTACCTCATTGCCTCTGATCTGTCAAATGGAGACAATGTGATTCAGATTAGAAGAACAACATTTTTAATCATTAAATGTCAGGAAACATTAATTTCACAATTTACACATATATGCAGACCAATTAAAATATATTTCCATTAATAATAATCAAAATGTATATATAGACAAAATATGAAAATTGCTGCTTGAGAAACAAAAGTTTAAGTCAAGGGTATTTATTCTATTTTGACATATGATGGTCACAATCTGAGTTTAATTGGTTTAAAAGAATTAACATTTTCATCTTGATGTCAACTGTCAAAAAATAATAGTATCTGGCCATTCTCTGACCGCCCCAATTGTCTCCAACTGTAAACATTTACACTGAAATAAATAAAAAATTATTCAAAATAAATCAATATTTGTTAAAATGATCAAAAGTAAATATCAACTTGTACTGTGCCTAACTAAAATATATCTCACTAGCATGGGTGCCTGAAAATTAACTAATGTTTGCGAAGTGCAG
The DNA here is from genome assembly GCA_007922195.1 of Podocnemis expansa. NCBI lineage: Eukaryota > Metazoa > Chordata > Testudines > Podocnemididae > Podocnemis > Podocnemis expansa. Next base: position 3,409,036 of record ML681998.1, on the reverse strand, counting down.
TTATTTTTGTACAGCTATTAGTTTAACTATTATTCTGAAGGGTTCTTTTGAAAAAAATTAAAAAACAGCATATTCTATGTTCTTTTTGTTTAAATTCATTATTGCTTGCTTCTTTTTATAAGCATTTATGCAACATTTACCAAAACATATGTAAAAGCTTCTGCAGATTTCCCTAAAAGCATTTTTTAAATATTAACAAAATACTATTCTCTCCCTCAGGTTCCCTTTGCATCATTTTATAATAGTATAATAAAAAGCACTGCAGTCTTCCCAATCGCTTCAACAAAAATGTTTATTTAAAAAAAAACATATTCCCATAGGTTTCCCTTAATAAAATTTTAAAATAATAAAACAATTATGTATATTTAGCCCCCGTTTCCTTAAGCAGTGTTTTGAAATATTAAAAAGAATCCCATTGTTACTCTTCTCCTTGTCATTATTGGCACCAAAGCTAGTCATCTTTGTTAAAAATTCAGTGTGTCTGTTCTTTTGTCCCCTGTTCCCAATTACTATATTTTCTAATATTAAATGCATTTTGATTTTTTTACAGTCTTCACTCCTTATCAGGACTGAAATTTGGAGCTGGTCAAAAATCAGAATGTCCATCCCATAATAAAAAAAAAAAAAAACAGTCCTTCTCCTAGTGTAGTACTGGAATCAATAAAATGCCTACTGACTAAATGGGACCAGTGTTGAATCTTCATTCTCAACTCCCGTAAGGGGAAAAAGGGTGATAATACAATGAGCAAAGTGGTGATAAGCACCAGAAATCAACATGAAATCCGGGCTCTCTTTGACTGGATACGTGTACAACTTAATCAGAGTCTAGAAGATGCACAGGTATAAATGAGCTCAGAAGCTGACACAGAAACTTTAATTCACAATACAAGTCAATGCTCATTTTTAAACCTGCAAAATAATGGTACTCATTTATCTACTTCTATTGAGGGTGTACACTTGACAAACTAAATCTCTCCTAATTACATCTTACAAAGATTTCTTAAAGTGACTAGTTTAAGAAGCCAGTTTCTCTAACCAAAGATGATGCTGCCAGTCACATTTGCAAGAAACACCATTTTCATGTCATCCAGGGAACAAGTCAAATTTTCCATCATCCTTCACATTGCACCCAATGAAACAGAAGTGAGATTTAGTTCAGTTGCCAACGACTGTTATGTAGGACAATAGCTATATATACTACTTTGTAGGTGTAGAATTTGCCCTATCTGTGTAAATGAAGGCTTCATGAACAGCGCTGTCCCCTTTTTAGTTCTTATGGCTGGGTACAGGGATCCAGTGTGGAGCTGGAGCCATCTCCAGGGCTCAGCTCCAACACTGCTAGCCATTGCAGGTGCTGGAGCCACGCTTACCGCACACAGGGACAGAACCCCTGCATGCAGCAGAAGTGATGAGGGCCACACGCAGGAAGGAACCCCCACATGTGGATGGAGCCACGATGGCTAAGCCCAGGGATGGGATCCCTGCTTGTGGCTGGAGGCATGCTGGCTGCACACAGGAAGGAACCCCTGCACACAGCCAGAGGGGCTCCAAACTGCATGCAGTGGTTCCTTCCTGCGCGCAACCAGCAGGGCTCCAGCCATGCATGGCCTTTCCTTCTCCCCCATCCTGTTGTGCTATCAGTGCAGGCAGTGGAAATTCCCCCAGCCTGGAGCTGACAGAGCAGGGAGAGAAGGGATTCCCGGCCTCCCGCTGACAGCACAGCAGGGACGGGAGAAGGGATTCTCCCGGCCCGGTGCTGACAGCACAGGGCCAGGGGAATCCCTTCTCCCCTGCCCCCACTGCACTGTGTGGGGGGTTACTCTGGCCCCATGGAGCCCTACCAGGGGAAAACATCCCCTGCCAGGCCCCTGCCTTCTGAGCCTGGCATGGGGGAAAGCATCCCCTGCCCATGTTTAACCACGGTGTGGCTAGTGCTGGGTAGGGCATGCTTTTCCCTATGTCAGGCTCAGAGTGCTGTAGCCCAGCAAGGGATTGGGTGATGGCATGGCCCTTTTAGGGGGCCATGTTGCCACACCTCCTATGGTGCCCCTCCTTCAATTTGAATTATCAAGTCCAGTCCATGGACATGCTAGTTTGAATTGGAGTTTCATATGGCCATGTCATTTCAAATTGACTGAATTCAAACTAATAATTATTAGTTCGAATTGACTAGTTCAAATTCAGTCAATTTGAATTAACACTCTAAGTGTAGACATAGCCATAGTGTTTCCCATGAAATTTCCCATTGTACAATAGATTTCTGAGCACCGACAACCACTTCAACTTTCATTTTTCCCCTAACTTTCTCCCCCCTCAGCAGTAAAACCCTGGTGGCTAATTTATTGCAAGGCTTCTCAAGGTGTCTAATGTATTGAGTCATTTAGTACACGCTTCTGCAGAACCATATTGGTTTTCTGACAGATTACTGTAATAGTTCTCAAACCCAAAATAAAGAACTTGCATAGAACCTGCAATATTTTGGCTTACCAATGAAATTTACAGGCATAAATATTTGTTAGTTAAGCTATATCTATATATAGATATATATAGCTTAACTAACAAATATTTATATGTCTATATATAAACTAAGAGAGTAAAGCAAGAGGCATATAGGTCTCAAAACCTACAGAACAGTAGCTTAGCCAGATTCAAGGTTGAGCCCCAAAGCCTTAGCAGAAATCTTAGCTAATAGGGAACAATCATGGATCATAAGACCTCACAAAATATATTCCTGTGTGTTGAACCCCAGGTTCGTGATGTGACTGGGATGGACTAGCGACACCCACCAATGAGACGGACACCAGTTCAAGTAAACAAAAAAGCTACTTTTATTGTGACACCTTAAAACACCTTTAACCACTTAACAGTGTAAAACAAGGAGATCTATGCAAAAACACTTGTAATCAACTAACAACATGAAGCAAAAATCTATATAGGACACTTATAACCAACTAACAGCATAAAGCAAAATCTAAATGAACACTTATAACTAAATGACAATATAAAGCCAAAAACCTATGCAAAGCACTTATAACCAAGTAACAGTGTGGAGCAAGAAAGTCTATATAAGGCACCTATAAAACACCTCCAACCAAACAACAGAATAGAGCATGAAAGTCTATGCAAAACACTTACAACCTACAAAAGTACTTACAGTTAAATAACAGTATGGATTAATGACCTACAAGATGGTGGCCATAATAAGTCAAGGACTTTTCTGGCCTTTTACTGCCTCAACATCGGTATAGGCACTGACCAGCCCACCCAACGCGTATTTACCAATGGCTGAAAGCCATTCCTCCTTGCTAGCCAAGAAGGGTGGGTGGCAGAATGAAAAAGTCAGATGAGAGAAAAATAAACCGCCACACTCCCCCCATGTACACTGGGGAAGTCTGGGCCCAACAGTTTAGAGCAGAAGCAGAGTAATGAACAATTATACAATAAGAAGGATGCAAAATACAAATGACTAATAAAACACGTGGCAAATTAACAACACAAAACTATGCTAGACCATAAACAACTACATCATGAAAAGACTATATAGGATACACAGAAAATAGTAACAACTACACAAACTATGCAAAACTCAGGTAAAGAAGCTACAATCACAGACTATATATAAATGGTACCAAGTAGAATGATTAAGAGAAGGTAGGAGGCCTATATCGATTTATAATACCTGTCCCAGGACCGCAGTAGAACCCAAAGCGAGGAGGCAGACCAGCTGCAGCATCTCAGCATTTAATCGTTCGGCCAGCAATCCTTGTATACCCCAAAAGGAAGGTCTAGTGGGTGGGTGTTCCCTGTCTCAGTCGGGGGCCAATCCGACCAGGTTGCAACGTGCCCTTTAGCATTCGAGGGTGGGAGAACACCAAGCTAGCTGAGACAGGGGGTTTTAATAGAATTTTGCCCAGCCAGAGTAAAAATAGCCAATTAGGAGTGAGATCCTGGTCAGGACCAATGATAAAACTGGGAACCCAGACAATGACCCCTCCTTCGTGGTGATGGGGGTGCCGAGAAACTGTTGGGGGGGATAGAAACTCACCCCCTTTGTTGTTGACAGAAACTAGGGAGGAAAAAAAAACTCACACAGGAGATTGAGAGCCATCAGGGGGGATTGATACTTAATGTTCTTCCCCCTTATGCTGGATGGCCCGGAGATGGAGGCCCATCAGGAAGATCGATACTTAACATTTCTCCTTGAGAGCAGCATAATCCAGGGGGCTACATGTGGGGTGGGGTGGCCATCATGGCTGCCACCTCCGCTGACACTGTGATAATGAAACAGGACTCAGCTGCTGATAGATAACCAAAAAATATCAGTTTACATCATCTGGAAATATTTTTGAGTTAGAAACATCAGCAGACATTCAACTGCAAGAATGCTATGGGAACCAATTGATATAGATGCTAATGATCTTGAGGTAGGTAGCATAATTAGCCTATGAGAGGAAAGCTGCTGGGATCTTCTTAGCGTGCCAGAGGTAGAACCACTCATTGATCAGTTCTCACCAATTCTAGATCTCCACAAGAGATGGTGTGAGTACACACATGTCCAGATGCTGGATGTCTTGACCATTGTGTATTATAACTGTCTGGGGTAGCTGAGATTCTGGTAGTTGTGATAATAAAAATATTACAAAGTCAAGAGGCCTTCACTAACTATAATTGTCAAGAATATGCACATCAGGGTCTTTGTAATAGCTTTTGTGTAGTCATGAGAAAAGACCCTGCGAGATCATGCATTAATATTTTGTTATTTTAATTGATCAATGAAAATAATACACCCAAGAAATGCCTATGATGATTACAAACTTATTTAATATGATGAACTCCTGGGTCTTGTTTTAAAAGTATCCAGCACTTTTAAAGTGTAATTAGTTAATGATTTATCTGGGCTGCAAGTAAATCATCACAGATTTCACAACAACATTTAGCCACTGGGTTTAATCAACTTTCTGTTTTTCTCATCTACAATACAACTACAGGCATAGTTGAATAAATCTTCAGAACCCCTTGCTATTAATCTCAATCTATGCTTTGTCATCATTCCTATCATTTCCTCCTGTGAATGTGTAATGCTCATCTGATGAGCTGTCACCTGTTTTTCTCTTATCTGGGCATGGCATCATTCCCATCCATCCTTTTTTATATATGCTCAGCCTTTTGTCAGTTACTTCTATTTTGATGTTAATATATGACTGGATATTGCTTAAATGTTCCATATTTCTTACAACTTTCTTCTCCACCTGTGAGTAATTGTGTGCAATCATGGATATATCCTTTATGGACAGCAGTAAAATATGAAGAGTTTTGCGAGCTTCCATTCTAGTTAACTTGTTTTATTATTAGCTTATGTTAAAGAACCATGCCACTTTTGCAGCTTGGTTGGAAATGCATCTTGGTTCGGATCTTCTTTTATTCAGACATATGGCAATCAGTTTGGGTAGGTTTGTGATTCTGTCCCTGACAAGACAACATGATTAAGCAGCTGTATAATCCTTATCTATTTTTAGCCATAACACAGCTACAACCAACATGGAATCACTTTGGCCTTGGGAGCTGCCAGTATAACAGAATAGCTAGAAAAGCCTGCACATTTTGGACTATCAACTACAGAGTCTGCTTTTTGCAGAAACAAAACCATATGGCTAAACAAGAATAATTGATTTCATATTCATCCACATTAAAATCTATAGGAACTGGCTTCCAGGTGGTTTAAATAATTAGTGTAAAAAAGTTAAGTTAGTCAAAAGACAAATTTATTAATATATACAGATTCCTAGTTGTTTCTACAGTTTGTTTGTTTGTTCGTTTTCTTTAGGTTTTATTGCATTCATTCACTAACAATATTATACTGCCATACTAGAGAATCATTCCCTGAATTTTCAGGAACAGGTAAATTGTTACAGAATCAGAAAGCTGTTCAATAACTCCATTAAGGTAATTACAGGGAGTGTATATCTGTGCCACTGCCAGCCTTTCCAAACTTAGGTAGGAACAGTTCCATTTGAAAGACTGATGAAATATTTAATACACAATAAATAAAATATGTATATTTAACATTTTATTCTAATTGAATGTAATGAAGAACAGGCCCTGAATTGTTGTATAAAGTGCTCATCTATTTGTGCCACTACAAAATCCTAACATATGAATAGAAAGAGAGCACATATCTCATCTCCCACTATTTAGCAAACCTTAAAGCTGGTAGTTTTGAGAAATGCTACTCATTATCTCATTTGGTTTTACTTAATTACAATTGAAAACATGAAAATAAAGATAAGAAAAAAAATTGGACAGACATTTGCACTTTTGGACTCCACTGAAACTGATTTCAATTAGGCCAACCTACCTTTGGCAATTCATTCCAGCAACAGTTTGCCAGATCATAACAGTCCAACAGTAAGGATCTAACTGCAGGAGTGGAACCATAGAAAGTAACTCTATGGGACACAAATTATACATTCCTACATATTTGTCTTTGCACATTGGAGTCTGGAATATGCCTGGACCAACACTAACCAGTGCTTCAAATAATACTCTCAGAAGCAACAGGGATTCAATACTTTTTCACACAAACTGATTTTTTTTTATTTCTCCTAGTCAAAAAATTTCAATAAATTCAACTAATAAAATAAAAGCATTTCTTTCACCCACAGTGAGTCAGTGCCTACCCTGTTACTGCAGAGTTCACCTTAAAAAGTGAGTTGCTTGTTGACTTATTTTATCTGAAAACCAGGTGACCTACCAATGTTCATCTGATCTTTGGCTTTATCAGCTGGGAGGTAGTTAACAAATCATTGGTAGAGGCTAAGCCTCACTCCATTAAAGGGCCATCCTATTCTGAGACAGGCCCTTTGGGCAATACTACAATTTAAGTTATGTGGCAAACTTCTGACTTTTTGGAACTGGGGCTTGCACTTTTCTTTAGTGGAAGTGGGTCAGGGCAGACCCCAAACCCCTGAGTCCTGCCCCTATAGGGCACTTGCACTGGTGAAACTCAAGAGAGGGGAGAGGGGGTTTGGGACCTGGGCCCACCCTCTACTCCAGGGCCCAGCCCAGGAGCCCTATGAAGTGCAGCTATGTGCTGCTGACAATGTCCAAGCCTACACTTCTTTCCCCTGAGCTGTCTTCCCCCTCTGTCCTTCCCCCTCAGCTCCTAGTGCCTGGTCTCCCCTCAGGCCAGGTTTCTTCTCTCAATCAACCAGAGTCTCAGACACACCTTTCTTTTCTCAAAGCCAGTTACCTTCCACAAACTCTTAGGTTCCTTTGCTTCAAATTCCTCTGCACACCACAACCCTCCTATTCCTCCTCCAGCTTCTGTTTGGGGCTGGGCAGGTTTTATCAGGCACCTGGCTAAGCCTTAATTGATCTCAGGTGCCTCTAATCAACCTGCAATAATCCTGGTTAGCCCCAGGGGAACAAAGCCTTCAGCATTCTGAGGCTCCTAGATCCCCCTTCTTCTTCTCTCAGTCTGTCTGTTGGAGAAGAAGAACGTGCACCCCTGCTCCTCCTGCTCGCTGGGTTCCTGTGGGTGCTGCTCCTCCTGCTGTCTGAGTCCTTGCTCGTGCTGGCTGTTCCTGGGAGGCCCTGCGTCTGCTGCTTCTCCTGCTGCTGGCTCGTCTCCCTCCCTCGCACCCTCTGCCCTGTGGGGAGTGGGGGGAGCCAGAAGAAGACTCCTCCACCATCACTACCACCACCTAGGGAGAAGAAGAAGACCTCTTCAGCCAGCTGGTCCCTGCTGCTACCACTGCCACTGCCATCTGGAGGCTGCTGCCTCTACAAGATACGACCACTGAGGGGAGGCATTAACCATCTGGACTTGTTTCCAGCTGGGGGTGAGCTTACAATGAACTGAGCACTTTTGACCATCACTGCCACCCCCAGCTGCTGCCTGCCTGGCCTCCCCTCCCATGAAGAAGGCAGTAGGTACCTAAACCTTCTGGGACATTCCAGGACTGTTTGTGCAGCAGGGACTTCAGGCCTCCCAGCAACAGCTCCCCTCTCCCATTGCCAGCCTCCCCTACCCCAGCCCCCATTGGCTGGAGGGCTCCCCACCTTCTGTTCTGCCCTCCAGCTGGTTCAGTGCCCCTCCCCACCTAGGTCCCCCAACCCCTGAGCTTTGTTTGGGTTCCCTGTCCCACCCTATCCCTGAAAGTTTGCTTGTTTCCCTTCCCTGCCCCACCCAACAGCCTCAGTTGCCATTTCACTAGCCCACCTGCAATTTCATTAGCCCATCCCCCCTGCAGTGCCCACCTCTAGCCAGCTTTAGTGGACCAGTGCGTGTCCCCCAAATTTTGGTTTCCCCTTGTGCACTGCACCCCCTGATGCTTGTGTGACCCCAATCTACCCACTGCAGCCAGAGGAGCTGGCCCTTCCCTGTCCCTCACAAGCCCCTTGCCCCATGCTCCTGGGCACCCTCCTCCCCTGCTTGCAGCCTAGTGGGGAGGAGTGGCTTGCTTGCCCATTTCCCTTGCACAGGCCCTTACCCTGCCTCATTGCTCCCTTCCTTTACCCACCCCTGCTACTGCCCTCCTCCCCAGCTGGCAGCCAACTGGGGAGGAGTGGCTTCCCTAATCCCCTCCCCTTCACTGCTTGTCCCTGCCCACCCACCCAGTATTTTCCCCTTCTCCCAGATAAGTATCCAATTTTGATTGTCCCTATTGAAGGGACATGGAGACCTCCCCAACCACCCCAACCCTTCTCTTCAGCCTGTTCCCCCATTTACCTCTGCAGCTCCCCATCTGACCACCGTCATTGCCTCTGCCACCACTGATGCCCCACTGGAGCAGCACTGGCAGCAGCAGGCACAGGAGGAGCCTCCACCTCTGCTACTGCTGCAGCCTCCTCATCCGGCCATAGAAGCTAGCAGAAAAAGGCAAGCAAGGGTCAAGCTGTCACTGTGGCCACGTCATTGGCCGTGGTCCCTTCTTCCTCTGCCATACCCTCCACCAGATCTGGGGGAACCCCTGCCTCCAGAGCATACGCCCAGGTAGCTGCCACTCCTCCACCCATCGCCATACCATCTGCCCATGCCACCTCCTCTGGAGGCCAGGGCCCCTTCCCCACCTTGACCAGGAGGCACGGGGGTCCGTTGCCTCCTGGTGGCCGTTCACTGAATGTGGAAATGTATGTGTGAGTATTGGCAAGGGTGGTGGGGCCCTTGGCCATCGTGGCAGCCTCTAAGATGTATGGGAGGATCGTCTTCTTCCTGTCATCAGAGGCTGCCACACAGGAGGCAGTCGAAAAGGGCCTGGTGGTGGGGGGCATCTACATCCCCATGGAACCCCTGGAGGACCTGGGCATGTGGGTGGTTTTAACCTCTGTTCATCCTTTCCTCCCCAATGCTGCCCTCCTTCCCCTCCTCTCCACCCTGGGGAAGTCAATATCAGTTATCAGCCCTCTCCCTGTGAGCTGTAAGGACCCCCACCCTCTGTCACGTGTTGTTCTTTTGCCAGCAGGAGCAAATGCAGCTGATGCCGGCAAGGGCCCATGACAGAGTGGTGCTTGAGGGGTCCTTTTTGGTGCCCCATCAAGGGGCCCATTATCAAACTCACTATTCCTCGAGGGAGGCTCGGTGCTTCCTCTGTAGGGCCATGGGGCACATCTGGAGGGACTGCCTCCTGGCCCACCATGAAGAGGAGGCAACTGAGCCCCCCGAGGCAGCAACGGGCACCAGCCATACCATTGCCAGTGACCCCAGTTCTCCAGCCACCACAGCAGCCCCTCCTCCTCCTCCTCCTACCACAAAACAAACATCTGGGCCTATGGAGGAGAGAGGGGAAAAGGTGGCTGGAGCCAGCCAGGGAGAGGATTCACCCCAGGGGGAGAGTTCCCATCCCCCAGTTGCTCCACCCTCGTCCCTGTCTACCCAAATGCCTTTGCCCTTGCCGCCTGATTCTGCCCCCTCTGGCCAGCCCTCCCCTGCTACCTTGGAGGGCTGGGTGGTCGTCACAGGGAAGCGAGACAAGCGTAGAAAGGCTCTGGCCCTCCCTGCCACGTCGGACAGGAGGGAGCCTCCCCCTCCCCCAGGAAAGCATTGCAGGGGGCTGAGGATCATAATAACCATCCAGAAAACATTGAAATCAATGAGCCTGCTGCTGCACCTACTGACGAGGACCAGCGGGAGGTTCCAGGTGGGGAGGCTAATCTGGGGGGGGGGGGGGGGGGGCAGCACTGCACCCTTTTCGGAGGGCCTTTTAGATTCGGCCCTTGGGGAGGCTGCTGATGGGGCTGGCCATGCTCCCCCTGAATCTGCCTCACTACCCTCAAACAAGGCAGGGGGGATTTAGGCCCCATCTATGAAGAGATCGAGGCCCTGGGTCTGACCCCAGTTACAGTGGAGGAGGACGATCCTCTGCCACCAGGCCTTGATCTGGGCGGTGAATTGTCTTTGCTGCCCCCTCCCTCTCCACAACTTCAGCCCTTGCCCGATGTCACTGCCCTCCCCCCAGGGACGCCCCCAGAATGCCTCAGCTGCCTGGCTGCCATTGCTATTCCAGCTACTGCCCCAAGCATCCTGAGGCAATGGCTGATCCTGTGCAGCCAGGCTCTAGGGGGCCAACCCTGGGAGAACAGCTCCCTGCTCCCTTATCCCAACCTTCCCCCCGCCTGATGCTGTGGCTATGGACACCCAGCTCTCCTCCCTCTCCGTGCCCAGTGTCAGTGGGGACCCAACCCCTGACCCCACCCTTACAAACTGCATGCCTGGTCAGGGGGAGCCGCACCCCAGTGGTTTGACCACCAAGGTCCCCACCCCTGGCAATACTGTACCCTTTGTTATTCCTAACCCCATCCCTTCACTGGATGTCCCCATAAGTACACCCTTAGCCCCTTCCATTGTTGCTGCCACCCCTAGGATCGTGTCTGTGATTCCTCCATCTACCGATTCCCAGAAAGTGGTATTTGTGGCCCCCTGTACCTCTGTGGCTGCTGCTCTCCCTCCACCACTACCCTCCCTTGTGCCAGGGGTTGAGCTAGGTGACAAGGCGCCCACCACATCATCGCTGCAGCGGGGCTTTGCACCCTGTCTGTCTGTCCCAGCCAGCCGTGGGGCCATTATGGGGACCCAGCCAGGGGACTGCCAGGAACCTTCTGCCCCCGACCTCCTGGTGCTGTGGGACAACCTGCACGCATTCCTGGATGACACTCGTGGGTCCAGGAATCGGGTGCAGCTCACCCTGCAGTGCTGGGGGGACTTCCATCTCATCCTCCAGGCCGTGAGGGCCATCCTGACGGAGGATAAAGGGACCAGGTAGCAGGATGCCACGGCCTACCAGAGGGCCCACAAATTCTGTGACTCTCTCATGGCCTTCGGGATGGGACACGTACTGTTGTGTGGCCTGACAGAGGCTGCGGGTACCACTGTCGCTCCTGAGGATCCTCCCCAGCCCTCCTCATGGCCCCAATAATCTTCGCAACTCTGAATACCAGGGGCTGTAGGATGGGTCTCCACAGGACCCAGGTGATCTCCTTCCTTTAGGAGGGGAGATACTCTGTGGTTTTCCTGCAGGACACCCACATGGATCCAGCCGCCGAGGCCAGCTGGTGGCTGGAGTGGGGGAACAGGGTGTTCCTTAGCCATTTGCCCACCTGCTTCGACAGAGTGGCCACCCTGTTCTCCCCCGACCTACAGCCTGAGGTGCTGGGGGTCGCCGAGGTCATGCCAGGCCCCCTGCTGCACCTCCGGGTCTGTATGGAGGGGCTAGCATTGAATCTGGTCAACTTCTACGCCCCGACATCGGGCCCGGCGCAGGTGTGTTTCTATTGGCAGGTGGCCACCTTCCTCGGCACCTTGGATCCTCAGGAGTGTCTGGGCCTGGGCAGGGATTTCAACACCGAGGTTCTTTGATCGGTGTCCCCCTCTGAATGCCTAATTTTGAACCTGTAACCTGTAACCTCACACCCGTTCCTGTTTTCTTATTAGTTGTCCCACGCATTTAATTGGTACCGGGTCCAGTGCCGCCTCCCCTTAGGCTGGGGGAGGGGTTTTAGCAGTGGGCAGGCTTGTGCTCACCCACATCCCTGATTGCCAAATAGGTCTACTCTCCGACTACCTGCTGGCTTTGATCTCTCACAGTTAGTAATGATAATAAATCAATGTATGACTATGCTTCTACATAAATAAAACAAAGAAAGCTAAACTGGCCAGTGCCACCAAAACAGAGTGAGAAATAACTCAGAGTTTCAAAAGCTTAAGATGAGTTCACGTGACTCTCAGTTAAGACTATATAGTAAGTATATATTGTAGAGTCAGAAGCACTGCAACAATATCCTCTCTCTTCCAACTTGCAGAAATCTTCAGATAGAACTCACACAAACTCATTCTCCTGCACTACTGGAATCATTCTGTTGCCAAATCAGCTAATGAATTAACCCATCACTACAAACTAACAATATATATAACTGCGATGCAAAGTAATTCATGGTTAAGAGGCAGTAACCTCTCTTCATCTGTAGCTAGCCTTCCCTCAGCCAATGGTGGGTCACATGTCTTTTTGTAAGGCAGCTGCTCTGGCTACTTCCCCTTAATGGAGTCTATGGCTATGCGTCTGCTAGCAAAAGTTATTTCAGACTTGTTAGTCGGAACTAATAAGTTGGAGGTTAGTTCAAACTAACCTTGGGTTAGTTCAAACTAACCTTGAGCCTATTAGCTCGAACTAACCATGTGGACTAGTTTGAACTAACCATTAGTTCGAACTAGTCCATGTTGTTAGTTTGAACAAACTGCCTTAGTTCAAATTTAGTAAGTTCAAACTAAGGGTTAGGTCAAGACTTAGTTTGAACATTAGTTCGAACTAAGCGCTTAGTCCGAACTACGTGCCAGCACTTACTAATTCAAACTAAGCGTTCCTTAGGTCAAATTAAGGAATTTCTTAGTTCAAATTAAGGAAAGCCTAGTGTGGCCATGGGCGAAATTAATCCAGGGGCTTAATCTGGACCAAGTTGCCAGTGTAGACACAGCGTACAAGTCCAGTTACTGCAATCGTACTGAGATTCCCAAAACTACATAGCCAATTCCAGAAGTTTTTTGGTATGGAATGTTAATTATGCATCTGAGTATAAAAAAAAGATGCCTACACAACTCATTCTTCTCTTTAGATCTTTTAAAGAGCTATCTCCCTATTAGGCAGCTGAATTACCCTGCTTCATCTTTTAAATTGAGTAGTATTGCCAGGTCTAATGAGGTCAGCCATCCATCCCCCCATCTCTCTTTTCTTTTTGAGAGGCTGTGCTTTTATACCTTTGGTTTTTCACCATGTATACAATACACACTGTCTGTCTTACAAATGTAGCAAACATACTTAAAAACTTGGGCATGGCTTTCACCATTCTGTTAGTGAAAAATGGTACTCATCACTCTGTCATTGAAAAAGGGCACAGCTACACAGCAAACAGCAGCCTACAGCAGCAAGTGTTAGAGCCTGTGTCTGTCAGCTTGGGCTCCTGGGTAGGGCATGTCCAGACTTGAGCTCTCAGGGCTTGGGTTGCAGGGCCATTTCACTGCACTGTAGGCTTTTGGGTTCAGTCTACAAACAGGGCTCTGAGAGCCCTTCGAGGGTCCTAGTGCCAACACCCCAGTCCAAGTCACAACATTTACATTGCAAGGAAACAGCCCTGTAGCCTGAGTCCCACCAGCCTCAGCCAGCGGACACAGGCCAGTTGTGGGTTTTCCACTGCAGTGTAGATGTACCAATCGAGATCCTATGCTAAAAATAGCAGTGTAGATACTCAGGATCAGGGGCTTGGGCTTGGGGTGTGAAACCTCCTCAGCCACACACACCCTAATCAGTACATTCAGGCTCTGACACTCACTGCTGTGGGCTGCTGTTTGCCATGTAGACACACCCAAAGTGTAAATGAAAACCAGCCACAGAATCCTTTACTGACTCACATTTTATTCAGGCAAAATGCAACACTGGTTTCAATGAGAATACTTTTAATGACTGCAGAATGAAGCCCAAGGAGTGAGAGGCATAGAGACTTCAACAGAGTTCACAGGATTGCATTTTCAGTCCCTTCATTCTCTCTCACACCCTTGCATGTTTGTTCCTGAAGGCCTGTTCTACACATCATTTTTATGTTGCCATAACTATTTGGATTAACAGTATGACTTTCTGAACAAAATACTTTTACTGGTATACCCCTTAAAGTGAACACAATTGGCCTAGTCTAAAAGTGCTTTTTACAAGGTTTGATTAGCCTTCTTTTAATACTAGAATAATGATACCAGTATAAAGTACCTTAGGCTGGTGCGACAATGTTTATGCTGTAGCTATACTAGCATAGCATAACCTTTATGTTTAGACGAGCCCTAATCTCAACACCACAAGGATAGAAGGGACATAATGCCAGTAGAAAATGGGCTCCTTATGCAAGTTAGGCATTTAGCTATGTGCTCACACGTTTGGGTTTTCTGTTGCTATTGGTCATGATTAGCTTGTTACCATACAGCAGTGCGTTCATGAGATTTGTCTAAACTCTGGCCTGGTCTACACTGCCAAGAAAATTCAGTGGGAGTTACAAAAGCTACTCAGAGTAGCTTGTTTTTAAAGGGGCAGCCATGTTAGTCCAGTTCAGCAAAACAAACAAGGAAATTTGTTAGTTTTTAAGTGCCATAGGACTCCTTGTTTGTTTTACAGTAGCTTGTATAACTCCTGTCAACACAGCTTCTTCACTGCGCTATACCATTTCAGGGGGTGGTTTTACTGAATTGATTTCTAGATCAATTTAGCATATCTGAACTGACCACTATGTTAATCCAGAATGATTGTTCTAACAGCAGTGATTCTGCCACAGTCAGTGTACATGTGACAGAAGACAATCACTTGTTGATTAGAGTTGGTCAGAAAAATGCAAATGAAACATTTTTTGTCTGAATTTAATGAGTCATCAAAATCCAACAATTTCATTGTTCCCTTTGGGCAAACTTTCACTCTACCTAGTTTCCAGCTGATTCACTTGTCCTACTGTCACCAGCGCACTATCTTGACATATCACTGCTATTCAGCAGTGAGCAGCTGTGAAACTGAGATAGCAGTTTCAGTCAGCAGTTGCTAGAACTTTCAGAATCAGAAGCGCCACTTTGGCCCAACAAGTGGGCAGAAACAGATCCCAAGGGGAATATTTCACTTCAAAAGAACCATGTTTTGTGTTTCCAAAACAAAAGATGCAGAATTTCATTTTCACGAAATTGAGTTTTCAGATTTTTATCTCAATTTGGGATGGATTTGCTTTTAAACAAATCTCATACATTTTCCCCAAAAGATAAAAACTTTTCTCACTCAGTTCCTATGATGATAATGAGAATGCATCTCAAAAAATACACACAGTTTAACTGGAAGGATAGACATCCCAGACTGTGTTCAGCACGACTACAGAAACCACAAGTTTTCATGGTTTTTTTTTGTTTGTTTTTTGGGGTTTTTTTAGAAAATGAATAGATTTTTTTTCTAGATGTAAAGAAAATTCTTTTATTGCAAATATAGTGTGATCTCTGATGTCATATTTGTGTTTGTGTGTGTACAAACAGGTATTTGTGTGTCGGTGCACATCCACCTTTGTTGGAAGGAATCTTAACAAAGTAAGTAAGTACTGCTGCTATGCAGTGGTGTACAATATTTACCCATGCTTCTTCCCATGGCTTCATAAGGAACCATTGTGATCATCTGGTCTGACCTCCCACATAACACAGGCCATAGAACTTCCCCAAAATAATACCTAGAACAGGTCTTTAAAAAAATCCAATCTTAATTTTAAAATGGTCAGTGATGGAGAATTCACTACAACCAGTGCTAAATTGTTGCGATGCTCAATTACTTTCACTGTTCAAAATATATGCCTTATTTCCAGTCTGAATTTGTCCACCTTCAACGTCAGCCATTAGATCACATTATAGCTTTCTCTGTTAGACTGGATTGAAGGGCCCATTAAATATTTGTTCTTAATGCAGGTACTTACAAACTGTAATCAAATCACCCCTTAACCTTCTCTTTCTTAAATTAAATAGATTGAGTTGCTTGAATCTATTACTATAAGACGTGTTTTCTAATCTTTTTTGTATCCACTTCATAGATATGTTTTGTAAAGGATGATTCTTTCAGAGTAAAAAATGTAATTTCTAGGTTATATACTTCCTCCATTTGATACACACAAAGAATGACAGGTCCAGATACTGTGGTTTTCATTGTTAGACAATGTGTTGGACAAAATTGACATGACAACTAGATTGGAATTCTGAGGAATCCTGAATTGGTAACATTTCATCAAGCTTGAGTTCAGAGTGTGGGTGTGTTTACCAGTTTCTTCTCATGTTTCAAAGCAGACTAAGGGGGGAGGGAGGTTGAACAAATATTTGAATAATATGATATAAAGGAATTGCAGAGAAATCTAGTAATTAGGTGACTCAGTTGATTAGGAATAATACGAATAAACTGTCAGCAGAGAATACAAGTAATTTGATTTATGTGTTTGATTTTAAGTTTCAGCTGAAATACAATAGTTAGGAGTCTAGAAAGAAATAATACAGGATAAAAGAACAAATGTAATTACATTCTGAGCTCTATTGATCAACATACCTCAGTGATTTGTTGATGTTATCTCTTATTCTCTTTTTGAAAGATACATTCCTGGCCCCAGAGAAAATGCTCAGAAGATGGGTTTACTGAAATCTATATGGGGAAAGATGTTAAAATGAAGGCTAGATATTATTTTACATGACAAATGTCTGTGAAAGGAAAACAATCAATTATAGTAAACATTTGCCAGATTCTGAAACCCTTACATCAAGTAGTCCCACTAATTTTAATAGTACTTTTAAGGAGTAAGCTACTACTCAATGTAAAGAAGAGCATCAGAATATGGCTCTATAATTCTGCTTTATTAAAGTCTTATGGCAATCCAAATATGGATCATAGTGTAATCCTCAGTTCTAATGTTTATGTGGAGTTCATATGAAATACAAATGTCTGAGCCAAGATTTTGCTAAGTTGCTCACATTTCTACTTTACTTGGCGAATAATTGTAATTTTTCAATGGGATAAATCATAGATCAAATACAATTTACCATAAGTAAGAGTGGCAGACTGTGGTCTTATACAAATGTTATATATCATGGTAAACTACAAAACAATGTTTGAAGGATGTAATTAAAGTTGCAAAGTCAGGCACTCAAAATAAATTTCAGATTTAATGTTGCCTCTACAACTTTAAATTCTGCCTGTTTGGTCTATCTGCTGTAGAGTTGACCAGAATATGGAAATGCCTCCCCCACAAAAAAAAATCTGTAGCCTTTGATTAATTTACCATGCTAATTGCACAAATCACTAATAACAGATTCTTTATGGTTGCAGCTATGTAGGAATTACAATAGAAATTGAGACTGGTGAGTCACACAGATAGAGAAATGAAGACTATTCAGTTCCAGGCAAACAAATATAACTTCAATGACAGGAAAATAAACAAAAATACAGATACAGGAATAAAATATAGCAAAGCAACAAACAGCATTGACCCCCCCCCCATACTGAATCATGCATGCTCCCTATTCTATGGAGATCATTAAGGTGAAGACAGAAAAACAGTAAAGGCAAAAAGCCCCAGAAGTGGCTCTGATGACTCAGTTTTCACAGTCCTATCACCCCAATCAGCTAGGAGATTGGTCTCCCAATCTTTTATAACCCTAACATCCTTACACCTGCTGACCCCTACCCACACATCTGGGTCCATATTTGATTTGATCTTGACTCTTTGTTCATATTTATTATTCTTGGATACCATCATTAGGAAGAAAAGCAGAGGCATTGGCCTGCCTCTGTTTCTCACAGGAGGGGAGGGGCAGGAGTGGAGCTGCCCTGACTATCTAGACTGTTGAACTTCTCCTCCCAGGTCCCTTCCTCTGAGAAGATCTTTGGTTACTATAGAAAGGTGGAGGGAGCTCTGCATGATGCATAAGTCTTGATTAGCTACCTCGTCCCACAAAGTGGGAAAGTGGGGCAGCCAGCCAGTCAGTGGGCTCAATTTGCTAGAGGGTTAATGCTCCTCATATCACAGGAGACTGGCTCCAGCCCCAGCTAAAATCCTTCTGTTTGTGAAAAAAACTGTGAGAGTTCGCAGCACTACAACAGCGTTGTATGGTGCGAGGATTGATGACAACTGATACTGGAGGAAGCCAGAAAGGTGTGAGGAGAAAAGAGATTCTGGTATACAAGGCCTACTGTATTTTTTTCTTGGTATTCTTCTCTCAGTTTTATGTCTCATTTCCATTTTCTTCTTCCCTCAATTCTGATCCTTTTTTCAGTTTGATTAAACCCATGGTCCTGATTCTCCCGTGCCTTGCATCTTGTGTACTCATTTACACCTGTGCAAGCTGAGTAGGAAATTCCATTGACTCCAAAGGGAGCATTTGCACCTCCTCTACACTGATGTAAATGACTACACAAGGAGTCAATTGAGGAGAATTAAGTTTTGTATCTAGTCATATCCATTCTGACAAATTTAAACTGACTTCAGCCCTGAAACTGAAACTGTACAATCAGTACCCAAGTTCCCTGATTCCTGCTAACAAAGGCAGTTTTTACATGTAAACCCCGTCCCGCTTTACTGACCTGTTTCCAGCTTAAGATTTAGATAATACTCATGCTTAAAGACCAGCACCAATTATTTCAACACTTCCATAGTTTAAATTTCTTTCATAAATTATTGCTAGCAGACCTCAGTAAGTGTTATATTTGGAATCTGCCAGAGGTAAGAATTGATGGAAATGTAGAATGAGAACTTCCCCAGGTCTTTCCCAACTCTAGCTCACCAGCACTCCAATTCTGAACTTAGCTGTTCAGGTAACATGTTGAAAGGCACCCTGAATACATCTAGAAAGATAGATCAAAATGAGTTATCTTAATGAAGTAGTGTGTGAAACTAAAGGGCAATAAAGCTTTCTGTACTCTGTGTGCTTACTTATCCCTGTTTTGGCATATAAGGATGGCAGAGATTCTGTCTGTTATACAAAATTTCCTTTAATGATTGTGAACAGCATACTGTTGCAAAGGAGCAGCAGTGTTACTCTAGTTCAGCAAAACAAACAAGAAGTCGGTGACACTTAAAAGACTAACAAATTTATTTAGCACATGAGCTTGCATGAGAGAAAATCCCATTTCCATCCTCAAGTGTCTGACAAAGTGGGATTTGCTCCTATGCAAGCTCATGCAATAAATAAATTTGTTAGTCTTTTAAGCAACACCAGACTCCTTGGTTTTTTTTAATATAATGTTTACAGTTCAGAGCAGGATCGAAAAGTTTGGTGGCTTACCTCATTCTCCTCTCTAATAGGTGGGTCCTCAGTTCATCATTATTTAAAGATCCTATGATAATTTGATAAGGTAATTTGTTTGTGCATGGTTTTCTACTAATTTTATTTATTTTTCCCGGGAAAGAGTAATTAAAGCATCTGAAAGCGACACTGTAGTTGATCTTAGCCAAAGCTGCTTTTTGTTGTTGTTGATTTGGCTCCTTAAGTTTCCCACTTTGGCTTCTGTTTTGGGGGAAAAAAGAAAACTAACATATTTCAGGTGACATGGTGTCTTGATAATGCATGTCACCTGGTAGGTTGGTGATTAGAAATCAACAGTATGGATCTTGTGACTTCACACAACTGAAGTCAGTAATTAAGCTTCTCAAGGTATGTCTACATTAGGCAGTTAGTTCAAAGTTGTAAATTTGAACTAATAAAATCAAGATTAACAATGTAGACAGGCAAAAAGTTAGTTTTACTTAAGCCTCCTTACTTTGAACTAACTTGCCACTGTAGACGATAGCCTCTGTCTAACTGGTTTGCTCCTTAACTTACTCACAGAACTGACTGAGCTGCTGAAAACTTGATAGTAGCAAACTTCATGTTTATGACTGAATTCCAGTTCAAAAACATTTTCAGTATATATGCCGACTAAAAGTAGTTGTGCAGATTAAAGATATAACCAACTCACTCAATGATTGATGTGTTACCTTTTGATACAAAAAAGAACTTAGCTTTCCCCCAAAAGGTCAAACAGCAATGAATGTTTACCAGTTATTCCAAGCAAGCTCAGCTGGGAGCTGACACCAGTTGGGAGAGTTCAAATCAGCAAGCAGTTCACATCAGTTCTGGTTCTAATTTATTTCAGAAATAGATATCCCGAAACATAGCTTCACTACATTGGGTTCAGCGTCAAACAAGCAGTGAATTGACAGGCTAAAAGCTGCAATGGGTCAGTGCATCTAGATTTAGTTTGAAATTGACTTGCACTTGCAAAACATTTGTATAAAAGCCAGATCTGGATAGCCAGGAAGCTAAATTTTCAGATAGAAAAGATATCCTCAGATTCACATTAGTTTTGCTCACACAAGCATCTTTCTCTGGCAAGAAGCAGTATGCCGTTTTGCATGGTTTAAAAGAAGATTTTTAAAAAATGGGGAAAGTGCTTCAAGAAATAAATGAAGCATCTAACATTTTAAAATATTTCTTGTTGCACGAATAGCAAATGCACTACTTGTTTATTTCCTCTTCCCCCATGCCATTCAAAAGTGGGGCTCTTTGCTATGCTAAAAAATCCTTAGTATAAATTGTCATGGAGCTGGTATGAATACACAGAAATGACAGAACAAGAAACATCATCAGGCCTTACATGCATCTCTTCTTTTATTTCCACAGGTTAACATGATTTATATTGTTCTTTTCCAGAATGAGCATATAACCATATTGTACTCCACTATACTTAATTTACTTCATTTGAAATATTTTTCTGGTGCCTTAAAATGTTTATGAAGTTGCTTAATTAATTCAGTGTAACTTGGGAATTATAGGTAAGTGGCACTAGCAGTATGATTATTTTCCTCTTTAAAGAAATATTGATGCAACTAAAATAGTCAGTGTAATGTAAACACTTACTTAAGCCTACAGAATTGGGCTTAAACTGAAAGAGATACAGACTTAAAACTTTTTTTCAAAACTGCTGCCTCCTTAGAAAAAATGGGAGCTCATACCATCACAGAAAAATTTTATTTTGCTCATTCTGTCATCAAGCTCAGAAGCAGCAGGAATCATCATTCTGTAAAGGCATTGTTTAGACTGCTTCTCCCCAGAGATGAAGAGAAAATTTCATCTAGTGATTAAACTACTATAAATTGGGAAGCCTGATTTCAAATCCCTGTGTGACCTTCGTCTAGTCATATAAGCTATGTCCACACACAGTCAGTTAAATCGATTTTACTTGAATCAATTTAGCTAAATCGATTTAAGTAAAATTGATTTAACAGATCCACACCAATAAAACCCAAATCGAACTAGCATGTCCAGACACAGGACTTGCTAGTTCGATTTGGGACAGGGGCACCCTGGGAGGTGTGGCAACATGGCCCCTTGGGAGGGCCATGTTGCCACTCAATCCCCTGCCTGGCTCTCAACCGCAGAGCCAGGCAGGAGAAAAAAGCTCCAAGGGCAGGGATCCCCCTGCACCCTGCATCCCCCACCACTGGCTGGGGGGTGGGGGAGGGACCGCCGGGCACCCCACATACCCTGCCACTGGCTGGACAGCGGGGGAGGGATCCCCAGATGCCCCGCATCCCCCCATTGCAAGGCGGCGAGGGATGGAATGCCTGGCGCTCCCCCCCGCCGCTGGCCGGTTAGTGGGGGAAAGGAGCTCAGGGCACCCTGCTTCCCCTGCTGCTTGCAGGGCAGTGGAGGCACCGATCCATCTGGATGCAGCTGCCAGGCGTGGAGGAAATGGAGTCCCATGCGCCCAGCTTCCCCTGCAGCTGGTGGGTGGCAGAGGGAGGGAAACTGGCATGCTGGGCTTCCCCCCCCCCCATAGCTGCCAGTGAGCCCCTAAAAATAGCAGGCCCAAGAACAGCATTCCACTACCCTTCTGGGAGGAAGAGGAGCTGCCCCAGGCTGGGCTCAGGCTCCAGCATGCTCAGTCAGAGCAGGTCGGAGTCTTAGCCAGTGACATGTTGGCCAGGAAGGCAGCTGGGGGGGGAGGTTGGGGCAGTATTTTTCCATGGACTTGAAATTAGGGGGAGGTTTGGGGGTGCATGGGGGTGCTCACTAATTTGGCATAACACTGTTACTAGCTGACAACTGTGAGGCGTTGGGAAATTTGTGGGGTGCAGGGAGGGTGTTAGGGAAATGCCTGGTTCAGGGACAGGTGAGCCAGTCTGGCTAGGAAATGTAATGGGGAGGGGGTCAGCCCAGGGCAGCAGGGGAGGACTGTGTCATGGCAGGGGAGCTGGAAAGGGTTGGGGGACCAGCGGCAAGATGGGGGCCGGGGCAGTAGCTGGGATGGCAGGTAAACATGTGGGGAGCAGTAGCTGGGGTGGGGGGCAAGTATTTAGAGGGCAGCAGCTCGGGTGTGTGAGGGGGACCCACACCAGCATGAGAGGAGCCTGTACTGGTGTGAGGGGGTCCTCAGTGGCATGAGGAGGGCTTACCAATTTGGGAGGCTTCCAGGGCCTGCCAAATTATACTTTAACCGCTCCCTGAACCATACAGTGGCACTCATTTTGTCTGTGGGCATGGATTCAATATCACTGAAAACAGCTGGCTTCATTTTATTTCAAGTAGTCTCTTGCAACACATGTTAACTCCTTATGCTTAACAATCTTTCCCATTTTGGATTTAGCAATGATGCTCTCATCATCTTTTCAAGGCCTGGAGAAGAGCTCTGTGCAGCTCAAAAATGTTTCTCTCATCAATAGAATTTTGTCCAATAAAAGCTATTACCTCACCTCCCTTGTTTCTCTCAACATTATTAAAAGCATCTCATACATAAGGACATGGCGGTTATCTTGCTATATTCGGCCCACTGACAGTAATATGAGATGATGACCATTTTGAATAAGATGAAATTCACAAGCTGGCAGCCTTTTATCATGTTTTCATGAGACATAAGAAAAACCACCTTGAATTCCCATCTAATAGATGATAATAGGATCTACAAACAAGGAGTTCTGTGGCACCTTTAAAGACTAACAAATTTATTTATCACATGAGCTTTCATGGGTGAAAATCCTACCTCATTAGATGCTTTCACAAAAGATAAATAAATTTGTTAGTCTTTAAAAGTGCCACAGGACTCCTTGTTTGTATTGCTGAAGTAGACTTACATGGATACCCCTTTGGAATATATAAGATCTAATGTGTCTTACTGCAGAGTAATGTTAATATGCCTGCATTTGCACAGACACTTATTGTGGTTGCTAAAGCAAATTGGTTGAAAGCACATGAAAACAGTTAGGTGCCTACCTATCCTTTTGCCTGCATGGTCTCAAGATTTATATATAGACATGGTAACGCTATAAGCAGCTGTTAGCATGCAACTGTAGGCTTATCGTTTGTGTGTGGAAATAGGATTGCTTGGTTTCTTTCTTTAAAAATATTGGCCCTGAAAAATCCCAAAGTAATGTTAAAATTATGTTTTGGTTTTCATTTTCTGACATTGCTCTTTCTTGGCTGTCTGGTTTCTACTTCTAGAGATGCTTTGCACTGATTTACCAGTGCAAAGCTCACATTCAGTTTCAAAGGATAAAGGAGGTATTCCCTTACATACCAGTAGCATACAGCTGTGTATAGTTCATGAGGCTTCTGTTCCAAGCTCCTTCAGTGCAAGGAGAATGGTCAGAGGAAAGTGGGTATCATCAGAGAAGCCTTACGTCACAGTAACTTGCACTGCTCGAATGGTGTCTGGAGATGCCAGGCAACAACCAATGGACTCTTTTTTATGGTAGGGGAGAAGCCCAATGTCCAGCATATCCAGAATCACATACATGCAATGTTGGCATAAAGTTTTAGGATTAAAATATCAGCTGGATGTTTGATTTCCACCCCCTTCCAAATTCCAATGTAACTATCATTTCAACTAATTCAATTTTCCTTCTTCTTTTAAAGTCATGTAAAGAGGAGAAGTACAAATGCAGGAACCAGTTGTATGGAATTATTAAACTAATGATATTGCATTTACACCAGGGTGGACATTACTTTGCAGCTCTTTAGCTATTCTTCTTTCACTCAACAAGTTTCCAGTTAAACCAAGACACAGGGAGACCCCTGCAGAGACTTTCTTGAAGCACAGTGAATGAATCATCATTGTATCCTGGTCATATCAAAAGTATCCCAAACAGAATGAATACAGGAGAATGCAGCAGGAACAACCACCTTCTGTTTGTTTTTGTAGTTGTTGCTAAGAAACAACAACAAAAACACCCACATATGTCCTTTTTTATTTAAAGAACCATTGCATATTTTATTTTCCTTTTAGAAAGAGAGGACATGAAATAATAATAGGAAGAAAGGAAATGTGAAGGAAACCAGTGTGGCAAAATTTTAAGTGGAAACCACAGTAATTGCTTTTCTCTTTAAATGTGATTCTAGGAGATGGACAATGTTATTAACAATGTGTCCAAAAGATAATACAATAAAGACATTTTTTGGTGGTGATGAGACACAGCTGAAACGCAAGAAAAAGGATGGGGAGAAACCATCATATGGTTTGTATGCTGCTTACCATAATAGGGTCATGAGTAGGGATCGGTGCTTTTAGGTATTCTTACAATACAAAGAATGCTCCTAGTCTTGCTGTTACATTGTTAAATAACAGCTGTACTGTTTTCTCTTTTGGTGTCTTTCACTATTTCCTCGGTGTTCAGACCATGTTCACCTGGATGTGGACAGGGCACCTCTGCATTTGTGCTCTTTTAATAGGGATGACAAGGTGGATCTACAAAACAGAGTCTATTGATTTTTTAAATTGATTTAGAAATGTAAAAACTCAGAGAAAGATGAACAAATATAAATGCATAATTTACTATGCATAAGGCTGACAAAGCTTCCAAGATGACCCTCTCTGTTTTCATTTCAGGCACTGATGAACAACTTTACATCCTATTTTAAGCAAAATGTCCTCTGTGACTTCCCTGTTACAGCCTCAGAAAAAGACTGTCTTTCAGACAATTTCCTTGTTCCTTGTTGAGTATCTGCCCTAGATTCTCAGTCCACCAGCATAAATCAAGGCAATTATATTTCCTTCCACTTCATCTTTTTGCCAGATACCTACACTTACAATTTGAGGAATCAAAGGATTAGTCTGGACTAACTTAGCCCATGACCACATTAGGCTTTCCCTAGTCTCAACTAAGAAATTTCTTAGTTCAAACTAAGGAATGCTTAGTTCGAACTTGTTAGTACTGGGGTTAGTCTGGACTTAAATGCTTAGTTCAAACTTTAGTTCAAATGAGGCGTGATGTGCCATGGACTAATGCTTAGTTTGAACTTAAGAAGTCTGAACTAAGTCGGCTAGTTCTAGTTTGAACTAGGCATTAGTTTGAACTAGAATGTGTGGTTAGTTCGAACTTATAGGCTGTGTTCACACGGCACTTTTGTTTCGAAACAACCTCGTTATTTCGAAACAAAAAAAACCATGTTCACATGATGCACAGTTGTTTCGAAACAAGGGGAAGCCTTGTGTTGTTTCAAAACAACTTAAACCTAGTTTCTGGGCGAAACAAGGTTGTTTTGGAACCGTTGTTTCGAAACAACAAGTGTGAACATGTTGTTTCGGAACCAAGTGTTCCGAAACAACATTGGATCGTCAGCACCCTGGCCAGGGAACCCTCAGGACCCTGGCAAGGATGCTGAGGGCTGTCCCTCAGCCCCCGGTGGAGGGGTGATCCCCTGCCGCCTGCTTCAGCCCACAGCCGGGCTGCAACCCCGACCCCGAAATAAGGCGTTATTTCGAAACAAGTTGTTTCGACACAACGTGTTTTGAAATAACCATGTGTGTGTGAACACAGCCATAAAGTGCAAGGTTAATTCAAACTAACTCAAAGCTAATTTAAACTCATCTCGAACTTCTTAGTTTGAACTAACAAGTTTGAACTTCTTGTAGCTAGTGTAGACATAGCCAAAGTGAATGACTGAGGACTTTGGCTGGGTGGAGACATTATTTATTAATGGATCTTATTTACGCTGTTTCCAATACACTGTACTGTACTGTATACTATTCCCATTTTACAGATCTGCACAAAGATCAGCTGTTAGTTGCTTAAGATTTCCATAGGGATTCTGGCAGAACAGGAATCTGAACCTGGTGTTCTGAGGTCCCAAGCCAAACTCTCTTGCCTCTGGCCCATTTTTTATCATTTTATGGCCTACTTCAGTAATATTCATCTTTCATGCCCTGGCAAAAAGTTGTCAGAGATTTGAATGTGATGTTTCTAATGCAACTTTAATTAAAATTAATAAAAACATATAAATAAAAGGCAGCTAAACAACACTGGGAGTCACAAATGTCTCTTTTGATATTAGAAAATAATTTTGTTCCAGTTAAGGCCTTTATATTTCTTGTATAAATTATCTTGTTTCTGTTGATTGATTCATAGTCTGTATAACTATCAATATATAAACTTAGTACTGTAATTAAGGATTCTGGTCAGAGAAACTACTACTTTCTGATTTTGAAAGCAGATCCTCAGTAGGTTTTCCTGAAGAAATCACAATGTTATTCCCTTGAGCTGAATAAATTCAACTACAAGCAAAGATTTCTCTCTTTGCAGAGGTGAGAAGGAGAACAATATAACCTGGTGCTGAAGAGAGTGTTCTTTATGTATTCTTCATTCTCAGAGAAACAGTAATACACAAGTGAACAATCTGTAATCTGACAGAAAACATTCAAGAGCAATGTAATGAGGTATCAAAACCTCACAATGGACCAGACCAGAAAGAGTTTAATGGTCTGAGCAGTATAGATTTCATCTTGAGACATCTCCCAGAGATATCAAGTCTAGATGAAGTAATTATGAAGGGAACAGAAAACAATCAGAGTGACACTCAGCCTGCAACTGGCCCACAGGGACATACCAGAGCCAACAAAGAACTTATCACTATTATAACTGGAAGGAATGGGTCTCAAGGGCTGTGTTCACACACAGGCATTATTTCAATACAAGTTGTGTCGAAACAACTTGTATCGAAATAATGCCTTATTTCAAAATAACTTAATTCGAATTAACAGTTTGTTAATTCGAATTAAGGAAAAAAGCTCAAAGCTAAATAGCCGTTTCAGGCAACAGTTATTTCAAAACAAGTCACTGTTGTTTCGAAACAA
>ML681998.1:3254612-3336905 GCA_007922195.1 Podocnemis expansa | reverse complement strand
CAGGTGATTTGCTTGTGTCTTTTTCCCTACAGGTGCTTGCTGTTAGTTGTGGGACTGTGCTTGTGTGATTGGGTGGGGGCTGTTTGCACCATTGTTCCCTGATCACCTTTAATCACCAGCTTTTAGCAGCCTTGTGATTAGCCTGCCCCTGTGTGACTAACAAGGGGCAAGGGCTGAGCTAGGCAGAGAAGGCCTTTAAAAGCCACTGCTTGAGAGACCAAAGGGAGCTTGGTGAGGCCAAGATGGTGAAGAGGAGCCCTACTGCTGGTGCCAGCGCCCCTGCTGTTTCCTTTGCCTCTGTTTGTAGCCAGACAGACTGACTATCCATGGATATCTCCACCCAGACCCTGGTGTGGAATTGCAGGGACTGTGGCCTTCCTTTTCCTGCCACTGATGATCAGGCTAGGGAGATGAGCCTATGTGATAGGTGCCTTCTGGTGGCATCTCTTCGGAAACAGGTAGGAGAGTTACAGGAGGAGGTGTCACGACTCAGGGGTGTCTATGCCCTGGAAAAGTTCCTTGACAGTGTCCACGATGAGACCTGCAAGGAGGAGGTCCCTATCCCAATGCCAAGGGCTACTGCCACAGCTCTGGAAATGGATGGGATGCCTACGGCAGAGGAAGGACACTGGCAGCTGGTCACTTCTGGCAGTAGACAGTGTTCCACGCCTGCTCACATCCCACCATCCATTGTGGTGAGGAACCATTATGCGGCGCTGGACACACTAAAGGAGGTAGAGGAGATGCCATCCACCCCAAAGGCTGGGCAGATCACAGCCACCTCACCTATGAGGAAACGTAGGGTTGTGGTGACTGGGGACTCACTCCTGAGAGGAACAGAGGCACCCACAATCTCTTGTATCAACTCATGCTAATAGGGCTTAAGATAGCATGGTAGAAATGGCAGTGTGGTTATTGTGGCTTGGGGTCTCAAGCCTCGTCAAATGAGCACAAGACCCCAAACTGCTGCCCAAGATTCAACACACAAACTTTTTGTAGTGCATGATTTTAAGTCTGCCTACTCAAACTGAGTGGCTTGCTTCCAGCTTCAGTGGAGACAAACCCCCAATCTTGTCAAATTCCCTCTCTGTTCATAGTTCCCCATGCCAGTTCCTACAGATGAAAGTGTTTCTCTTGAGCCCCTATGGTGTTTAGCTGAAGATTAGTTAGCATTCGAAGGATCAATCCAGACCTAAAAGATCATTGCTATAGCAGCCGTTGGATTCAATTAAGCCATGACTACTAGCTGTGTGAAAATGAGCCAACATGGGTGGGGTCTTTTGAGAAGCATACATTTGGACTAAGATACAGCCACCATCTTAATTTCCATTAGTGGTCTAAAACACAATTTGATTCATTCCCCACAATAAATGAGATTTTAATAATCATTTATTAGTTAATAAGCATAATATAATGATTATCCAACTGAACCTATAACTGCACTGAACTGAATTTAGAACTCTTAATTTAAAGTATTATCAAGAAAATATTCAAGCAGTGACCTCTCAGAAAGCCTGCAGAGCACAGTATTCACAGAGCATACAAAGGAGTGAGCTGCTCAAGAGTCTTCCTCCATTTCTTTGCAGTTACATTTATACTGTGACACGTTGTCCCCACACAGTCAAATCTACCCCCAACCTATCACTGAAGTTTGATCCACTAATTAGCTGCAAGGAATCCTGATTGTACAGCTCATCCAATAACAAAGGATCTCCCAAGAAGTGCATTTGGCAGGATTACTTATGGAGAAAAAAAAAAGGACATTAATGTGCACTCAATAAAATACATAGGTACAACTTGAAAACAACAGCTTGAAGTGTTTTATGCTTTAAAGAGAACCAAAAAATGTAGTAACATGTTATAAAGGGATGTGTACAAGACATGCAAAAAATAAAAATAAACAAACTGGTGAAGTAGAACTGCAGGCTTATTCACTTGATTTGCAGATACTCATGTTTAACATATTGTGGAGATGGATCATGCTCCTACAGATTTGTTACTTGCAAGGTGTTATTTGCATAATACATCATTATCTTTTTTCCATTCCACTTCTTCTGTCTCATAAATTTTAAGGTCAGAAGGGAACAATATGATTATCTAATCTGCACAGCACTAGCCACAGCACCTCCTGCCCACTCGTGAAATAGACACCTAACCTATGACTGAGTCATTAAGTCCCCAAACTAGGGGCATCATTGGCACCGGGCACACAGGGCCCATGCCCTGAATCCCGGCGCCAGTGCTCCGGGTCAGGCGGGGTCCCACCTCTCCCAGTCTCCGGCCCAATCGGGCCAGAGTTCCGGGGCTCAGGCTCCTGCAGTAGTGGTGGCCTCTCTGGCCCCGGCCCCGGCCCTGGCTGGGGATGCGGGGCCCAGCCACCCACAGTGGCACGCAGCAACTTCCAGCCCTGTCCCCAGCCAGGGGCTGTGGCCTGTGGGCTGGGGGTGTGGCCTGCGGGCTGGGGGTGGGGCCTGGGCTGGTGCCCCAGGTCCCTCCCCGAGGCAGTGATGCTCCTGCCCCAAACCATGCTTTCAAGATTTCAAGGTACAGAGAAACCACCAGTAAATGACCCATGCCCCATGCTACAGAGGAACATGAGAAACACCAAAGGAACCTGGCAATGTGCTTTGGGGGAAAATCCCATCCTGATCCCAAATGTGGTGATCAGCTTATCTCTGAGCACATGGGCAAGACTCTCCAGCCAGACACCAAAATAAAGATTTGCCTGCACCAACTTAGAACCCACCCCATCTAACATCCCATCACAGGTTATTGGCATATTTACCAGTAATAGTCAAAGATCAGTTAATTGCCAGATCAGTCTGTCCCATCATATGACCCCCTCCATAAACTTATCCTGCTTAGTTTTGAAGCCAGCTAGATTTTTTTGCCCCCACTGTTCCCCTCAGAAGGTTATTCCAGAACTTCACTTGTCTGGTAGCTAAAAACCTGCATCTAATTTCAAGGCTGAAGTTCCTGATTGTCAGTTTATATACATTTGTTCTTGTGTTCACGGTGGCACCAAACTTGAAATGTTCCTTTCCCTCTCTCATGTTTATCGCTCTGATGTATTTATACAGAGCAACCATATCTCCCCTCAGCCTTCTTTTGATTAGGCTAAGTAAGCCAAGCTCTTTGTAGCTCCCCTCATAAGGCCTATTTTCCATTCTTCGGACCATCCTAGTACCCCTTCTCTGCACCTGTTCTAGTTTGAATTCATCTTTCTTAAACAAGAGGAACCAGAACTGCACACAGTATTCCTGATGAGGTCTCACCAGCAGCCCATATAACAGTACTAACATCTCCCTGTCGCTACTGGAAATACCTTGTCTGAAGCACCCTAGGACCACACTAGCTTTTTGTATAGCCACATCACATTGACAGCTCATAGTAATCCTGCAGTCAACTAATACACCAAGATCCTTGTCCGCCTTTCCACCTATGTCACTTCCATTTGATGTGTTCCAAACTTACAGCAAAAATTCCTGTTACTCTCTAAAAGTATGACCTTGTACTTACCATTATTAAATTTCATCCTATTTCTATTACTTCAGTTTACAAGGTCATCCAGGTGTTCCTGTGTGATATCCCTATCCTTCTGTGTTGGCAATTCCTCTCAACTTCATGTCATCCACAAACCTTAGTATAGTCCCACATTTTCTGCCAAGGACAGTCATAAAAAGGTTAAATAGGACTGATACCAAAACTGACCCCTGAGGCACTCCACTGGTAACTTTCCTCCACTCTGACAGTTCACCTTTCAATATGACATATTGTAGTCTCCCTTTTAACCAGTTCCTTATCCACCTTTCAATGTTTATATTAGTCCCAGTCTTTTCCAATTTAACTAAAAATCCCCCATGTGGCACCATATCAGAAGCCTTACTGAAATATAAGTGAATTAGAACCACTTTGTCTAAAAAAATCTGTTATCTTCTCAGAAAAGATCAGGTTAGCCTGTCATGATCCACCTTTTGTAAAGTCATTTTATATTTTGTCCCAGTTTCTATTGACCTCAACATCCTTAACTAATTTCTCTTCCAATTTTTTCCCAAATATCTTGCATACTGTGAAGGTCAAACTAACAGGCCTGTAGTTACCTGGATCACTCTTCCACTCCTTCTGAGAAATAGGACCTACATTAGCAGTTCTCCAATCACAGTATAACCACTGAGTTTACAAATTCATTAAAAATCATTCTAATGGGCTTGCAATTTCACGTGACTGTTCCTTTAATATTCTTCAGTGGAGATTATCTTGGTCCACTTATTTAGTCCCATTAAGCAGTTCAAGTTTGTCTTTTATCACAGACATAGTAAATTCTACTTCTGTCCCCTCATTCCAATTAGCCATCCTGCCACCATCCCCCAGTTCTTCATTAGTTTCATGAAAAATGGAAACAAACCATTTGTGTAGATAATGGGCCATACCTCGATTATGCTAAACATCTGCCCCATCCTCAGAGTTTAATGGTTCCACTTCTTTCTTTGTTTTCTTCCTGTTTATATGACTGCAAAAGCTTTTACTGTTGGTTTTAATTCCCTTTGCAAAGTACAACTCTGCTTGACTTCTGGTCTTTCCCACTCTATCCCTACATATTCTGACCTCCTAGATGTAGCTTTCCTTATTGATCCCTCCCATCTTCCACTCCTTGTAGGCATTTTGTTTTTTCCTAATTACCTGTCTGTACACCCAACTTGTTCTACAACAGCTATGAATATTCATTTTATAATCACTATGTTACCGAACAGGAATTTTAGTGTTGTATTAGATAGTGTGTGTATTTACGTATCATTTTGGATAGGAAGTTGTGAAGTAGCTAACTTGGGGCTCACTTCATTGATTACAAGGTGAAGGGGAACAAGTGGACTAGATGTTGAACTGAATAAAGTGCTCCTTATCACTCCTCCTAGCTTGGATCTTCTCTCTCTTGACCCTGCAACACCTAACTGCTCTTCTCTTCTTCCTTGCCCTCCCACCCTCAGTTACCACCAGCTGTGGTCCTTCATTTTCCAACACTGCAAACCTGTTTCTGAGTTCTATTTCTCCTTCTATAGCTCATCTTTTCCTCTGCCTGGTTCTCATAGACACATGCTTCCACTGGCCACTTTTCTCTCCCAGCAGTCTCCCCTCAGAATTCTTTAGTCCTGTTTCCACCTGCAAGTCTGGCTTTTTCCCTTCAGACTGCTCGTGCCATTGCTCCACTGGCTACTCAAACCCCGCTCTAAACTCAACCAGAGTTTCTACCTGCATCTGCAAACCTCATATCTTCTCCTCCATCAGCTCTATGAGGTGGCACTTCATATAAGTGTAGCTATTTTTAAACACCCATTCAAGGATTATGTACTTCCTGCAGCTTCCACATCTAGTCATCTTCATTGTCTCGCCTACTGCACTACCACTGCTGCCTCTGTATTTGAGCCTTCCCACTTTCATCCTGGCAGTAAGAGACAAGAAAGCACCAAAACACACCCCCAGCAAGCACCACTGCAATACCAGAATACCACAAACTCCTTCCCCAAACTTCTGTTTCCAAATTCCCAGCCAAACTCCCTAGTTTGCAGTTCTATTTGCTGGCTTCTTTGATGCTACAACTGGGCTGCTGCCTTACTCAGTAGCTGCCTGTACAGGGCTCTGAATTAGGCAAGCCCCAATCATGTTCAACTGGTTCAGCTACTCTCACTATGCCACCCAGTAACAGCTCCTGCCAATGAAACAAAACAAAAACACACAACTCGACAGAACTCACTCACTCACTGCCCCTAAAGACCAGTGGCTTGCCTCCTTCTTTCTCCTCCCTTCCCTGGAACAGATCTCCCACTCAGACTTCCCCGTTTGCAGTAGCTTTGTGCTGCTGCGACTCTCCTTTGCTTGTTACTAACTTCTCCACTACTCCTGTCTTCCACATCCTCCTCTAATCTGGCATTTAAGGGCATATGATATTTAATAGAAATTTTAAATGTCGTTGTGGACTATTAAAAAAAAAAAGCCCCAGAGAATTATTCTAAAAATCATCCGCATGACTGATGTAAAAGATGAGAAGGAATTAAATCCATGGCATAATATGAGGAAATAAAGTATTCTCCTTGGCAGCAACTGGTTTTAAGGGTAAAATGTTCCTAAATTATACCTGAAGTAAATCTGTGGGGCCCTTCTGAATGGCAGCATGACTTAAAAAAATCTCTGTGATGACCTAATTAACTGAGCTATGCAACAAAAGTTGTAATAGTCTGTGTGGCACTGATTCAGCACTTTGCTGTATGGTTGCACTTCTTTGCCAATGAGGACACCCACTCTCTATTTCTTAAAACCAAAGAGGCTGCTCTTGATAGTCAGCAGTATGCCAGGACAGAGCCCTCATTCAGTTGTTTTTATTTGAGCTTTCATTAAACATGGAATACATACGTAACAGGTGCAAGGATTGGATTTTCCTCAAGGCTCAATTCAACAAAGCATTTAAGTAAATGCTTAATTCTATGTCTAGTCAACAAAGCACTTAAGAAGCCAAGACCACACAAGCACATGCTTAAAAGAAACACACTACTTACAGGCGTTCCAGAATATAGATCTCGTTTTGTTTTTAAACCAGTGTGACTTCAGTGACTTCACTGGAGCTCCTCATTTAAGCATGTTTAAATGGTAGGCTTATTTTGGGGTTACACACACACACACACACACACACACACACACACACACACACACACGCTTATTTAGCCTGGAGAAAAGAAGGGCGAAGAGGAAGAGGGATTGATAGCAGCCTTCAATGACCTGAAAGGGGATTGAAAGAAGACAGAACTAGGCTGTTCTCAATGGTGGCAAATGACAAAACAAAGAGCAATGGTCTCAAGTTGCAGTGGAAGCAGTATAGGTTGGATATTAGAAAAAACTTGCTGGGATTGTAGGGAAACAGTGGAATAGGTTACCTGGTGAGGGGGGGGGGTGGAATCTCCATTGTTAGACATTCTTAAGTCCCAGCTTAACAAAGCCATCCAGACAGATGGTTGGATTAGATGGCGTCCTGAAGTCCCTTCCAATCCTAACCATAGATCTTTTAATCTTCTATGAAGTGAAAAGAGAAGCAACAAAATATGGAAGAATCATTTTAAGACATGAAAAAACAGCTCTGAGTTGAAGAACAGTAGGTTAAATTGATTGAGTGATTAATCAATTTTTTTTCAGAACACCTGGAAAATAATTAGTCATCTGTGGTGTTGTAGAAAATGCATAAACACCAGATGTTTATATTCTGTTGTGTGCTTTAGCATTGGCCTATGCATCTTTTTTTTTTATTAAAATTACTTAGAACACAAATTCTAAAAAAAATTAGCTAATTGCATTTAAGATTATTTCAGAAAATTAGGGTTTTGTTTTCATAATTGTCAAAGTGCTTTGAATTAATATGCACAGATGCATTGGCTGTTTTGCATCATTAAGTCTTGAAAAGACTATTAAATGTTGATATTTTCTTATCTATTCTTATAATCCCTTTCATTAAGAAAAATAGACAATTCATGGATGAGGCATTTCAGTGAAATTATATAAGCATAATTGAGATTGAAGACTAAAGTAAAAACATAGCAGCAGAATAGAGAGAAATATTTTCAGTGATGATTTGATTTTATACCCCAAATGAAGATAAAACTCACAACTGAACTGAAGAATTAGTTGTCAACAAGATTGGAAGAAATGCATATCCCTGTCACTGTGTCCTTCAAGAGACATTTACTTTTGATCTCGCTTGTCATCCCTTATGCATATAGATTGCCACACTAAAAGGAAAAATTTTGGCCCAATTTTATGATAAACCAAATTGCAAAGTTCCATCTTGAATATGTACCTAGACTTAAATTTCCCTACAGATCAGAAAGAGTTGGTGGGAGAGGGGGTTCACTTGCATTGTTCCTGTCTCTAATTACAGAAAAATATCATATAAATTCCAGGTTCACTGCACTTATCTTGCAATTGAGGCTGCAAAGATAGAACATCAGCATAGTTCCATGTTGGTGCAGGGGCCGTCTGTTACAGATCGCTTGGCAGGATCAGAACTCATTTTTGTAATGCAGTTTATAAAAAGAAATATATTTATTACTATGTTACTGGAAATGTGTAGTTCAGCTTCTCATTAAAGTTAAGATCTGAATCATTTATCCTAAAGTCTGATTAAAACCAAAAGGAGTTGTTTTTCTATTTTTTTCAAAAATGCAATAATATGGTTATAGAAATAAAGATGTTTTACAAAACACAATTCCACAGCATTCTAAAATTGTTTGACTGAACTTCAGAATTTTATGGGAATTTGAAAATCTTGTGACAGGGTAATAATAATTAATTTTTGGATTTATGAGGATAGGTTACGTATTACATCTGCAAATTGTATATACAGGGTTCTTTTTTTCTGACTTTAATCTCCTTAATGATGATTCATCCACCAAAAAATAAGTCCCTAAAGATGGTTACTTCATTTATCTATTATGGACACAAAACATATGCTGATGTTTCAAATGAATTAAAAATTTGAGCCTTAGTGCTTCACTCTTTGAAGGATCAGGGCCTTATTTAGCATTTGCCTTGGTTCTTGTGGATAAATCTGTCAAGAAAATAAACTGATCAGCCAACTAAATAATTTTCTCTTGATAAAAAAATTTTCCCCGTCTCCCATGTGATACAATTTGGAATGTAGAATATACTTTATCTATGACTCATTCAACAATGTTATAAACCCTGAATTTTCACATACCAAATTTTTTTACTGCAGTGGCTATAACTCAGAAATAACTATATTGTAGAAATGGAATAGCATCTGAGTGCTTGCTTTTGCTTTATGGACAGTAATTGAGCCATTACACAAATTCATTTTGTGCCAGTTCAGCAGAGTAGGTTAGATGAAGTATTACCAGCTTAAAATAGACATGTACCACCTGCATTTTCAGTCCAGTACAATGATTTTCCCTTCCTATCATTGTGCAACCCAAAAAAACATGGCAAATGTAAGAGTAATATACTGCTTTTAATCTCTGTGAATTCCCATTTGCATCAATAGAAGTTCTGTTGTAGCTCAAGGACAGTGCAGAGTGGTTAAGGCATGACATTGTTCCCATTAAAAGCAATGGCAAGCCTTCCCTTAACTTCCGTAGTGGAGGCTTGGGCTCCTAGGGTATGTCTAATTGCACTAAAATACCTATGGCTGGTTTCTGTCACCTGATCAGGGTTCCTAGGGCTCAGGCTGTGAGGGCTACAAAATTTCAGTGTAGACATCGGGGCTTCAACCCAGAACATCCCAAAGTCTGGGATCCACTCTCAACCCAAACACCTATGCTGCAATTTTATAGTCTCACCACCCAAGACTCATGAGCCCAAGTCAGTTGATATGGGTCAACCACAGGCATGTAGATATACCTATTGTGAGACAGCAAAGTATAGACCCAGCAAATTACAAAATTAGCTACTGTATTAGTATGCCTCTGGTATTTGTGTGAGTTATGGCAATGAATGTCTTCTGTATTTGTGATATATTGTTCTGAATGTATGCTGTATCCACAAAACACAATGAGGCTATGCCAGAGACAAATTTGGTCCAGTGTGCCTGCAAGGCAAATGGTTATAGACCAGGGGTGTCCAATCTTTATGGGTGAGGGGCCACATTGCAATTCTTTTCTCAGTCAGGGAGCCAGTGAGAAAATTTTTGATAAACAACAACACATAAATAAGACATACAAATTGATCTTTATTAATAAACTTTAATAAAATAATGATTAGTGTGATATTTGGCATTGCTTTTACTTACACAAACTGTCAGTGTCTGGCCACACACTTGATGTAGCAATACAGCGTATTCCAGATAGCCCCAGCCAGCCCCAGCTCCCAGGCTCTTGTGGCAGCACACAATGGGCAAGATAAAAACCCCTGGCAGGCCAGATTCTGGCCCCCAGGCCACATGTTGGACATGCCTGTTATAGACTGTAGTCTCTTCAGTACTGAGACCTGCACTGTTTGCATTTATGTATAATTATACTGTTCACTCATTTAACACTCAATATTCATCCACTGTTCAAATTTGTGTTTGGCTTCAAGACAGTTCACATATCATCAGCATTTGGTTTACATTATAACCTAGAACAAACAGAATAAGTCACATCCAATAAGCATTCAATGATTTTCTCCTTTTTAACTTATATTGGTGAATAAAGTATTTTGAAATTATTTATATATTTTTTTCAAATAAATGGTTTGCAGATTATGAATATTTGCCGTTTTTGCAGTACCGGTTAGTTACTTAAGGTACGTGGAATTGTTCGTATTTAATACTTTACTGACACATAACTGAACAAAAACAGTGTGAACTCTACATCTTACAATCAACTACACAACTCAAAATTTGGTTATTATAAATAGTAAGGCCTTTGAGATTTAAATCTGTTTTTCAGTTGATAGTTCTGCCAGCAAAGCACAAGCATTTTAATGTTTGCAGAAGGTAAATATGAAAAGATCATGAATATAGATATGAATAACAAAAAAAGAAAATCATATAGCATAAAAATAAGTGATGTGTAAGGATATGGTCTTTCATACAAAAATATCCCCTGTTCAGTTATGTTACCATCCAGTGTTTATTACAAGGCACCCTCTCTCATTGTATCTAATGAGTACCTACTTTTACCTTTTCCAGCTAAGGAATATGGTTGGCCTGCAGCCTCCACCCAAATTCATTATTTTTCATGTAAGGGGAGAACCAAATGAAGCTACAGTTAACTTCCTATTTTCCAGTATTCAGTTAGTGCTCTTCCTCTGTGCCACAGGCTTGTTAGTGACCATGACAAAAGTCAGAGAAAAACAGCATTTCTGCTGCATTGGTAGCCCAAAGTTCAGAGACATCACATAGAAGGACTCTGTACCTCCATTCAGTTGGCAACATGCACTGGGTCTCTGCAATGCACAGATTTGGAAGGCCTGAAGTATGATTAGTGGGTCCATTCACAGCTGAAATCCATATCAACCCAATTCAGTGCACACTGAAAGGGAAATCTGGGCTGCTACCCCTACTCCCCAGCTATTCTGGCTAAGCAGATGCCCTCACCATTACTTTCATTTTGTTAAAGAGGTCTCCTTCATAGTTTCAAACAAGCAAGATGAATTTACTCAGGCTGCTCAGGCTTTCCGAGTATGAGGCCTTTAGTAAATGTAAGGTAATTTTAATTATAATAAAATGAATGTAATTAATGCCCCTGTAATATATAATAAGTAACAGAAGATTACAAAGTGTTATAGAGACAAGGTAAGTGAGTTAATACCTTTTGCTGAACCAGCTTCTGTTGATGAAAGAGACAAGATTTGAGCTACAAAGGGCTCTTCTTCTATCCAGACCTGAACAGGGCTCTTTGTATCTCAAAAACTTGTTTTTTGCATCAATAGATGTTAATCCAATGAAAGACATTACCTCATCACTATGTCCTCTAACATACTGAGGCCAATATGGTTAAAACAGCACTGAAAACAAAGTGCTAGATACATGCGGGCTTGAATTAAGCAGAAGCAATCATCTCATTTAGTTTAGTTTACTAGAGAGAGTTTTTGAACTTGACATCAAGCACCTCATGATTTGACCTTGGGAAATACACCATTAATGATCACTTAAGAGTACTTTCATTTAGAAATACTAGTCCCTTTTCACTGTTTAATAGACTAACAAGGTAGAAGGTAAAACAATGACGGTGAGCAGCACAGTGCTATTATTCTCACTCTGATGTTGCAAACATTGTCAATATTGATGTTATTAAATGGAAGATATACATTCTTAAGAAGAGTTTAAAATATTTTTTTAGGCAAAGAGAAAGTGCTTTCTGTAACATTGGTTTTATAAAGATTTCACTGCTGAGTACTGAAGGATTCTGATTTGCTGACAGAATCTATCTACTCTTATTATAATTAAGAAGCACTTGAAAATACGTGATATAATTGAATAAATGAAATAATCTACCAAAGGCAGATTACACATCTAAATAGATATGGTGAGCAAATCTTGCTTGCCATACTCATGCAAGTGGATCAAATGGTGCCTGTAAGACTATTCATATGAATAAGGTGAGGAAGATTTGAACCATTATTTTGGCTGCTACAAAGTTAGGGAAATAATTATGAGTTTTTACTTACCATCCATTCCTCAGAGATGTAAATAAAGCAGAGAATGAAGAAATGGCAGGTTGTGTTGTTCATCTCTTGCCACTGCACAGCCTACAGTATATGCTTTAATACCTTACCAATTCTGATTTTGAATTGCTTAAGCAATTGAGATTGCATAAAATAGATTATTAATAATCTAGAAGATTTCAGTCAAACTAGTTCCAAAGGGGTAGCCGTGTTAGTCTAGTTCAGCAAAATTAGCAAGGAGTCTATTTTGTGGGTGCATTGGAACTTCACCAACCAAAGCTCATATGGAAAATAAATTGGTTAGTATTTGAAAGTGCCACAGGACTCCTTGCTTATTTCATTCTAACTAATTATTCCAGCCTGAATTCTTTTTCCTATTTTGGTTCCTTGATAGCACACCTTGGACCAACTTAAACAATTCTTACCTGTACTTTTTTGTTTATTCTGAGGAGGACAGACTGACTTTTGAAAATAAAATACATTTCAAATCTTTGCCTGAAGCTGAAGGTGAAACAGAATTTAACTTTGCGGTGAATCATGATTACCCCAACATCTCAGGAGACATCCAAAATAAGGAACTTTAAATCTGCACAGCGTGGAAGCTCTATAGGACATTAACTTTGTCTTCAGAGGCGTAAGATGTTTCTGCAGTCTGTTCCTATAACACAATGAGGCATAAATGATTTGCACTTAACCTAGAGTTGTGGTGAAATGTAAATTGGCCATCCAGGGTTTGCCCATAAAACGTTATAGGTAACTTCCTATTTATTTCCATGTACCTCTGTAAAGTCTACACTTCCCTGTTCCATTTAGGACTGGAAGCAAATAGTTCAAGAAAGTTTATTCTCCTGTAGTGAAATCCTATCTCCATTGACATAATTGGAGTTTTACCATTGACTTCAGTGGGACCGCAATTTCATCTCTGGGCCAGAATGTAGTAGATAATATTGTAAATGTTATGATAAAATCTTAAACCTCTGAGATTTTGAGACATGTCTTGCATATTCCTAGAGCCAAACTCATGCATGGTGTTTCAGCTCATTTGTTTTCTTAACCTTGTCTTCAAAGGAAAAAGCCACCAGAAAAAGAAAGTCCACACCAGTTTCATCAAGTGTCAAGCAGCTGCCAAAAATAGTCACCAGAGCACGAAGGAGAACTTTCCCAGTGAATCTCAGGCTAGTCTTAATGCTACGATTCTGGTTACCTTTTCTTGCTTGATGAAACTGATGGTCTGGAGGACCCAGGTCACGCATCCCTGAAAATCAACAAACTGTTCCCTCACAGCTCCCTCCAGTCCAAGGCCTCTGAAAAATAATGTAGAAAAGGACTGGATACTGAAGAGTCCACTCCAGAGAGGAAGATATCCATTTGCAGAGCAACTCAGAATCTAGCCCCAGCAGGTGCTGCAGCATTTGGGAGAAGTGGCACATACCGGGCCCAGTATGCTGGATACAGAATTATATATGAATGACAACCTCTCCTCTAGGAGCACTAGTTCCCATGTGATATATCCCCTCCCCTAATCATGTTGGCTTGAGTGAAGAAGAAATTCCAGTGAGAAGAAAGACCGAAGGACAAAAGAAACTGAAAGCAGACTTAGTAGAACAGATGGTATCAGCAGATTGCTGTGTCTGCATATGCTTTGCCCTGCGCAGATCAGAACATTACTTTTTTTTCTCATACTCCATATTCATTAAATGAACTCTAGAGCTGAAAAGCTGAGATATCAAGAATGTCTGAGATAATGACAAGGCCGAGTCCATGTCCGAAATGTGTCAAGACACGTTGCTGTGTCGCCACATAGTGGTGTGTCACAGAGAGCCAGGGACATGTCTGGATTTGGCCTGGGGGGAGGTGAGCTGGTGTGTCCCGTAGGGTTGTGATATGCTACAAACTGCGTCACAACCTACTAAAGGTTGAGAACCACTGTCCTAAGATGCTATTTAAATATTTATTAAAAAATTTGCACTCAAGTCAGATTCAATTGTATTTTCTCCTGGGGTTTAAGCAAATTTATAAAATTTATGAAAGTACAAATGGTAACTTTTTTGGAAAGGACCTTAAGTGGCTTAGGAGCCTAAATCACAATGAAGGGACTGAAACTGATGAGATCCCCAAAGAATCTGGAGGAAAAATGAGCCTGCATAGGATTTGTTTCTTAACGGTCTTATTTCACTGGCTACCCTGGCAATTAGTGGAACTGAGAGAAGATAGTGCATGACATACAGCAGGCAGAACTTTGCTGGATCAAGAAGATCCTTCATTTTGTAATTGATTGTGCATCATTATTACTATTTGTTGTTTCCTCTACTCATTACCATCTGTAGCATTTCCTAATCTAGTAATATCTAGAGATCCAACTAGTATGCCATTTATTCCTTCTTCTTAATAATTAAATAAATGAATACCCAACATTGACTCCCGCACCCCCACCAAAAGGATGTTTCCTGCCCCTAGTGGTCAATACATTGCCTTTCATCGTCTTTAACCTTTTTTTTTTTTTTTTAAGTTCTTTACTTAATTTTCAATCCATGAAAATCCATATCTTGATGTACATTTGTTCCAAAACTAGTGGGACTCAATATACAGTGTGCTACATCACACTGTACAGACTAAAGCCTTCTCTGTTACTGAGCAGGTTTGAAATCTGTTCATCAAAAGCAGGCAAAATATGATTTTCTTGCTATTTATATTTCTTTTAGGAGAAGATATGATATATATCGAATTCCACTCCATTACTTTGAAGCCACTGAGTCTATGAAGTCTGCACTGGTGAACTGGTAAATTAGAAAATCAGAACACTACATTTTGTCTCGTACTACAACTACATTAAATGAACACATGGGCTGAAAAGCTAAGATAGCAAGAATGGCTGAGATAATGATGAAACTAAGTCTTGATACATGAATTCCCACGGGCTTTTTTAAAAAATTTAGATTGCAAACCACATGAGAGATTTATAAAACTCAAACTAAAAAATGACTTTTTAAAAAGCCCCAAAGTGACTTAGGAACCTAAATCAAATTAAAACTCAATGGGATTCAGTCACTGGGACACTTTTAAAAATGCTACCACATATAAATGGGTGAAAGCAGGGCATTCAATATGTTCCATGTGGTCCAGTATGAGGCAAAGGTGAACTCGGTATGGCCCTTCCACCTTTGGCCCATAGCTCACCAATCCTTGGGTTGAATGGCAGGAGTGGTCCTGTGCTGTTCTGAGTTAAGAGACTATGACTGTGACTGAATCTTATGTCCATTTCAGAAAAATTCTGGGGTGCAAAATTGTGTCACCATTTAAGACATCACAAATCTATTACATCCTGAAAAGTCTGAGAGAAACAAAAACTGGGAGATATAATAGAGCATATAGAACTATGATAAGTCAGGGTGGAGGAACGAAGGTTGTGGAGGAACTGCCTCCCTTCCCATATAACAAATGACACCCTTGCTTATGTGAACTGTCTTCAGGGAAAAGGTTATTATTAGTGCTCTTCCAACCCTCCATATGTGGATCTATGTAACAGCCAACCATAGTCTTCTCCCAAATACCATTAAATTTCTATTTCTCCTCACAAATACAAAAAGTGCCTCATATTACCAAAGGTTAGTAGAAATGAGGATATTGGCCTAAGAATGTGAACTGATGTAAAGTTGTCACGTGTTGAAATGTATATACACAATATCCTATTTAAATTCATAAATAGTATGAGGCAAATTCAGCCCCAATATAAGGGATGAGATTCCAATGAATTGAAGTCAATCCAATGTCCCTTGATTGTTGAATTATATATAAAATTGTATCATGGTTTCTTGTTGCATTTTGTTTCACATTGTAAACTTACTACTGCAGAGATTGTGTTCTCTGTCTGTACAGCACCTAGCACAATGGGGCTTCAATTCTTAGTACAACAGACCTACAGTACTGTGTCCCCCAGCCTAACTTATGCTTGAGTTGCATCATGTATCCAGCTATAGATCATACATGTATCTTTACTAGTTTAAGGAATCTTGTCATTATAGAAGATAGGTTTATATACTTATCATAAATTCAGAGGTTAGCATAGCCTTTTTTACATTAATTCTGTAGCACAATGTACCTTACAGGCCTGTGTAGGAATTATATAGAGCTTATATGAAATAACTAAGGGTATAGTTATAAGTTAGCATAAAAGTTTAGAACAGCAGTTCCCAACCTGGGGTCCAGGGACCCCCAGGGGTCCATGGACATGTTGCAAGGGGTCTGCGGAGCCTCTCCCTACCACAGCCAGAATCCAGTTACAGCCCTGATACTCCCCACTAGGGCTGCCTCTCCCTGCCCGTGGACAGATCCTGGCAGAGGGATGGAGCCACGGCAGCTGCCCAGGAAGGCAAAGGCAGGGTGCAATAGCCGCCACAGCTCAGCTCCCCAGCAGTGTGGGCCATGGTGGTGGTGGCACTGCTCACTGGCTGTTCTTGTGGCATGGGCCAGAGTCTGCCTGTGTAGACCAGCTTACATAATCTGCCAGGAGGTCACAAAGTTTTTTTGTTAAAAAGGGGTCCCTAGCCTGAAAAAGGTTGGGAACCGCTGGTTTAGAAGATTAATTAAATTTAGATGTGTTAGTACAGGTAGGCCTGTTTGTTCGATGAGTATTGGTGCAAAGATCCAAGGAGCTATATTTTAATCATGAAAACCAGATCAGCAAAAAGAACAACAACCAGGGACCTGCCAGTTGGGCTCTAAATATCTAAAAGATCACTACAAAACCCACAAGAATATCCAAAGATAATAAAAGGGAAAGATAGAAAATTTCTGGAAGGAGGACATGCATCAATCATATACACGAACATATTGACCAATAGACAGAGCCATAACACTCTGCTTTGCCACCCAGACCGGAACACACCCCTTGCCATTAGCAGTGCTTGGAGCTGGCACCATGAAACCCACCCTTTAATAGAGTGGCTCTGTTGAGCCACTCTGGTGCGCCTAGGGCAAAGCCCCATTGGCCCTGCAATAGTTACGTCTCTGCCAATAGAATAGCTATAACCCTAGAATTTTGGGAGTGAAGGTCCCATACTTGGATATAGGAGGACGACCCAAACTGACTCATGCTATAGAGGGTATAAAGGGACCAATCCTGTTGCTGGGAGTAGCTTTTCTACTTAGCCTTTTTATTTGTCTTTCTATTTAGCCTTTTCAGCTTAAGTAGCCCTTCAAATAGTGTAGTAGCTAGCACTACTGCTTTACATGCAAAAGGTCCTGGGTTCAAACCCCAAGGGGTTAGACTAGATGATCTCATGAGGTCCCTCCCAACTCTATGATTCAATTCTAAACTG
This sequence comes from Podocnemis expansa, assembly GCA_007922195.1. Lineage (NCBI taxonomy): Eukaryota > Metazoa > Chordata > Testudines > Podocnemididae > Podocnemis > Podocnemis expansa. The sequence goes on along the minus strand of ML681998.1, from coordinate 3,319,443 downwards.
AAAACAGTAAGAGCCTGAACTCTTCTGACTAGCTATTAAATTTCCCTTTAAAAGTTTAAGAATATCAGCAATAGTTATTTAGCTCTTTATCCCTCCTATTAGGTTGAAGTACTGGACATCCTTCTTAACAAAATTGTTGGACAGTGGTGTGAGTATATTAACCTGAGGTACCTAATATAAATCTCAGTATAGTTTAAAAGATAAACCACATAATATTTCCTGTGTGTATCAAAACAGAAGCTGTTTGTAATTTGGTTACTCATTTGTTCATTTAACTTTTCTCAGTTCTCTGCTTATCAGGAATGTTTGTTGTAATAAACCATTTCTATAAAATACTTTGAAGCATCCATATAACAATTCCTGTAGAGCATCTGAGGGGGCCCATGTTTTAAAATTATCCATGATCAGATTTGGGCAAGAACCCAAATTTCCTTTTAAGATTTATTGGCAATCCCAGTCCAAATTCCAAATCATAAAGAATCAGGCTACAATACAAATAAAAAGTATGGAGAAGAGAAGGGTTTGTAAGGAAGAAGGATGCTTTCATTGTAGACAGTATAATTAATTTTGAACAGAAAATAAAAATGATCAATAAAGACAATGGATGAAGAAAACCCTGTAGACAAATAGTTTTTCTTGGTTATAGAAAGACTTCAGAAACATGTAATATTTCATTGAGTTCATACTTTACCATTTTTAAAGACTTCAGTTTAAAAAGCACTGGCACGTTATCTGTAGGAACAGTGACTTTATTCATGCATGAACTTAATGAACCAACCAGCAAAAACAAAGTAGTAAGATTATTAATGATACATTTACTCAAGGCAGCCTTAATGACTTGTTTCTGAGCCCATCAGAGAAAGTTCTCTAATGGAAGCCTAATAGAGACAGCAGCAGATCTCTTTGCACACAAACATATTGGTCAATTGTTTCTTTTTGGCACCTCAGAGTAAAACCTGAAGTATCAGGACTTCAAGGACTTGTCTTAAATACACTTTCATACCTTCTCCCTTCTTCTTTACCCTTCTTTTTGCCCCAACTCTACCCCATCCTGCTTCCACTCTTTCTTTAGTCTCATTTTAGCTGTTGCTGCCCTTTAAACTCTTTTTTCATTTACCTTCTCTCTGTAATTTAATATTTACTACTTAAGGTTAAGTGGAAAACTGGTTCAAATACAATCAGTATTTACCTAATCCTTACCTGAAATGTAACTCAATGTTTCGGGATGCTTTAGCAGCGGATTTTTCCTTTAGCATTAGGTTCAGTCACTTCCTCAAATTTTTCTTGCTATACCTCAGGTTCTCACTGGTGATGGGATAGTTTAGCCCTTCAGCTGAACTTAAAAGTCTTCTCCCCTTCTGCACTATGTAAAAATTCAAAAAAAAAAAAATCAAAATTTTCATCCATCCATGCAGGAGTGCCACAAAGTCCTTTCCCCTCTATGGCTATGTCTACATTTAGATTATTAAATCAATTTAACTTAAATTGATCTAATTAAATTGAAATCAAAATCATTAAATTAAATCAATTTGACTTCGCCACATGAGAAACCCAAATCGAACTAGCATGTCCATGGACAGGACTTGCTAGTTCGATTTAGGAGAGGGGTACCATGGGAGGTGTGGCAAGATGGCCCCCAGGAAAGGCCATGCCCCCACCCAATATATAAAAAGAGAAAGGCACCTTGGGAAGGAGAAGGGCAAACCATGTTAAATCAAAATAATGGTTATTTTGATTTAACAAGGCTACACTGGGTTCTTTTGAGCTAATAAGGTTGAAATAACCCTTGTTTCAATTTTAAGGCAGGTTTTACCATTTTGATATAACCTTTCCTTGTTTTGAACTGAGGGAGGTCCTTAGTTTGATCTAAGGAAAGCTAATACAGCCATGCACTATTTTAAATCTACTTAATCATCATTATTTCACTTTGAAGTGTAAGTGTAGACATAGCCTTTGTGCCATAGCCCTTTCTATAAAGCCTATGTGACTTCAACCATCTCCCCTTAAATCAGCTTTTTTTCTGTCTAGGCTCTACAATTAGTCTTTCAACTCTTGATTGCAGAGGTTTCAGGACACCACCAGGTAATGCTCCTGAAGTATAGAAGATCCTTGCTATCTCTTTATCACAGTGCCCAGCTATGAGATCTTAAATTAGGTCCTCTTCAAGCTCAGACTTTCCTTTACTCTTCTCTCAGGACTACTTCCCATACATGCTTGTCTCTTAAACATCTCTCCTGTTTCTTTCAAATGTTTCTTAAGTTCAGCCTTCATACATACATTTCTGGGCTCTTTCTGTCACCAGCATACCCAATCACAGGTCCAGAGGAAGGATTTTAAGTAACATATGTTATGGAGATGTGAAAAATGTTAGATGACCATAACTGCAAGGGTCATGAAGCTGTTCAGTACAATAAATGCACAGAATCATTAAACATATTTGCTGTTTAATTTGAAGCTCTAAGTGTTTTGTGGAAAGTTCATTATTTTAGACACTTGTGAATGTGAGCATAAATGGGAATCATCACAATAGCTGAGCTGAATCTAGCAGAAATGTAGAATTACTTTGCTTTATGACATGCACTATCTGCCTCAGATCATGAGCAAAATATACTTCAGCTATTGCTGTGAAATCAAAATCCATAAATGATCCCAAAGAAAAGAGCAAAATTATTTCATTTTCATATGACCCAACAAGTTGATCTGCATCCAAATGGTAATAGCTACCCTTATTTTTCTCAGTATCTCTAGGAGCTTTCCCACAGCATGCTTGGTCATGCTGTGGAACTCAGATTGATAAATTTTCATTCTGCTGCAATCTCTTACTATATATTGATGGGTTAAAAAGGTAATTTCACCATCACTACATATGCCTTTATTTCAGGCAATAAGATAAGCCTTTTCTTTCTGCTGTCACTCTCCATCTCTTTACTGTGTTTTTCACTCTATTGAAGCTTGGATATTTACAACAAGATCTGACTTTTTGTTTTACTGTATCATCAGCCCACCAATATATCTATCTGTAATGTGATCCCACCTATGATTCATATCACCAGAACTAAAATTTAACAGTCCGTGAAATCTATTGCATATTGTTGGATTCATTTGTATTAAGCCACACAGAATATAGGCTAAAGAACAAGTGACTGGCCATAGTTCACATGCAGATAAGAAGCTGCTATGGGAATTTTTACTGCTTCATAAAAAATAGAATCAGATTTTTAAAAGCATCCTCCTTTAATTATCTTATTTTATTTTTTCATATTTTGTCAGACCCAATCTTGGTACAGGATCTTCCTCTTGAACTTATTTTATAGCCAGCCATACACACAGCATATTTTTAGACTTCCTCCTTTTCTGCTAAATAGCATGGTGACAATGATGCCAGAATATTTTTTCCACTTAATAGCATTAAATTTTATGCTTTGACTTTCCACCCATTTCCCCATCTGTTTAAAAATCTCATGCAGTCTGGTGGCATGCACCTTACTGTATACCATCTCTGTCATTTGAAATGTATGACACTACTCAGTCCCAGATGAATTTGAAATCATTTCACCCTTATTTATGGGATCTTAATAGAAAGGAGGGGAGGCAGAGAGAGAGAGAGAGAGAGAGAGAGAGCGCAAGAGCAGTGGTGCCTCATTAATGGAAATCTCTCCTGGCCCTAAGACACATCTTTGTCAATCACATAGATTTCATCTATATCCTTCAAAGGATCCACCCCTTGATAACTGGGTGCCACCAGCACTCATCAGTTGCTGATCCTTCATCAAGGTAGCTTTCCTGAATTCCTTTGGGAAGCTTGAATCTTTGGACTGGCATAAAAGATTGAAGAAAACAGAAAGTGTCAGTTCAAACCCTATTTAGTCGTTAGTATTCATTCCAACTTCAATCTACCCAGTACTTGTATCTGTTACTGCTTCTTTCCCACAGGATCCATACCAGATACTGCTGTTGCTGCTCTAGGCTAGCTAGTCACCATTGCAGTTCAAACAACACCTCCCACCACTCTCTGTGAGTCTTACTGAGCTGCTGAAGTAACACCGGTATCTACTTTACAGATTCACTGCTTCCCAGAAATGTGTGTAAAATTCAGCATCCATGTACTCTTGCTGGTATTATAGAGGCAAACTCAGTTTGCATGTCTCTCTTGCCCGTAACATTCATATCCCCTGAGTGGGCCAGTCTGATCCCTTTCTCTTTAGTGTTGGTGATGGCTGGTTCTATTTAGACACTTGTGGCAGCCCTTGTTGCCCTTCAACTAGTACCCTTTGAATTCAGTGGACATGTGCTGCTGCTAGCCTGGAACTTTATTCAATTCCTCAACTGTCTTCATCGTTCATGGACTGGTTGGGACAGTGGGCACTCACAAGTTGTCAGTGTCCCCCCTCACATCTCTTCTTCCTCCAGAATAGGAGAGCCAAAAAATTGTCTCCTAGGTCTCATGTTTTCCTATAGCATCTAGTCCTTTTCAGCCTCCCCTCTACACTGAACACAAGGTGTAAACTCCACTTATAAATGTACAAACTTTTAAATTGCTACCCTTACTCATTAATCTAAAATCAAACTTCCAGGATGCTATAAGGATCACGGACAGGAAACAGGCCTTTTTTTTTTTTTTTTTTGGCCAGACATCATTTGCATATAAAGAACTTTCTGCTTCCCAAAACTGGTAATCAGTCAGATCCACAGCATCTTGAAAATTACAGAACTCAGAGTGGTGAAGCAGTCAGCTATAGCAGGAAGGGTACCGTATGCTCCAAGGACTTCATATGCAAGAATGGGAAAGGCATAAGAAACAAATCCCCTTTCCCTCCTCACTCTATGAAATGGAAGCAGGAATAAGCGAAGAACCTCTGTTCCTCCTCCTCTCAATCCTTTACTTGCAAATGTATGATCAGCAAATTTACTCTCAGCGAGGAGGAGCCAGACTGGTCCCAGAGCCCTTCACAGAAACTTAGAGTTGTCTTTTGCCTTCTAGTCTGATCAAGCACTATCACAATTACATATTGAGGGGAAACTTAAAAAAATCTAGAACTAATTCATCCAAAACCGGCCCTGAACCAAACATACAGATCCAACCACCCCCAAATGGCTGAGATGTTCGAAAGTCAAACCAAGATCTCAAAGCAGATTGTTCAGTTTAAACCCATCTGTAATATGAACATTAAAAAAAAGTTATTTTCATTTGGGAAAGACTGAAGCTCTGGCCAGTTTTTAATTTTTGGAAAAAGTGATTCAGACATCCCTGAAACGTGGTACTACATTTTATTCGCTTTTATTGATACACAAATTTCAATAAACACAAACACTAGTGAGTCGCTGGGGAGTGGCATCTGTTCTTAGGAAAGAGGTAGCTGTTTTTTACTAATTGACTGGAGGGCATTGTGTATTTAATTGTGTAGATTCGACTGCTATCCATTAAGCCTAACTGGAGAATAATAAATTATTTTGTGTTCAGCTATTTTAAACAGACACTGATTCTGGAGTTGTCTGTTGAATTACAACTCTGTGATATAGAAGTTCTAATACAGAAATGGGAAGACACACATTAGGACTTATTTTGACTTGTTGAGATAGCTTTAGTTAGGCATATATAGGGCACATGCACGCTATCCTGTCTCCACCTCCCATGGTGCTGTATAATCAGGGCCTTCACAATGATGATGTTGGTCACTGTAAAGACAGTGATATTAGCTCACTGATCCTCCCACTTTATGTTGAGGATCTTCCAGATAAAGTGCTGATGCTGGCATTCCAGGTTTTTTAGCAAAATGAACAAGGAGTCCTGTAATACTTAAGGATTAACAAATGTATTTATTGCAAGAGCTTTCGTGGGAGAAAATCCCACATCATCAGATGCCTAGAAGAAGCTTATAACCTTCTGACAAAGTAGGATTTTCTCCCATGAAAGCTCACGCAATAAATACATTTGTTAGTCTTTAAGTGCCACAGGATTCCTTGTTTGTTTTGCTGAACTAGACTAACACAGCTACCCCTTTGGAAGCAGGTTTTTCAGGTGTTTTCTGTAAATCACCCAAGTCTTGCAGTCATAATGGAGAGTTGGAATTACCACCCCATTATAATTAAATGTCTAGTGTGTGTTCTGATGTCATAGTTGTTGAACACCCAGAGAGACAGTCTGCCAAAGTTTACTACTACTAAATGTCCTGGTTTTCAAAGATGGTGAGCACAGAGCAGCTCCTCTGAAGTCAATATTTTCATATTTCAAGAGAATTTTCAAGTCAACCATAAATCAGTTGTTACTGCCAAAATATTAATTTGATATATAAGGGTGATCCTTGTTTTTTTTGTTGTGTCTTGTGAGACAGAAGAGTTAAGGAGCAGCTGGAGAGTGAAAGAAAGAGGTATACAAATTCTAGAATGATCCAGGCCTTGTTCTCTGTGAATTGAGAAAAGGTTAATTGGAAGCACCTGAGGTCAATAAAGAGCCAGCCAACAGCCTGATAAAAACCCTTGCTCCAGCCAGACAGCTGGTGAGAAGAAGGAGAAGAGTTGGGAGAAGGAGAAGGGAGGAGTTGAAGGAGTGTGGTAACCAATGAGAAATACAAGAAAACCAGGTGAATGAACCAGTTAGGAGGGAGGCTTGCCTGCTGAACCCCAGACGTTGAAAGCATGAGGGTAAGAGTGAAGTAGCCCAGGGGAAACAGCAGCCAGAAGCACTTGTGCCAGTGCATAACCACTACTAATAAGGAACTTGGGAAGTGGGCCTGCCCCTGTCCCTTCTCTCCTTCTCCTCTTGCCCCTTAAGGCATTATGAGGATGGCCACTGCTTGGAAATAAAGGCCTCACAGGGCACTCTGATTCTCCATGGAAAAGAAAAAAAATAAATAAGTGGAACACACAATAGCCAAGCTGGTGATTTGCCACACTATATAGTGATCTTCGTCAAAAATCATTTGCTTCCTCTTCAGTTCCTAATATTAGCTTCTGAAAATAATTTGTTATTCATTCATATTCTTCTGCATTTTTAAATACCCTTCATACAGCCATGACCTAATATGGCTGTAATGAGGATTTGTATTTTTCAGAATGCCTCTTCTGTTTCATGGTGCAGTCTTGTATTTTTCTCTTTTGTTATTCAAATGAGTGTCTGGTAAATGATGAATGTGAGCAAGCATTAAATTTTAATTAATTGCATGGGGTAATCAGATAAGACCAAATGACTGCAGTGTCTGCAAACTATATGCATCCATTTTTCTTCTTTTCAGTGCTCTTTAGATTTATATGTGCTTACAGTACATAGCAGGGTGCTCAATTTAAAAATGTTCAACAACATTAATAAAGATTCCAGTTATGACCCGATACATAAAGTGACATATGGAATATTCCATAGAATTTCACCAGATTTTTTTTCTTTAGAGTTCAGCATTCTGAAGCCAACTTAAAAACTATTAGAGCAAATTGACATAGATCTATCCTCATTTATTAAATCTGAGTAAGTGAGAGGAGATCTATAATAAGTCTTCACATACATAATTAGATTAGACTTTGGCAATGTGTGGTAGTTAGCTAGAACAGTTGAATGAGTAGTTGCCATCAGGGTAAATTAATAAGCCACCAGTGCTCCGGTTTATGCATTTTCATGTTCACATTTCAGCTTTCAGACTAATCTCAAACCTAATGTAAGAAGGTTCAGCATCACATAGCTCAGCAGAGCTGTACCTGCTTACAATGGCTGTAAATCTGGCACTATGCTGCTAAAGGTAGAATGTGCGGTTCACATTGTTATGGAGACATAGGGCTAGACTACACTGCTGGCAAAATTCAGCAGTAGTCAATGGGAGTAATGCAATGTAACTCCTGACTTCCTAACTCCCCTTTAGCTTGGCATCTTCACTACATTCCACTGGCAGGAAATATGTTCCAGTCAGTGTAGCACTATGCCACTCAATGGGGTGATTTTATTAAGTTGATTTGCAGATTGACTGACAGTGTCTTAACTGACCATTCAGTTGATACAGAAAAATTGAGCTAATAGTGATGACTTTGCCCGCATCAGTGTAGAAATGACCACAGTGTGGTCTGGAGACATTCATATCTGGCAACTGAATTAAAGAAATTAAGAAAATCCCAGGACAGCTTAGATGGAACACTACAGAAAGGATGTAGACAAATTGGAAAGAGTACAGTGGAGGGCAACAAAATGATTAGGGGCTGGGGCACATGACTTATGAGGAAAGCATAAGGGAACTAGGCTTATGTAGTCTGCAGAAGAGAAGAATGACTGGGGATTTGATAGCAGCCTTCAACTACCTAAAGGTGGCTAGTAAAGTGAATAGAGCTAGGCTGTTCTCGGTGGTGGCAGAAGACAGGCCAATGAGCAGTAGTCTCAGGTTGCAGTGGGGGAGGTCTAAATTGGATATTAAGAAAAGCTTTTTCACTGGGAGGGTGGTAAAGCACTGGAATAGTTTAACTAGGGAATGGTTAGTATCTTCAGTCTTAAAGGTTTTTAAGGCCTGGCTTGACAAATACATACACACCCTGAAGAGGAAATTCCACAGGCAATCATACAAGGCTAGGCCAATGTTCAACAATTCTACCACCAGACAGCTTATAAGCCACAACATAAGATGCTAAGGGTTCAGAGGTTTCATCCCTGCATCTTTTCTGACAGCAACATTATCCCAGGCTATGTCTACACTTAGAGTTTCAGTTCGAATTTGTGAAAGCAAATTGTCAGTTCAAACTAATAATTATTAATTCGAATTCACATGGCCAAACTAGAAAATCCAATTCGAATTGGCATGTCCATGAACAGGACTAGCTAGTTCGAATTTGGTAGGGGGCGCTATTGTATAGGGAAAAATCAAGCTGTGGCTAATTCAAACTAACAGTGAATTCGAATTACAGTTCGAATTGACCCTGACTTCGAAGTCAAACGAGATTTGACCAATTCAAGGTCAGCTTTCATCAATTCGAACTGAGGAGATCCTCAGTTGGAATTGAGGAAAGCCAGTGTGTCCATGCACTTAATAGAATTTGACTTCGTGACAATCAATTCGAATTCAGCTCCAAGTGTAGACATATCCCCAGTGTTATCTGTGGTTCTTTCAACCCAAACTTTTGGTAATTTTACTCTCTGCCAAGTGGTGTCAGGAATTAAATCAACAGAGATGCAACCTTCTGATTGACAGTGGGCTGGAACAAACCTTACAAATCAGGAGTGCTCTCACTTTAAAGCTGTCCTTTATTTAACATCAGGCACTTACAAACACTCACAACAGGTTAGTAAAACACCCCAACATTCAATAACTATCAAAGTTTGAGGTGACTTACGTGGTACGCTGGAAATGTTCCAATGGCTAATCTTCTGTCAATGGAGATTCTAAGATAGATCTACTAGCCCAAACTTATTCATCCTTGTTAGACATCAATAACACCTTAATAATAAAACTTCTTAGAAAAACAATTTTGAAGACTAAACAACAGGTTTCATAGATTCATAGACCCATACAGGGGTTACAGTAATGGGGAACGTTCCGGAACGCCATTCCAGGGCCCCCCTATTTTTAGTGAGCCAGCATTCTGGGCCCCCTAAAAAACAGGGGAATGCCCCAGAATGCTGCATTTCAGGGCCCCAAAATAGGGGGCACACCAGAACACTGTGTTCTGGGGGCCCCCTAAAAATAGAAGCACAGGGGAGCATGCTGCAGTGGAATGCATTCCCCTGCTGGGTCAGGGGGTTGTGGTGGGTGCGCAGCCTTCCCAGGTGCTGGGAAGAGAGTAGATGGGAGGGAAGGAGTGGCCAGGCTTGCTCTCGCCTTTCACAGCTTCCCCCTGGGCCAGCAGGGGAACACATTCTGGCGCAGCGTGCTCCTACTCACGACTATTTTTAAAGTGCCACCCAAACGTCCGGCAAAAAGCCAGACAAAATCAGCTTTTCCATTAGTGCCTGCCAGGTATGGTGTTGAGGCAGGAATTTGGGGGGGCAGTAGCTGGGGTGGTGGTAGTGAGGCAGGCATTTGGGGGGCAGTAGCTGGGGTGGGTGAAGGGGCCCACACTGGCATGAAGGGGCCTGCGCTGGCATGAGGGGGACCCACCAGTTTAGGAGGGTTCCAGGGCCACCCAAATTCTACTTTAACCTCTGAACCCATAAACTCTAAAGCCAGAAGGGACCAATATGAGCATCTAGTCTGAGCTGATCAGGACCAGATTAAGAGGCCTTGGGGCCCTGGGCTGCCCCATTACTGTGGGGCTCTCCCCCTGCCTGGGGCCCCAGCCCCCACCACCATGGGACTCCCTGCCTGGGCCAGCAATGGGAGGCCAGAGGCCATGCTCATGCCCCACCCCTGGGCCAGGTGGTCTGTCCCCTGTGGTGGGAGGAGCCGGCTCTGTTTGCTCCACTCTGGAGGCAGGGACAGGGCCAGCTGGTACATGATGAGGCTCCAATGCAGTCTTCCAGGAGCAGAGTTAAATGGAGTGAGCAGGGCTGGCCTGCCCTGCCCTGCCCCCATGGGCCAGTGGTTGGGTGGGAGCACAGAGCCTGGCCTCTGGCTGGGGGTTCAAACCTCCCTACCCCCCTAAACTTTTGCAGGGCAAGGCAGGGGCTCTCTCAGTGCCCTTCCCAGCACTGTGAGGACTGAATGGGATGGTGGAGGGGAGGGGTGCCAGATCTGGTAATGTCCAAAGGGGCTGGAGCCTAGGGCCCCTTTTCAGTCCAGGGCCCAGGGCTTCAGCCCCAGCATTAAATTCAGTCCTGGATGCACAATGTGGGCCTTAGATCTTCACCAACCTCTCCTGTGATAAGTTTCTAATCTATGACTGAGCTATTTAAGTTCTCAAATCATGGTTTAAAGCATTTAAGGTAAAGAGGATCTACCAACAAGCGAGCTGTGCCTCATGCTAAAGAGGAAGGCCAACCCCTGCCAATCTTTGCCATTCTACACTAGGCAGGAAATTCCTTCACAACCCCAAATATGATTATCACTTAAACTTTCAGCATGTTGGCAATACCCACTAGCCAGACATCCAAAAAAAAAAAACAATTTCTCCGTAATAACTCAGAACCCACCCCATCTAACGTCCCATCTCAGGCCATTGACACATCCATTACCAGTAGTCAAAGACCAAGCAATTGCCAATCTAGGCCGTCCCATCATACTATCCCCTTGGTAAATTTATCAAGCTCAATTTTGAAACCAACTAGTTTTTTTGCCTCTCCTGCACTCTTCAAAAGGTTATTCCAGAACTTCACTTCTCTGATGGTTAGACCCGTGTTTAATTTCAAGTCTAAATTTTCTGCTGGCCAGTTTATATCCATTTGTTCTTGTGTCCATGCTGGTACTGAACTAAAATAATTCCACCCCTCCCTGGTATCTATCCCTTTGATGTATTTATACAGAGCAATCATCTCTCCCCTCAAACTTCTTTTGCTTAGGCTAAACAAGTCAAACTTTCTGAGTCTCTGTCATAAGGCAGGTTTTCCATTCCATGAATCATCCTTGTAGCCCTTCTCTGCATCTGCTCCACTTTGAATTATTTTTCTTAAACATGGGCGGTGGGGTGAGCCACACAAGCTTACAGATGAAGTCTCACTAATGTCTTGTATAATGATGCTAACACCTCCCTATCTCAGATTACTATTTAGTTAGATGTACTCCTGCAGACTCGGCATGCCTTGAGGCCCTGACAAACACATCCTGGAGGGTAAATATAGATAAGTTTCTTGTTTTTCTTCTAAAAACACAAACTTCAGCACTTTTAACAGAGATTTCATCACAGAGGATGCAGAGTCAGAGAAAATTTCAGGAAGAGGCTTCCATCCCCTGTTCTCCTGGCTTATCAATGCTAAGCTTTACAGGCCTGCAGAAAGGCCTATCAATTTTGGCTGCCAAACTATGATAATTAATACTACATTATTGGTAGTGGTCCCTGCCCTTTTGCTGCTCCATCAGAATCAGACCATACATTAGCTGAAAACTAATAGCACTGCCATCTGCCGCTGCACAGCATTTGGGAGTTAACCATTACTTTTTTCCCTCATCTGGACTGTAATAATAATGGACAAATGAGTGCTAAACATGATCCATTCCTGCTATATGATCAAGTTTACCTCCCTTGCCCTTCCAAAACCCCCTTCCCCACCCTTTTCAGGCACCAACTCTCACAAGGAGACTCTCAATAAATACATAAAATTTCTCTTACAGTGAGGAGTGATTGAGCAAATACATCTTCAATATCAAGGGAAGGGTTCATTTCTTAACACAGTTCTTAGTATCCAAGAAAGAAGACAGCTGGAGGTGTGTTCATGATCTCCATGATTACAACCATTTTATTAGAAAACTTAAGCTTTGCCTGGTCACGCTGGCACCTACAATCCCCACTCTAGAAAAGGATAAATGCAGCACTCTACACACAGGACACATACTTTCACATAGACATTCACCCTGCTCACAGGGTTTTTCTCAAATTCCTGTTGGACTCTAAATCCTTTACATACAGAGTACTCCTGTTCAGACTTGCTACTTCCCATTTCCTCTGAGGAGTCTTTACCAAGCTATTCTTTGTAGTACCAGCCCATCTAATTCACTGTCTTCCCCTCTATGACAACTGGTTTCTTATTGCCAAGACACATCAAGAAGCCTACAGGTTGATTTCAGCAATTCTTCAGCTTCTCTCTTCCTAATAAGAGGGTATCAATTTGGAAAAGTCTGCTCTCCCTTAGTGAAGACATTAGACTTCATTGGAGCACCCCTAAATTCTATCAAAGGAACAGTTTTTATACCAACAGAAAAATTCCAGATAAATTGCCTCAAACCATATCCTAAGCAATCCTCAAGCATTTATCGTAATCTTTATTATTTTAGTCATATGGCTTTATGCATTTCTGTCCTACCATTAGAAAGACTCTTTGTTGCCTGCAAGTGTAGCTTCAAAGAGTAGACTTACCAAATCAACAATCCATGAATGTGATAGCAACTATCTCAACCAAAGTAATAGTATCTTTGTATAGTCAAAGAATTCCAACAGGTATACCATGGGCTTTTCACTCCTTACCTTGTCACAGGACAGGATGGTCATTACAGATGCCTCCGTATTACATTGGGGAGCTCATATGGGCAACCATATGGCACAGGGCATTTGAACTTCTCCTCATAGTCTCCTTTCTGCTGCCCCAGCTGTGGATCAGACCAAATGACCCTAATCCTAATCTGCACCAGTCACTTTCTTCCTTCTTCATTCATTCTAGTAACCTATGGTTCACCCAGGATCCCTTACAAAGCCCCTTGCCCTTTATCCTAGGCATCATCATCCAGTCTTCACCTTGGAGTGTTGTGGGGCAACTGACTTTTTCTGCTCTCCTTTCTCCTCTACTCTTCTTGTCAGCTTGGGTGTGTGAGGGCACCTTTAAGGAGAAGAGGAGGTCAAGCTGACAGTGAAAAGGGTCAAATGAACAGTATGTTGCAAATTTACGTCCCACTTCACTTTAAAGGGTGGTCTATAGCCCCTGGACAGAAATACTAATAATGGGAGGGCATCCTGTAAGGGTAGCAGTCTATGGAGATGAGGATATCAACCTCAAGCAAGGTCAATAAAAGATAAAAATGGAAACTTTTAGTTACAAAGAATGCAGTTATAGAAAGATATTATGGAAGGAGTACTTTAAAGAGAAACTTAATGAGTAGATTAATAAAGCTAAACAACACAGACATTTCCTAAATAACTGAGCAACTTATCCAACAACCAAGCCTTGAATAGATCCAAGATATAATCAAAATCTCACAGGAATAACAACATGCTAGATGTTGACAATGTTCCCACTGAATTATTAAAAAGAAAAGGGGATAAGTTAAGTCAAAGACTTTAAATTAATTTTGCTGGTTTGGTGTACAGCAACATTCCAGAAAGGAAGCAGGTGGTAATGTGCACAATTCAGAAAAAAGGTGACAAAAATGGAATGTAAGAACTATTGTGGTGTCTCTCTGATCATTACAGCCTCTAAAATTCATTCACATTTACTACTTACATAAGGAGACAGTAGGAGATTATCAGAATGGATTCTGAAAAATAGGTTAATTGCAGAATTAATATTTTCAGTTCATCAGTTCATCAAGAATAGATGGATATATGACTAGAACACATACATCTTTTATACAATAGCTAACTGCACAAAAATGAAGAAGTTAGTTAAACAGAAATTAAAATGTACAATGCCAAAAATGAAATCCCTTCAAGCTGCATTGCATGGAAATTTTGTAAAGACACCATAATAGATACTCAATTTTAATTTATACTCTAAATTTAGAAACATAGGAAGAAAATCATTTTCAAAGCATCTGAGGAAGTGGGATCTTCTCCCACAAAAGCTCATGCAAAAAAATAAATCTGTTAGTCTTAAAGTGCCACACAACTCCTTGTTGTTTAATCTAAAAAGGGCTTCTATAGTGAAACAGCAAAGTATTAAAGAATCAGTTAGAGCCAAAAAGGCATCCTTTAAAAAGTGGAAGTTAAAACCTATTGAGGAAAATGGAAAGGAGCATACGCTCTGACAAGTAAAGTGGGGAAAATAATTGGAACATAAAACAACATAAAAAATAGAAAGCCTGCTAAAGAACTAATAAGGCTACTGGCTACTGGACAATCAAGATTCTAAAGGAAGATTCACAAAAATAAGGCTATTAAGGAAAAACTAAATTAATTCTTTACATCGATCTTCACCACCTAGGATATGAAGATTTCCAAACCTGAGCCATACATTTTAAGTGACAGATCTGAGGAATTGCCCCAGATTGAGGGGTCTTTAAAGAAGATTTTGGAACAAATTGATAAATTAAAAAATAATAAGTCATCAGGAACAGATGGTATTCACCCAAGAGTTCTGAAGGAACCCAAATGTAAAATTACAAAAACTATTATCTGTGGTTTATAATCTAGCATTTAAATCAGTCTCTGTAGCAAAAGATTCAGGAAGTACCTTATGCAATGCCAATTTTTAAAACAGGTTCCAGAGGCAATCCTGGCTGGTAAGCCTAACTTCAGTTCCAGGCAAATTGGTTGAAAGTATAAATAATAGAATTATCAGACACACAGATGAAAATGACTTCTTAGGGAAGAGTCAACATGGATTTTGTAAAGGGAAGGCATGCCTCACCAATCTCTTAGAATTCTTTGAGAGTGCAACAAGCATGGATGAGCCAGAGGACATAGTATTCTTAGATTTTCTGAAACCCTTTGACAACATCCCTCTCCAATAGCTCTTAAGCAAAACAAGTAGTCATAGGATAAGATGAAAGGTCCTCTCTTGGATCATTAACTGGTTAAAAGATAGGAAAACAAATGGTAGGAATGAATAGTTTTCAGGATGGAGAGAGGTAAATGGTGTCCCCAGAGGTCTCTATTGGAATGAGTATTTGTCAGTGTATTTATAACTGATCTGCAAAAATGTGTAAACTATGTGGGACAAAATTCGCAGATCATATAAACCTACTCAAGAGCATTAAATCTGTATAGCTATGTCTACACTTAGAAAGTTAGTTTGAATTAACTTAATTTGAGCTACTTAATTTGAACTAATAATGGTTAGTTCAAATTAAGTTAATTCAAATTAATATGGCCACACTAGGAAAACCAATTCAAACTAGCATGTCCATGGACAGGTCTTGCTAGTTTAAATTAGGAGAAAGGCATCACAGGTGGTTTAGCAAGATGGCCCCAAGAAGGGCCATGCCCCTACCCAATATATAGAAAGAGGAAGGCATCCTGGGAGGAAGTAGGTCAAAAAGTGTTAATTCAAATTAATGGTTAGTTAGAATTAACACAGCTACACTGGGTGAATTTGAACTAATAAATTTGAACTAACCCTTATTTTGAAGTTAAGCCAGGTTTTATAACTTAGAAGTAAGCTTTCATTAATTCGAACTAGGGAATTCCTTAGTTCCAATTAATTGAAGCCAGTGTAGCCATGCATAAATTTAATTTGAATTAATCCTCATTAATTTGAATTAAATTGTAAATGCAGACATACCCTAGCAGACTACAAAGAGTTAAAGGATCTTACAACATGGGGGTCTGGGCAATGAAATGGCAGAATAAATTCAATGTTGATAAATGCAAAGTAATGCACATTGGAAAACATAACCCCAAATATAGATATAAAATGATGAGTCTAAATTAGCTGTTAAGAAATCAAGAAAAATCTTGGGGTAACTGTGGATAGTTCTGTGAAAACATTCATTCAATGTGAAGTGGCAATCAAAAAAGCTAACAGAATGTTACAAAAGGGACAGATAAGACAGAAAATATTGTATTGCTTCTTTATAAATCACCGGTACACCATCTTGAATACTACCTTTTGATCTTGCGTCATCTCAAAAAAGATATATCAGAACTGGAAAAGGTCCAGAAAAGGGCAACTGAAAGGATTAGTATTATTGGATGTTTTTCAAAAAGAGGGTTGAGTAATAATGCTGTGATTTTTCTGTTTGGAAAAGAGATGATTAAGGGAGGATATAATAGAGGTCTTTAAAATCATGATTGATGTATGGAAAGTAAATAAGGATATGTTATTTATGCCTTCTCATAATACAAGAACTAGGGGTCACCAATGTAATTAATAAGTAGCACAGTTAAAATGACCAACAGCAAGTATTTCTTCACATGAAGCACAGCAAACCTGTGGAATTCTCTGCCAGAGGATATTGTGAAGGCCAAAACAATACTGGGGTTCAAAAAAAGAACTGGATACATTCATGGATGTAGGTCCATCAATGGATATTAGCTAGGGTGTGCAGGAATTACTGTTTGCCAGAAGCTGGGACTGGCTGATGAGATGAATCACTTAGAATCACAGAAGGCTAGGGTTGGGAAGAAATTCATGATGTCATCTAGTCTAACCCCCTGCTCAAAGCAGGACTAAGCCCAGCTAAATAAATCATCCCAGCCAGGGCTTTGTCAAGCCACACCTCAAACACTTCTAAGGACATTCATCACCTTCCTAGGTAAACCATTCCAGTGCTTCACCACCATCCTTTTGAAAAAGTTTTTCTTAATGTCCAACCTAGATCATCCTAACTGCAACCTGAGATCATTGATCTTAGTTCTGCCATCTGCTACACCTGAGAATCCTCCCTGAAACCCTTTTTCAGGTAGCTGAAAGTTGCTATCAAACCTCTCCACATTCTTCTCTTCAGCCAGCTAAAAAGCCTAATTCCCTCAGCCTTTCATCATAAACCATGTGCTCCAGATATAGGATATGGAGTGACTTAACCATTTTTGGTGCCCTTTTGTCCGCATCCTTGTCCAGCCCAAAACTGGACACAGTACTCCAAATGAGGCCTCACCAGTGCTGAATAGAGGGAAATAATTACTTCCCTTGATCTGTTCACAGTGCTTCTGCTAATGCTTCTGCTAATGCAGCTGAATATGTTGTTAGCCTTCTTAGTAATAAGGACGCACCATTGACTCATATCCAGCTTCTTGTCCACTGTAACCCCCAAGTCCTGTCTGCTGCCTAACCAGCTGGTCCTCAGTCTGTAGCAGTGCATGCAATTCTTCATGCCAAGTGAAGGATGCTGAACATCATCACATTTCTTTTAGCCAAATCCTCCAATTCGCTTAAGTCACTCCATATCCTATACCTGCCAGCCAATATATCTACCACTTGAACCATCTTAGTGACATCTGCAAATCTGCTTAGGGTACAATCCACCCAGTTCTCCATATCATTGCTGAAAACATTCAACAAAAACAGGCATAGTATCGACCCCTGGTCACTAAACAACTAGACACTGAGTCTTTCATCACTACCCATTGAGCCTGATGATCTAGCCAGCTTTCTACCCATCTTATGATCCATTCATTCAACTCATACTTCCTTAATGTGCTGATGATAATGCTGTGTGTCTTACATTTTTCAGCCTCTTTGTTGAGACTGTCCACATAGGGGATGTGAAGGATTTATATGCACTCCAAATCATAGCCAACCCAGAGGACAGACTAGATGATCACAATAGTGTGGAACCTGGATCAGCATTCATGTCACATTCCTCATGAGTACCTATCCCAGACCACGGAAACTAGTGATCCAACCAGCAGACCAAATCTGATGATGAACCCTGGTCATGTGTCAACTGAGGCACACTGTGCATACATAAGGAAGGTCACAGTGGTCTTTTCTGGTCTTGGATCTATGAATCTATGAAAAACAGATACATTTCATAAATGGTGTAAGGTACCAGCTAAAGATATCTTACAACAAAGAGCAATTTGTTAGCTTCCACAGATGTGGCATTGAGTAAAAGATCATTAGCTAGTAGCATGTAATGCTCAAAGCTTTAGCTCGCATTTAAAACATTTGTCCTTGCTTCTGAAGAATGAGTATAAGTAGGCACATGATTTCCTGTGTTCATTTTTACTCTTTATCAGACCATGTTACAATTTAAAATGCCAGTTTTTGGTATCAGTTTCAAGTCACAACATTTGAAAGTAAAACAAACAAACAAGGAGTCCTGTGACACTTTTAAAGACTAACAAATTTATTTTTTGCGTGAGCTTTCCTGGGAGAAAATCCCACTTCATCAGAAGCTTCAAAATGTCTGATGAAGTGGGATTTTCTCCCAGGAAACCTCATGCAAATATAAATTTGTTACTCCTTGTTTGTTTTACTGGGCTAGACTAACATGGCCACCTCTTTGGATTTTGACAACATTTTAAAGTATTCATATATTTTTGATGTACACTTTGTTCACCCAAAGTCTTTTTGAACAGTTATGGACATTGGTTTAATAATAATACAAAGTATTTATGTTAAATGGAATCCTCACTTCAGCAGGAACATTTGAAAAGACAGGTAAACTATTAAAAAAAAAGCATAAAACTGGTCTGATGAAAGATGAAAAATATCTTCAGAAAAAAACAAATAGGAAAGAAGAAAAGGGGGGGTGTGCAAAGAAGTTTCCTATGTAAACATTTAATTATATCCAAAGCATTAGAAATCAAATTATGCCCAAGACACACACAAAAAAAAGGTTTCTCGAATGCACTATACATGACAATGATTCTTGGACATTAATTATTAGGAATAGTGTTTGAAATGTGACACAAGCTTGTCTTCAACACTTTTTTTTTTGGTCATCTGATAATTGGACACTGCTTAATGTGACATGAGCTGTTTCTATTACTCAAATTTTCTGTTAGAAATATAGATAAACATTACATAATCGACTATGACCTCTTCTCCCTGCCTCAGTGTAATCTACAGAGGTCATTGGCAACTCTCACAATTTCTCCCCGTTTCTTTCTGTCAAAGATATATTTTTCCCCACTAATAATAAATCCCATTGGCTATGTCTACATTGCAGGGCTCAATTAAGTCAACTTAAAAAGGTCAACATTAAGTTGACTTGAAGTCAACCTTGTTAAGTCAACTTTGGAGTATGTCTACACTAGTAGATATACCCCGGGTCCAGGCTCGAGCCCTGCTTCCTTCCCTGCCACAGGGGCCCAGTCTGGCTCTTGCTGGCACCAGCAAATGGCCGGGAGCTGCATTTGGCCCTGAGACCCCGATACAGGCAGCAGGGGGCTTGGAGCCAGCTCCTGCCACAAGTGGTACAGAGCCTGAATCAGCCCCTAGCCACCTGCTGCAGGTGGCAGGGGCGTCAGAGCCCAATCCAGCTGCCTGCAGCAAGGAGCTGATGGAGCCTGATCGGGCTCTACACCGCTTGCTGCAGGTGGCCTAGATCCAGCCCCAGAGCTGACTGCCACAGATGACAGGAGGCTCGGAGCCCAATCCAGCCCCCTATGGCAAGTGGTGCGGAGCCCAATCCAGCCCTAAGCAGCCTGCCGTAAGCAGCAAGGGGCTCAGAGCCAACTCCTGCCACTTGCAGCAGGTGGCTAGGAGCCAGCTCCTACTGTATTTGCATTTAGTATGTTTGATTCTCCATAGGTTTCCTAGAGCTCCATATTAAATCTTCTCTACATATAAAATTCTACCTTATTGGCCCCCAAATTCATCTCAACACTCAATTTTTCATCATATTTAGTGGTCATTCTTCCTTCTTTGTAAGTGCCCAGATCAACATAAAACAGTGTGTCTTATAGTGGTCTTGTACATCTGAACGTAGGTCTGTCACAGTAGTTGTTTAAACCTAAAAATCCTTTGGAGAAGAAAGTAATAGCTATTCATGCTCTCATACTGTAGCTTAATTTCTTCCATCAAAAACTTGGCACAAGCCGTTTAAATATACCTCATCCTGCCCCAGAATTTTATAATGACCCTACCACATTTTCATAGCTACATTAAAGAATAGCAGGGATAGCACATCTCCCTGCCTTACTTAGTTCCAAAGGGGTAGGCATGTTAGTCTAGTTCAGCAAAACAAACAAGTAGTCCAGTGGCACTTTTAAAGGCTAACACATTTATTTTTTGCATGAGCTTTCATGGACAAAGTTCCACTCTACAAAAGATCATGTGAAAAATAAGTGTGTTAGTCCTTAAAAGTGCCACCAGACTACTTGTTTGCTCTTCCTTATTCAGGAATTGATAAGTCAGAGAATTTCTCTTTACTCCCACTCTACTACTTGAACCACAAGTACATTGTTGAACCAGCCTAATAATGTTAGGGATTATTAATTCTTTCATTAGAGCCCAGAGGTCACCTTATGACATACTATCCTATGGCTTCTTAGGTTTTGTCTACACTATGTATCATTGGCAGTGGCTTGTAGTGTACATACACCACCACACCACAATAAAAAAAAAAACAAACCACACTGAGACCACACTGTGATCTGTATCTACATGTGGCAGTAGCAGAAGGGAGGCAGTGGGGAACAATTGCAGCAGTTCCTCACTTCTGAAACCTTTCACTGTGGCAAGGGAAGGCTTTCATAGGGAGGAGGTAGCAGAGAAAGGTTAAGAGCTGCTGGAGTTTTCTCCTGCAGTGGGGGGGAAGGCGTGTTCACCAGTGGGAACCTCCCAGAACAATTCCCCTATGTCAGAATCTTTCTTAGACAGGGTAAAGCAACACCCATGGGGCAGCAGCAAGAAAATACAATGCTTAAGATAGCAGCATAGACAGGAAGCATGGTTTGGGCACACATAGACAGTCATATAGGGCATGTACGTGAGTACATGTCCATAGCCTTCAGGCATGTCGTTCCTTGTCTAAGCCATGTGTCACCATCTACACTGCTCTTTCTACCTATGCATCTACTACATGCCACAGACAGAAGGGCACAGTGTTGATGCACCCTTACAGTCATGTGAAAATAAGAAAGGTCATGTTGGGTCAGATCAGTGCTCCATATAGCCCAGAAAACTGGTCTTCCAACAGTGGTCAATGCCAAGTGCTTCAGCAGTAATGAACAGAACAGGTAATCAAAGGATGCCAAGAAGGCTAATGTTATATTGGGCTAGATTAGCAGAGGCATTGCCAACAGATAGAGATAAGCAATTATTCCCCTTTATTTCAGCACTGGTGAGACCTCATTTCAAGTACTGTGTTCAGTTTTGGGCCTTCCACTACAGAAAGGATGTGGAAAATTGGAAAGAAGCTAG
Source organism: Podocnemis expansa (assembly GCA_007922195.1). Classification (NCBI taxonomy): domain Eukaryota; kingdom Metazoa; phylum Chordata; order Testudines; family Podocnemididae; genus Podocnemis; species Podocnemis expansa. The sequence continues at coordinate 3,297,923 of ML681998.1, read as the reverse complement.
CAGAGGGCAACAATAATGATTAGGGGCTGGGCACATGACTTGTGAGGAGAGCCTGAAAGAACTAGACTTATTTAGTCTGCAGAAGAGAAGAACGATGAGGGATTTGATAGCAGTGTTTAACTACCTGAAGGCAGATAGTAAAGGGAATGGAGCTCGGCTGTTCTCAATGGCAGTAGATGACAGAACAAGGAGCAATGGTCAAGTTCCAGTGGGGGAGGACTAGCTTGGATATTACAAAAATCTTTTTCACTAAGATGGTGATGAATCACTGGAATGAGTTGCCTAGGGAAGTGGTAGAATCTCCATTCTTAGAGGTTTTAAGACATGGCTTGACAAAACCCTGTCAAGGATGGTTTAACTGGGGTTGGTGCTACCCTGAGTAGGAGGATGGACTATATGACCTCCTGAAGTCCCTTCCAAGCCTAATCTATGGTTCTATGATTCACACTGAGACTAATTCTTTCTTACAAAGAGGTGGCCCCTTGAGAACAATGAGGTACATTGTCAAAATATTGTTTTTAATAAGTTTGCACACCTACATGAGTAAAGGAAAGCTTTAAGTGCCTAGAACTGTTAATCTTCCACTAAAAAAAACAGTAACCTATCTTGAGAAGTCCAAAAACACTTCAGAATATCAAGTTAAATGATTTATTTTTATTTTGCACGAGTCCTAACCTTGTTTGTAAAATAGTTTTCAGCCATTTATCTGAACAGAAATGACAGAGTGAAAGAATCACTTTGAAAAAGATCAATTGGCATTTAACAAATCTACTGTCTTCCTGGACAACAATAAATTGCATTTTAAAAGTGTTAGGATATGTTTTCAGTAATATATCTACAGCAGTATATCTTTATGGGAGCCCATTTTATTTTGAAAAGCTCTGTTGCTACATAACAGTGGATAAGATATGAATAGTGCAGGTTTAATTTAATTCAGAGTAGACACCATGTTTCTCTCTAATACATTAATTGAACAATGAAATCCATTTTCAGTGAAAACAAGTGAAAAAGCTCCATTATCCCTGGACTAAATTCCACGGGGAAAGATTCAATGATTGATGTGGAGCAATTTAGCTACAGAACAAGATGTGTTGCCAGACTTGGCCACAGCACCTTTTTCATTTCCCAGTAAGGGAACAAAGTTATATAAGGAAATAAATGGACAAAAGAACAGGAAGGTTATATACCTCAATTAACAGCATCTTGTATGTTCTTCTGTACTTCCTGTTGAACACTTTGATCTTGTGAAACTATGTTTTTTGTAAGAGAAAACAGACTTACAAGTAAAATGTGTGACAGCATTGATTATGAATGTATTTCACTATTATTCCTATCAATAGCTGCTCTCAGACATAACCAAAACTTAATTAATTTTAAAAAACTACAGTTGAGTAAGGATATACAAACAGATTAGATCAAAACTGTAAGTGCTGCAGTAATACAATTCAGCACCATCATCACGGCAATAATGAGAATCTTTATCTTTGGAACTTCTTCTGCCCCCTAATTGTAGGGTCTGAACATCTCACAATATTTAATGTATTTATCCTCACAGCACCCTGCTCAGTAGGGAAGAATAAGGACTTAAGATCAGTGAAGATAAAACCAAATATATGGTTTTGAGCCAATGACAAGTACTTTGGACAAGTTTACCTAGCAATCGATAACCCTAGATTATCAACAGATTAGACAGTTCAAAAACCTAAATCGTCTATCATCTAGTCTAACCTCCTGTTAACACCTAGTCTGGCCTTCCAGCTGTCTACCTAGAAGTATTAATTATCCTCACTTGAAAGTAAATAACTGAGGCACACAAAGAGTGAGTGACTTGGCACAGTCACAAAAAGTCATGAACCCAGGTCAGACTATCCTTATTCTTACAAGTAAATCATGTCATCATCTGCCAGGATAGAATGGAGTCTGCTGGCTAATCAGAGATGTTAGAAAGCGTTACCCACAGATGCTGTTACATGGCAGTTTAATGTCAGCAAAGAATCCTATAGTAAAATATGGACTGAACTGGTCATTTGTGGTGTTTGAGTTCCACTAAAGGAGACTACGCCATGACTAGTTTTAGATAAGTTACACTGTTTCTCAGTTTAGAGATTCATACTATCATAACACGAGTGACAGAACTATAAGTGTGTTATGACAAGTCTTCTCCAAATAAATAAAGATTAATTTCACATCTGAAACTGAGATCTTAGAATGAGCTGGTCACACAACAGCAGTATTATAAAAGGCAAAAAAAATTAATATCAGACAGAATTCATTAACATAAATGGTTAAGGATGACTAAGGCACAATGTATTTAATTACTCATATGACACTTTTATTTCAATATATTGAAGATACTGGTCAAAATTTTCCCTCCAATTATACAAATGCCACCCTAGTGAATTTAATGTATTTGCACACATAAGGTTCAGAGCAGAATTAGGCCAATGACATTTCCTGTGAATGGCACTATTTACTTAACATTTATTAAGTGGCATCAGTTAAGGGTTTTTTTTTTTGTTTGGTTGGTTTTTTTTGCTCCTTAAAAGCCTGTTTGCCTGATAGGTTGAAACCATAACCCAAGACACATTGGAGTGGTCACATTTTCAAATCAAGAGACAATAGCTTCATTTATAAACTCCATTCTGTCATGCTTTTACTAATGATTTAAAATATATTATATGCTGTTTAGTAGATTACACCAGTGGTTCTTAATCATTGTGTTGGGACACATTACTATGTCACCATATAGCAGTAAGTGTGTCACAGAGAACCGGGGAGATGGCTGGATTTGGCCTTGGATGGTGGGCCGGTATGTCCTGTAGGGTTGTGATATACCATCAACTGTGTCTCAACCTGAAAAAGATTAAGAACCACTGGATTACACATAATTATGTTGGTCCATTTGACAACTGGCCTTTGACTTACAGTCACAGTGACAATGATATGCATAGAATACTGCAAGCTATTAACAGAACTCAAATTACTCTCTTTGTTTGACTCCATCAGACAACATATAAGAATTAAGGACTTACTCCTTTAGCCGACATGCAGAGAATAAGTCCAGGATCTTTGCCTGTATGATACTGTGGCTTTGGGGCATAAAGGAGTTAACCAAAATCTAGCACAATCAACACACACGCACAAAATCTAGTTATGATTCATTTTCATATTAATTAATTGTTTAGTGCCTTTCTACAAGAAGTAAAATAATAGTTGTACATTACAATAAGCTTCTTTGAATTGCAAACTATACCTTGTAGGGTGGTGGAAACAGAGTAAATCAATGCAGAGAATCACAAGCAACATGAGATCATAAAAGATGAAATATTTAATGATCTTGTACACTGTTTTTCTTTTTTTATTTCACATATATTAATCTCATAAGATAGTTCTTGTTTAATATAAAAATCGTGTACATTTGCAGTTATTCCCCCAAACTGTACCCCAAGGGGTAGGTTCATGTGTGGATTCACCAGATACAGTCGAACACCATTGGAAAGATTAATGATTTTTATTGAATGCCAGGATGAATAATCATCAGCAAGCAAAGCAGAGTAATAAGTGGTGTGGGCTTACATCCCATCAACAGCCAGGGACCCCTGATGACTGCGGATGACCCAGAGGAGGGTTTCCAAGATACCTTAGTCCTAGGTTACTGAGGCAGCCAGGTCCTTAGTCCTATAGAGAAGTCCACAGATTCCTAGGGGCTATGCTAACACATAGCATCTGAAGAAAAGGTGGGGTGATAAAGCCCACTTTCCTTTCACATTCTCGGGCTCAAGGCTGAGGTTGCTTGAAGGAACAAATAAACAAAGTACGTCACAGCCAAGCCTTGCAAAACAGCGAAACACCTTATATCAGTCCCTAGCCAATTCACACAGGAGACTGGCTCCAGCTGGTGCTTTGGGCATGAAGCCCAGCATCAGTTCATGGGTGGGTTGCTTGTTGGGGAGATGTGGGCACCACTACCTGTCCATCATGAAATCTTCCACTTTAGCCCTATAGCAATAGAAAAGAACTGTTAAATCATCCAGCCAACATCCCTACCAAAACAGCATTGCTTTATGCAGTACATTCTCTGAATCTTTTTTCACTCCAGCTTTAAACACTGAAAGGACAGGATCTTATACTATTTCCCTTTAGAAATTCTTCCACATCTAGCAAATTCCACAATTAGAAAATTGTAATATTCTGACTACATTTTAGCTCAGTTTCTTCCATTGTTTCAAACTCAAAACCGAGTCAAAAACTCTTGAATTCCATCCTTAGCTAAAGACAGAGTCGGTGACCTTTAACAGTTCTCTAAAAGCTGCTAGAAGTATCTGCTTTTCCCAGCTGTAAAAATGAGGGTAACTATTTTTATTTTCTTTGTGGTGATGCCATGAGGCTTAATACATAAATATTTATGAAGTTTGAGTTCCTCATATTGCTATGTGAAAATGTCTATCATCATCATTATTCTAAATGTACTCTTTGACCACCTAAATGTTTTTCTGTCTTCGTGTTTAATGCCCTTAAAGTACTTGATGATTGTCATATTATCCCACTTAGTGATTTAAGACAGATATAAATATTTAATTCCTAGAATCTCTTCATGTAAGTGAATTACTTCATCCATCTGCATTCTCTCTCACTCCCTACCACTTTAGGAATCTGAGATCCCAACAACAATGGAATTCAGAGGCTTACATTTGCACATGCATGATAAAATGTTCCCCTTTTGTATTCATGCTTTATTCAGCCATGCATTTCAGACTTAACAAATCTGTCTTTAACTGACAGTGCACATTATAATTCAGGTGGGCAGAAGATCCACTGTAGCCCTGTGGTAATCAATGATTTCATGTCTGAATTGTACACTTCAAGGGGTTTTCACTCTTGCTGCTGACCTTACCAAATAATGCAACTTATGCTTACCCAGCCTGCCAATGATGAGCATCAATTTCAACCCTAACTGCTCAAGCAAATATGGAATTTCATCACACACAAAAGCAGAGGTTTGTTTTTTCTTTCCAAGGATTTTGTAAATTTTAGCAGCTTGATAAAATGAATGCTTTGGGTTAGGACTTTAGCTGCTGTAAATCAGGGTAGCAGCACTAAAGTGCTGGCCTCAACATACAAAGTTGAGGGGTGACCAGACTGGTAATATGCTGATTAATGCTACCTGAGGATCTGGCCCTCTATCTAGAGGAAGGTACTTTAACTTGCACCAAAAGAAGAACTGCCTGTAAGAATCTAGAAAAGAAGGGTTGTTTTTTTTTTTAGTGTTTTCTTCTGGACTTTAACTACAGAAGGGGTGGACTTTTGTGATTTAGCTGAAATGCTAAGTTATCTCATCACTGTAAAAGTGCTAGAAGTCAGTGATCAACAGTCTGAGAGAAGAACTGAGGCAAAACAATGAGAGAAAATGATGTAACAGACAAGTCCAAAGCTGAAGCAGTCCCTGCTACAGAGCTCAATGCACATATAGCTAATGCTAGCAATTTAAGCTCTAACCATTCCCATTGATCAAAACTGGAGCAGAATCAGGTTCTTCACTATGCTATAATCAAACAAAATAGACAACAGCAACCACTTCTTTGCCTTCTGATCCACTACAGTGAGCATTTCAGCTCAGGTTATCTAAACCAACACAATGGAGAATGGCTTCCCACCAAACCTATTTATTCATATTATCTTTATCTCTTCATCTCAAGTTATTTGATAGCTTTTAATTTTTCAAACAGTTTTACAGGGCCTCTGAGCTAGAAGCATGTTGTATGTGCACAGTGCTCATGCTTTTAATCTGCCCACCTGTAGCGTAACAAAATATATTCTACCTCCCTGACACTGGCTATGTCTACATGACAGGGCTTTATTAAGACGGCTTAATGAGATCTACTTCAAGCCAGCTTAAAGTAGACCTTATTAAACTGGCTTAGACTGGCCATACTCAAAATGCCAGGAGACTGCCCACATCCACACAAGCAGCTATTAAGTTGCCCCAGGAGTGGCACATTGTGGGTAGCTGGCCCACAGTGCACCACAGCAGAAGTGCCCCTCTCTCCCAGCCACTCCTTTACTACAGAAAGTTAGTGACCACAATACCCTCCATCCTGTGTGGGGCAACAGGGAACCCAAGGCAGTCAAGGAGCCTGACGTGGCCCAGCAATGTGCCAGCAAAGCACTCCACACCCTCCCTGCATTGCCCAGACTCCTCCAGCTCTGGACCAAGTGCTGCAGGGCAACTGCCAGTGCAGGGGCAGGGCACAGCAGTTGTTAAGATTCAAACACAAAGAAACAGCACATAGTGGAAGGTGAAGTCAAATCACCTTTTGTCATGCGAAAAGAATCCACAGTCATGATTTAACCCTGCTTTCACACAATCTAATCTAATCTAAAAGAAATAGCAACTGACATCAGACACTCAGGGGTTCAGCCACCCATGGGCATGGATGGGAGGGCTGTATTTTGATATGAAAAATGACAGCAGAGCTCACCCCCCTCTACCTCTCAGGAGCTAGTAGATGCAGTTTAAAAAAAAAAAAATCAAGCACAAAGCAGCACTTACAATTAGCATTTTAAAAGACCACCTAAAACTGCTCTGGTCTTCCTAGCCTCCCCCACACCACTCCTGGGGGTTCTTTGGGAGAACAGGAACCCCCAGGCTGTTAAGCAGCTTCAGCCAGCTGGTCGCACATCCCCTCTCATGGCCAATGCTCCTGGCCAATTTGAAGTTGTTGGGAAACAGGAGCTGTCGGCTCAGTCACTCCAGCAGCCCTACCCCGCTGTGTATGTGTGGAAGGAAGCTAAACCCAACCATGCAGGTGGATTGTTTCAGGGCTGTAAACCTGCTCACAAGCATGGGGGGACTAAAGGATGCCTCAAATACAGCAGACTCCCCATTGCACTGAACTCCACCCCAACAGATCCTTAGTGTAAACCTCAGTTCACAGCTAGAAGAAAATATTGCTTCCCTAAACATGGAGTTTTCCTTCTTAATTGCTTTGGAAAGAGCCAGCACTGATCCCAGCTTTGGTTTTCTGAAAATTAAAATGATCAATGGTGGCTGTCTGGTGTGTTTGTATAAATGTCCCAGCTCTGCGGAAAAAGGTGTCTGCTCCAGTCCGGAGGAAATCTCTCAGCTAGCGCAGATCACTTAATCAGATTGGTGTTGGCACAACAGAGTGCAGAAGTTTGCTCTGTGCCCAGATCCCCGATGTATCTTATTTCCTCCCAGCCCTAATCCTTGCCACGTCCCTTTTCTCCCCAGCCCTGATTCCCGCCATGTCTCCCTTTTCCCCCTAGCCCAGATCCCTGCCATGTCACCTTTTTTTCCAGCCCCCGATCCCCATGTCTCAGATGGCTAGGCGGCCAATTAAGTTGGCTTAAGCCAACTCCTGGTCTGCATTGGCTTACATCAACTTAATAAAGTCGACTTAACTGCTGAGTTGACTTTTCAAGTGAGAGTTAAGTCAGCTTAAGCAAATGCTTAAGTTGACTTAATACTTTCTCAGTGTGGCCAGGGCTTTGTTTAAGTTGACTTAAATCTATAGTGTAGACGTAGCCACTGACACCTCCTAAGCTTCTGGTTAGGACATTCCAACAAAATCTATTTGAGAACAGTCACACAGAGATTGTTTTAGTGGCTAACATTGATGAATGGGAGTCAGATTAAAAACCAATCAAGCATGATTGCCAGCGTTTAAACAGGGCTCTACTGATCTTCATTTTGTAGTGTTATGCTCTACAGATTTGTGGAGAAGATACTTGGGATAAAATTGTTAGCAACTTCACAGAATCACATTCCTTTACTGAGTTCGTATATTATGACCTACATTAATAGCTTAGTGCCACAATATGATTATCAGCAACAAGAATATGAGACTGGCAAGCCATTATTTATTCTGAGGTGTACCAGAGGGAAAAGTTAAGAGTGTTTCTTTTATTCTTCAGTTTAGCCAGCTATCATTTTGACTGGAATTTTATTGCATAAAAGACTTAAAACACAGGTAATAAGTGTCTTCAATAAGGCAAAGTTATTGTTCCTGCCTAAACACAAAACCAATATCTGTTACCAGATTTGCCTGTTACCATGTAGTATGCTTATGTAGCTGGTTTACATTCTGGTGGGGGGAGGAAGGTTCCATAGTGCTATCAAAGCAGTACTTGTGGTCCATGCAGAGCTCTCCTTCTCTCCTCCATGGAGCTACCCAACAGAACCAGTGTTCTCAGGGCTAGGTTCCTCCAGCCCCTGAATCAGACAAACACACACACCACATTTCTGAGTGGACTCTATCTGTCTGCAGTTCCAAGTTGACTTTATATGCCTGTGGAATTAAACAGGGTCAAGCAGCACTTTCAAGCTACCATCCTTGTCTGCCACAGGTTGAGCACATCCCTATCTCCACTTCCACATTATAATTGTTCTGGTAGTAACCCCCTTGATGAGCAAACTCCACAGAACTTTTGAGCATTAAAGGGATATTTGGCTTAGGCAACAGAAGTGTTGCTGCAGAGCAAAATAGAGAAGCTGAGAACACAAAAAGAGTAAGCGAAGTTTGGAGAGAGCCTTGGCAACCAGCTTGCATAGAAAAGTTATTTTATTACCCCAGGTATATACAGTAATAGCCATAAAAGGAGAGACCAATCAACAAAACATTAAAATATTCCAGTTTTAAATAGGCTATTGGAAAAGTCTTGTTCAAGTTTGATTACAAAAGTCAGGTTTAGAAAGTTATATCTGCAGTGATGGAGAGAAGGGGGGGGTCAAATTATATCTAAGGGGGGAAAGTGGGCTTAACCAGAGAGAAAGTTAGGGTCTCACCACTCAGTGCAGCTTCAATCATTTGAAGACTCCCAGGTAGCCAGGCTGTCCAGCTTACAATTTGAAATACTAAAGACAAACAGAACCCCCAAAACAGACAGGAAAATGTGAAATCCCAGTGAAACTGATGCAACTTTTGGGTCCAAGTATCACAACAGAGTTTTGAACTTGAGTAGGGGCTCCTGCAGGGGAAAAAAACCCAAAGGTTTAAAGTATAACCTTAGATTTGTTTATAGGTATATGATGACTCAAGGGCATATACCACAGTTGTTTTGGTTACTTTGGACAATAGGAACTGATCATTCCTGACTAAAGGTGGTGTTCCTTCTAGGGAGTTCACAGTGCAATTAGGCAGATTCAGTATTTGGATGCCAAAAGAGAGTTCATTACTGGAATTGGTCTAGTAACTGCTAAGCTGAGACTATGCAGAAACAGAGATCCCCCACCATGCAGTTGCTTCCCTGAATTTCTTATCCCAGAGTTCAGTACAGTCCATGCCTTGGAATCTATGTTCTCCATTCTGTATGCTAATACAGAGGTCTCCATGCCACATCTTTGATGGAAATGAGGCTAGGGGAGTTGCCTAATCCTGTCACTCTTGTCTGGAGGGGTTTAGCAGCATCTCCCACTGCCTTTTTTTGGTAAATTTTTCTTCTGATCAATTCTGATGCAAGCAGAGGCTGGGGAATCCTTCATGAGTCAGAAAGGATAGGTACTGTGCCCTGGTTCCCCAAAAACACAGTTGACAGGTAACACAACATAAAGGAGCCAATAGTCCCCTCCATACCTCTGAATGGTATCAACCATCGAGGTACTTTACTGATTTCAAGTGCAAATTTGCCTCATTAAGGTCTAAACATGGTGTTATTTCATTCAGTGGTATTGCTAAGAACTGACTTCCAGGCAGCTCTCCACTCTCAACACACAGGCCATGGGTCTTTAAAAGAAGGGAAACAAGAAAAATGGTGAAGGAAAAAAAGCATGGAATTATGTGAGATTTATTGTTTTAAACATATATACCAGGCGTGGCCAAACTGTGGCTCGGGAACCGCACACATCTCTTGAATGAAAAATTCCAGCTCCCGGAAGAATGTCAGCAAATCAATTTAGGAAAGCAGCCACAGCTTAGGAATTTTAAATCTCTGGCTCTGAGTATGCTCAGCATGGGGGGGGAGCCCCAGCCTGTGCCCAGCCGCTGGAGCAGCCAGCTATGCAGGCTCTGGGTGTGTGGGTGGGGTGTCGGCCCGAGGGAGCCAGCATCAGGGACTGGGGGTTCAGGAGGGGGTCAGGGACAGCAGGGAGAAGCAGCAGCATGGTCAGGGATGGTGGGGAGAAGTGGTGGCATGGTCAGGATTTTAATTGAACTCGCCACTAGCCTGCAGTCTTCTACATCGAATGACAGCTAAATTTTTTTTACTGTCTAGACCTAGTTTTCATGGTAACCTTAAGTAATTATTAGAATCTGACATTAGTAGGATCAATATTTGCCCTCTTTTTACAATAAAATTAAAGTGTGCAATGAATTTTAAACTTAGTAATTTTGGAGTAGGTAAAAGTATATGGCTATATGCCTCAGTGCGGCTCTCAAAGGTTTAATCATCAACTTGTGTGGCTCTTGAGTTCCCTAACTTTGGCCACCCCCGATATATAAAGATTCAAACAACATCAGCTTTACTATTCAACATTTTTATTACATTAAAAATTTAGATTACAATAATAAGCCGTGGGATAAACTTATGTTTGCAAGGAAATGAGGTAAATATAAGTATCGTCAGGTTTGGCTGATGGGCATGATCAGAAACACCAAATCTTGAAACTTGCTGTATGAAAAAGTGCTCTCTCATGGTCCTTTAAGTTCTAACTTTCCTAGATTGGGGTGGGGGGGGGAATTGAGCTATAGAATTTAATAGTAAATTATATACCTGCTGTGAAATTCTATACCATGGTTCAGAAAATCTACAAAAAAAGTTAACATTCTGTATCAGAATAAATGAATTATTAGGGGAATTCCCATAGAAGGCTAAAAAATTTCCATAGGATTATAGCTTCCCTCCCTATTAAATTCTAATATTTTTTTCCTTAAATCTCACATCTTCAAATAATTTCTCTTATTTGCACTGTGACCTTTATTTCTGGGTCTTTGTCACACATGTGAAAGGCAAGAGATATTTATTTGGGACTTGCTAATATGAAATCAAGGTAACAAAACACAGGAGGGAATAGCTCTTTGATATGGCAGCCGGCCCATGGATCTGAAAGGAGTTTCCAGTTCAGTGGTAAAGGAGAGACAGACACTGTGGAGAACGAACTGTTGTAAGCGTAGCATCTCGCTTTCCCCCATAGCATAAAGGCATAGGTAGATGCCAGCACAACAGGAAGCAGGATTACACAGCTGGATAAAAGTAGTCCCCCAAACCAAACCAAAAGGGTCATGTATGATTGGACTACCATGACATGACTAATAAAAGCACTCCTTGTGGAATCAGAGATTAGAACTTTGTATCTCATTCAAAGAACTGAAAATTGGTGCTTTTCTAAGGCTGTGGGTAATATCACAAGTGAAACCCTTTTAGCAGTTTGAGAGGACTGCTACTTTGAAGGCTTGCAAGTGGCCTTCAGCTCCCAGTATGATCTCCATAAAAAGCTCCCATCATGACTGCAGTAATTGGGAAAGACTAAAAAACCATCATAATTAACATGTTTTACCGCAACTATTTATAAAGACACAGTAGATATAAATTTGACTACAAATGATAAACAATAGGAAACAGAGAACTGGCTTTCATCTATATGCTACTGTTAACCCTCATCTGTATGCTACTGGCATTCAGAAATGAAGTGCTGATACCCAGTGTATACATGAGCATAACTTCAAAGCAGCACAGAAAATGTTAACTGCAATATTCATTTTGACTTCAGCTTCTTACACTGGCATCACTCACAGAATATCAACTATAACGTTGCACAGTTTCAACTACAGATGGATGAACTATATGATTTAAACAAAATGAACACCATGAACTTTTATCTAAGCCTGAGAACAAATCAGCCCTGAACTATTTTTCGGGTTACAGCTTAATTAATGGTGGTGCCTAGGGCCATGTCTAGGTGGCCCAGAAGAGGAAAAGGTTTAGCATTTTATAAAAATCCCTTCTCCTGTTTATGTGATATCTTCCCTAAACAGCTTTCTCACCCAGAGAGATTCAAAGCCCCAATGGTATTTTCAACAGCCTCCTCCTGGTTATAAGAGTGAAGCTCAATCAAGCAACAGAAAAAAAAAATGGTATGCGAGTTATGTGGCCAATCACAATATAACATCACTGCTCTTGTTTCTGTTCAAGAATATATCAAATAACTGCAGCTTTTTTAAATCAATCTAAATAGTAAAATTTAAAGAACAGTGAAATTCATCTAACAACAAATATATCCAAGAAATCAGCAGTTTAATCCTGGACATTCCAGGAATGGAAAAAAAAAGGCAAAAATTCATCATTGACTGTGTGCTGAAGATTACATGCTAAATGCCAGCACACACCCGCAGTCATTAAGCTTTGTACAATCCTGATCTGTTCTTTGTCAGATATAAACACCGTAATGAGTGGACCCCCCCCCCCTTTAAAGCATCCCCACCATACTTGCTATTCCATAAGACAACACCTTTAATTCTCACTGAGGTTGTCTTTCTTTTGTATACACATGTTTTGTAAAAATTCAGACATAGTTGTTTTCTCTTGCTTTCCTCTCTGTACAAGAAAGCATTTTTAATTTGATGAGCAGTGTATGCCAGCAGCCTGCAGTGTGAGAGCTGGAAGCCCATAAAAATCAAATGAAATAAGGGCATTTATCCCTAGTACCTGAACTGCAGACAGCTTCCCATCCCAACTGACTCATGTCCTACATTACAGATTGAACAGTTTGACTGCAGAAAGTATTTTTTCCTAAGGTAGAAAGAACTGTGTGTAGTAATAGGCTTAACGTATTAAAGGTGCACATTTCTTCATAGCAAATGAATTTCCTTACTTTATTATAAATGTATCTCACCATTTCTCTTATAGTAAAGAAATGAACAGCAGCATTTTGAAAGTCAAAATATCTCCTTATCTAGAGAGGTGTAATAAAGCTCTCTTACAGCTATAAATTAGGTGTAAAGAAGGAAGATAGTAAAAATGGTGAAAAGTTTGCCATGTGTCATTAATATTTTGCATTAACAATTTTAGTAGCTCCTTAGAGGACTGCAAACAGGTGGCAATCATACTCAAAGCAAGACATTTTGCAGGTCATGGATTATAGAGCTGGGTTGTTCTTATTTGCTCCCTGAAAACTAATTATTCCTGGAGTAAGCTTTGGAAAATTAAACCCAAGCTAGTCCTTCCTATTCCTCTCTGTCCTTGACTGGCAGGGAGGACAATCTTTTCATGTACAACAATACGATGCTTCTTTTTAATCTATCAGTACTTCATAATAGAGTTTTAAATATGTTGTTGAATTAACACAATGTATGTTGCTGAGCCATATCTAATGGGCTAGGATGGCTCTAAGTCCTACATATTCTTATAAATCTACTTTTTTTGCCTTCTCTGCACTTTTAAAAATGCTCTCCCATAATAGCATTTTAAAATGAAATGTGCAAAGTTTCTTACATTAAGTTAAAGCAACAAAATAAAATTGAATGAAGGAGGGTCTTTGGGGGTGGGGGTTGTTGGTCCCTTCCCCCGATGCACTTTTGTAAATTTGGCTGCAAGGGAAAAAAAAAAAAATCAATTTTCAATAGTTGCTTTCCACTAAGAAAATGTAGCACCTGCATTTTTTGCACAGTATGCTATTTTTGCATACAGCCTATTGCAGCATCCCAAATCTTCAGTCTGAGCCCCATCTATTTGATCATACACAGAAGTGAAAACTCAAAGTGCAGAGGAAAGCTTGGCAGATTATGAGAGCAAAATAAATTTAGAAATGAAGTGAAGCACTTACAATGAAATATTAAAACTTTAATTTACAATAGTACAATTTCTCTATCTTTCTTCCACAAATAAAGTTCTGACATTCCCTGAAACACCTGTCTATATGTATGGGCAGCACCTAGCACACTTTGCATTAGTTCTAAGCACTATCACAATACAAATAATAAATACAAAATTCCCTCAGATTTGGCCTTAAAAGGCTTCCCTCACATCCAGCTGAACAGCATCATGTAAAACTTCCTTTAGTTCATTAATAGCTCTTTTGCCATCTTCTCACTTCAGGGACACTAGGAAATGATGGATGGCTCTTTGGTGGATGGAAGGGAGGATGGTTTTAAGGTTAAGGCACTGGAGTGAAACTCTGATTCTGGTTTTGTGCATGCTCTTCAACAAATTTCCTTTTTAACTTTGGCCAAGACATTTAATTCTCCTGTGCCTCAGCTCAGAGTCTGTAAAATGAAGATAATTAGATTCCCCAAACTCACAAAAGGTATAATAATAATTTAACACCTCAAAATATTAATATGATAATTAATGATATTACTACTGCAATGAACTCCAGAGAATACCCCACTAAATAAAACAATCATTCCTCTTCTTGAATGTATTTGGGTGTCTTAAGTATCTATTTAGGCTCTCTCTAGTTGAGTCTCGAGTTCCTCGTACAGATAAATGCCTACGACCTCTCTGGGGAAAAAAAGTTGTTTACTAATAAAATGATTTAAAGTAGCTATGCCAGTTCTTCACCTTGAACATATACAAAGTAGTCACATGAAACAAATGCTGTTTTTACTGGGTGTGTCAACACTGAAGACTTAAATGGACTTAACCTGGCTTAAGTCGATTTAAGCAACTCCATGGCCACATTTGGCATTTGTTAAGTCAACTTGAGCACTCACTTGAGTTGACTTGATAACTCCTGCCCTTAAAAGTTGACTTTAAGCATTAAGTCAACTGTATTAAGTTGACTTACTGAAACGTGGCTGCCAAAGTCAACTTTATTAAGTCAACTTAAGTGGCTACCCTGGCTTAAGTCAACTTAATAAAGTTGACCTAAAAAAAAAAGTGGACTCTCGACTTAAAGTTGACTTTATTAAGTTGATTTAGACTTTGTTAAGTGGACTTATCTGAGCCCTCTAGTGTAGGCATAGCTTTTCTGTCTATGTATAAGATGGCAGTGAATGTTGTTTTTCTCCTGGTCCTGAATAAGCATGTTGCTCATATTTTAGGACTGTAGGTAATTAATTGATTGTCTAAACTTGCACTAAATAACTGATTTGCCCCAAAACCACTAGAATTTGAATTCCTCAAGAGCTAGGAATATTTGGATTTGCAGTTTTGGTACAGCAGAGCCAAGGGTTAATCACACAAAAATTATTCACTCGAAACTTGGACTTGAACACAAGTCACCATTCTTAGATGTTTGTCGAGCCAGATTGACTCCCACATGGATAAATTATCTAGCTGTTTTCCCTCTTAGGACTATCACAAGCAATAAACTCAAAAATATGTCCTATAATTCAAAGAAAGGGAGCTCTTGTGTTTTCTCCAAGTAACCTATCTAGTTAGGACAACCTGCTCCAAGGTATAACCAAATACTCTGTATGTTGCTCAGCTTCAACAAATTAGTTCCAAACTGAGGTGCTTCACTGTGCTGCCTTGAACCCTGGCTAGGAATTCACCACCACCCACCCACAAAATCCAAGAGTGAAAACATAGATCCATTGCAGTCGATTTCAAATTCTCATTGATTCAGTATGACCAGGACTTCACACCCACCCATTACTGGGCCAGGGTATTCACTTTGAGGGCACTAGAAGACTCATGCTATTTATTACATTGAACTAGGTTCATAAGAAGGTTTTAGGTGTCTAACTGCCACTTAGGGTATGCCTATACTGACGGCAGCAAATTTGCTGCCATCAGCTTGGCGTTCCGGGAGCAGTTCACAGCAAGTCTGAACTCGCTGCGCCACTCCCAGAAATAGGCCCTGAAAATCCTGGGGGTCAGGTGGCCTAGGGGAAAGCAGACCACAAGGGATTTGCAACTGGCTTTTCCCTGATGCATACTGGCAACTTAAAAAGTTGCCACCAGTTACACAAGGAATTTCATGTTCAACTGCTGTTGAAAAAGTCAAGAGCTGCTGAAAAGCCCTCTAGTGTAGGCTGGGGCTTAGAAGCATTCACAAATAACCCAGATGCTGCCCAAGCCTATAGATGCCTAAAGTCCCTACATCCCAAAATTTTCACTGGTAACCCCCTAGGTATTTACATTTCTGCCAATGGGAATGCATAAATCACTTAAGTCCTCCCACTGAAAACCTGCATAATGCCTACCTCACAATTAATCTCCAGTGGAAATCATCAAGTGGGAGCTCCCGCACTTCTTGCCCCTGGGATCCACTTCAGTCAGTGTGCTTAGAGCATCCTAGCCCACACAAAAGACATTGGGCGAGTAACCTCCTTACGCCTAAGCAGTTAGTGCTCTTTCATAGACTGAGATACCACAGATCAAATGCCCTCACTGAAGGAAATGGAGTGAGGACTCAAACTTCCATTTCCTACATCCCACATGAATGGCCTAACCAATGGACTGCATACTGAGTGCTCTTTGCCCAATTAAGATTTAATAGTTTATTCAAAGTGGAACAGTTTTAACAGAAGATATAGATCCCAGAATTACTTATGCTGCACATCTGGGCAATGGGCAACCCAAGTTTAAGCATCTGATCCAGTTCTGGTCAAGTAGAGATTTGAACCAAGCTCTTCTACAGCCCAGGAAGTGGGCTACTAAAGGGAGCTATTGGAGGGACAGAAAAGCTATACTGTCACCTCACTTTTCAAATGACAAGGCTGACCTGTCTTGGATGTCTATCTTCAGAAATGGGTCCAGGGCCATGAGTCTTGAGGACAGTTAGGACCCTAACCTCCTTTGAGAGCTGGAGTTTAGATCACACCCTTTTCTTTAGCATTTCCTATTGTCCTCCTCAGGTAACTATGCTCAGGCTGCTGGCAGCTGTTGATTCTCTCTAGGCACCTAATTTTTCCCATATATTTTATAGGGAGCTTGCACAACAAACTCATGGTTGTGAGTGCCACTAGGTAACAAGTGCTGCAATGCTGAGATTGCAATGCCCAAGTCTCCCACATGAAATCAAGCCCATTGTGAATTGATTCAAAATGTCAGAAAGGTCAGAGGTATTCCACAGTTTTGGACCAGGGCCATTTTGAGATAAAGCACACCCTTTATAAGTATGGTGCCTACAGTCAATTTATTCAGCATAGCTTTACTTAAAAAGAGCATACCACTTAGAACTTGTATTCCTGTAGACTTTGAACATTTAGATGCTAAAGATGTGATCCTTGCTGATGCCTTTGCTTTGTGTATATGCAGCTATGGTTTGTTACATTTGATAATAGACTCTGATTAATCAAAGGACATGCTATAAAGAGTGCTTTATAGAAAAACAATTTCTACCAATTTGATATAATTGCAAATTGCACTCAAGAGTCCACATTGTGCTGCAGTAGTTTAATGGGGTCTAATTCAAAAGGTTCAGATGAAATTCTGTATACTACTGCAGTAAATTAATCTTTCAGAATTTCTGTTCACCTTGGTTCTTATTTATCCTAGTCAATCTCTCCCTTTCCCTTTATTAAGTTCTTTTCAAATAATCAACATAGTCCAGAGGAGTTCTTTGAGTGAAATTAGCCATAAAATTTTTGATTTTTGGTATCATTTTTTCTTCATTTCCAGGAATACATGGGAAGGAAAATTTGTCTCCCTAGAGAAACAGCACAGCATGAGAGCATCATATCTCAAGATGTCAGCATACTGCTTATAATTCAGTGATATAATTCACTGTTTATTAGCACAGATTATGCACCAAACAATCTAATTTTAATAATCGCCAAAATGTAATATCTGCAACAACTGTAAAGAATAAGCACTTAAGAGGAAAGGATCTACAGTATTCTAATTGAGTGAAATATATCCAAGCTGAGACGCTGTAGGTTTCCTCCAAATTAAGGATGTTCTCAACTGTCATTCACTGCATACTTATATTTGGAGGAATAGCCTTCACCTGAAAGGCCTCCAATCTCTAATTCTGTGATATTAATATTTGAAGCTTATAAAAATGGTTTCTGACAGCTGTGGCCCCACTTCTGATTCTTGTTCACGTGGCTCACGCAGAGGTCCTTTGTAATGGCACCTAGCACAATCATAGAATCATAGGGTTGGAAGGGACCCCACGAGGTCATCTAGTCCAACCCCCTGCCAAAAAAAGCAGGACCACTCCCATTAGATCATCCCAGTCAGTGTTTTGTCCAGCTGGGACTTGAACACCTCCAGAGATGGAGATTCCACCACCTCCCTAGGCAACTTATTCCAATGCTTCACCACTCGCCTAGTAAGGAAGTTTTTCCTAATATCCAGCCTGGACCGCCCCAGCTGTAACTTGAAGCCATTGCTTCTCGTTCTGCCCTCTGTTACTACCGAGAACAGTCGAGCTCCCTCCTCCTTGGAGCAACCCTTCAAGTAGTTGAAGGTTGCTATCAAATCCCCCCTCAGTCTTCTCTTCTGCAGGCTAAATAAGCCTAGTTCCTTCAGTCTCTCTTCATAGGGCTTGTGCTCCAGCCCTTTGATCATTTTGGTTGCCCTCCTCTGGACTCTCTCTAATTTGTCCATGTCCTTTTTGTAGTGGGGCTTCAGTTCTGACTAGGGTCTCTAGTCAATACAGCAACATGAATATTAAGTAAGTTTAATCTCTCAGTTCATATTTAATACGGAACAGTAGCTTCCAACCTGTGGTCTGGGGACCCCTGGAGGTCCACAGAGTTATCACAAGGTGTCCACAAATACACTGGGCCCCAGCCACTGCCAGCCAGCAATCCATGTTGGAGACTCCGGAGAGTGCTCTAAATCAGGGATGTAAAACTTATGGCCCATGGGGGAAGATTTGACCTGGCAAGGGCGCTGATCTGGCCCATGGAGCTGCTGCTCCTCCTGGAAGTTGTCTGCAGCGCTGAACTCCGAAGACTGGCTCCCAGCACAGCAGGGAGAGGCATGCTTCCGACTCACTCATGTGATCCGAGGCACAGCACAGGGGAATAAAGCTCCAGCCAATCCCGGCTCAGCTCTGCTGTAGTCTACCAACCAACCAGAGTCTCAGTCACAGCAAGCTAGGCCAGCTCTGGAGAGCCACTGCACTGCCCCCCATCCCAACTGTTCACTGTCAATCAGTCTCCCAGTCAGCATACCAAGTTGATTGACAGTACATTGCACAAATCACAAAATGACTGGGGCCCCTCTGGGAACAAGCCAATCAAAGGTCAGCATTCCAAATGACTGATGATGATAGGCAGGAGAGGGAGAAGCAGGAGCCCAGCCTGGCTGCCTCTGACAGAGTGATTTTTTTTTTTTTTTTTTTTTTTTGCCTGCCACCAGGAGGTAGGGCAAGTGGAAAGGGAAGGGGAGGGGTGGAGGGTTAGGAAGCCAGGATGGCAAAGGGGAGCTCACAGGGTAGGAAAAACTAAAGGTGTGGGAGAGCTTGCAGGGTTGGGGAGGGGAAAGAGGAGCCCATGCTACTCTGATCATGGAGAGAGGAAAGGGTTGGGGAGCACATAAGGCCAGATGGCCCACAACAGGCATCCTGCCTTCCAATGTGGCTCCACACATTGAATTAGTTTGACACCTCTTCAATAAATGAATTGTATTTGACTGCTAGGAGCAGCCTCACCCTTGATATGTCCCCACCCCTAAGGATCAGGCAGAGGCCAAGTCCTCCACTGCCCTTCTGCAGCACCACTGCCTGCAGTCAGTTCCCAATAACAACTATCATTGGGGGGGGCCACAAAATATTTTGATATTAAGAAAGGGTCCTCATATGCAAAAAGGTTGGAAACCACTGATATAGCATATAAGTTCTACATATCTATACATAAATTGCCTCACTGGGAAAATGCACCCAAACAGAAAATACATAATTATGCAGCAACCCACTTTCTAACATTCATTTCACAAAAGAGACAAGACCTTACTAAGAAAATATAGACCTTGTTGTTTCAAAAAGCTGGTTTCAAGGTAACAGTTTAAACCAGGCTCAGCAAACATTTGAAAGAAAATTAGAATGCCATAATAATAATTTCTTTGAACTATGAATAGCCATCTGGAATGGTAGGGGAAATGCACTCAGAAGTCATGGTTATGTGTGGGAGTACAGAACCCCAAGACAGATGTTGCTGAGGGTTACAAGATAACTACACCTTCAAAAGAACCTTTGTGGATGGAAACAGATGACAAATTTAAAAAAATAAATAAATAAATAAACACCACCACCACACACACGAACAAACAACTAGAGCTTTTTACCTAACAGGCATGCTTACAGCACTGAATTATTTTTTAAAACATGCAAGGGGTAGAATATTAACTTTTCATCCACCCTGAGGGGATTCCTGTGTTAATAGCACATTTTTGCTAGCGTAAACTGTGTTTACACAAGAAGGGTATGACCATGTAAGCAGTACTAACAAACCTTTTCAAACATAGACCCATCCAGGCCAGAGAGAGACATCTGTATCCATTAACACTTGGTTCACATTCCTGAGGTGGGTCCCCACAAACAAACACAGACTGACTTTGTCTTTAATGAGAAATGAGATGCTGAAGAATGAAATACCATGTTCAGAGAGGGGCTAGATATTATACTGCTATATATTGACTCAGTTTGTGCCCTGTTACTGCAATTTCTGAATCAGTTTTATTCATCTCTAAATAGCAGTATATAGAAAATTATATATGAAAACTAGTAGACGTATATCATCACAGGAAATTAAATAGCTCCCTTCTTTTTAAATTTTAAATGTACTTGTAAAGACAGACTTTTTTGATTGTTGGAAAATCTTTAGTTAGCAGCTGATGAATCACTCCCTCCTGCCCCATGCTACTAAGTATCACCACTTTCCTAATAGGGCTACTGTAGCATTGATGATCTGCTTGGAATAAGTCTGGCCAACAATGGTGGACCTTTTCTTCCTCCATGGTGCAACAGTTCTGTGAAGAAATTACCCACCGCTGTTTAAAATCATAATTGCAAGAAGAAGATGGTAACAGCAATGACTGCACTTGAAACAGAAATGAAGCATGGAATACAAGTACATTTCAGACTAATGTAGTTATTTTTGACAACACAATGTGTTCTTAATGGGTTTGCTCCTCCTGACCCTTGCAGATGGCAGTCATGTAGGGGAAAAAAAATGCTGCTTGGATAGTCAATGGAGATTGGGTTGTCCATCACTAAAAACCATGAACCTCTGCCATCTGGTATAAAGGAATACATCATTCAACTAGCACCCACAGGAGACTTATATCCTCTATAGAAAGCTGTTAAAGGGTAATGTGAATTTTCCAAAATATATTTTAGATTGTGGGATAACACTACTGAACTATCTTCCATTTTAAGGAAGGAGGCGGCTATACATGTTAGTTAGGGTCTTCTGGTAATTTTATTGGTGCTTCCAGGACAGTACCGTCACCTAATCCATTACACTATCTGTTCTTTGTCTTTTTTCCCCTCCCCTGAAATATCTGGATTCTAGTAATGTCCTTTATTATTACAACATCTAAAATCTGACATTACCATTACCAGTTCTCTTGCTGTAATCTTCTCAATAGCCTTCCTCTCAGAAAAACAAATGCTATGGCCAGGACAATATTTTGTATCCATCCAATGAAAGAGTAAAAACAAACAAGGCACCCTGTAGCACTTTTAAATACTAACAAATTTAGTTATCACACGAGCTTTCGTGGGAGAAAAATCCCACTTTGTCAGATGTTTGAAGATGGGGAACTTGCAGAATGGGAAGAAAATGTAGGCAAGGAAGTATAAGTGTTTCTTTATAATTAAAGCCAGCATCATGGGTCCCATCTTATCATAGAAGCAAGAAGCTAGACATGTGGGATGGAAGGAGCCTGGATGAGGTGCCCTTTTGCCATGCCCAATCTCTACTGCTATTTTGTTTTCTTGGACTGAGCATAAGTTAACAGTCCCCCTGCAGATCAACATGCCATAGTCCTTGTAGGGTATAGTCCTTGTAGTTCAAGGCACCTTGAGCTTCTATTACTATCTTCAGTAAAACACAAAATTAGTGTCCTAGTTTGTGTGTCCCTTTTCAGATCCACCCTCTTGACTAAGTTAAAGACTGATACTGTCACATCTAATCAGATCCAAATGGATGGCAACAAAATTATTAAGTTTTACAGTGCTCTGTGAAGTATTTAAAGTCCACATGGGCCTCAGCTTGATTGTCAACTAGTTTTCCAATTCAATTTTTAAATTCTCTTCCTCAAAGCAAGAAAGATAACATGAAAATTTGAAAAGAAAAGGTTTTTCAAAAGAATTATTGTGTATTACAGATACAAAAGGAGGTGGTTACAGGAAAAGCTCAAATGCAGTTACACATGGGCTTTAAAGATTCAAGTTTGGGTGCCTTCCCCCTCCCACTCCATATGGAATGAGTTGCTGAAGTGTTATGCAATATAAAAAATAAAGATTCTGTGTAGAAAAAAGTGGGAGTCTGTTGAGGGCTTTGTTGTTGTTTTGGAGGGGGTTTTTTTTGTTTGTTTTTTTGCTGTGTGTGGGTTTTTTTATAATGATTGCTTTATTTTTTGTTTCAATAGCCTGTCTTTGTCGAGTCCATTTTGCATGATTATTATTCAGTGCTTGAAAGAGGATGTGTTTTCTCATTTCCATTTAATTTTATGTGATATCTTCTTGTACAGTGTGCCCTCTATACAGTTATCTATGCAGATCTGATTTACTCACTTAGATTAATATTACATACCCCACTTGATATACTGCATATTTAATTAAGTCCTTTCTTGAATGCCTTTCTTTATTGAGTGGTGAAAACTATAAAACAGCTGCCTTTCCCACACAGTTTCTGAATAACTAAATTCTTGCTAACTAAAACTTATGATTTTCATTCCAAAATGTCAGCAATCCTTTCGACACTAGATTGGCACTTCACAATAAAGCCTGAATTAGGGTGGTACTTCTTTGGTACCTCAAGAACTCAGCAGAAATTAAATCATAACTTTGAGAATCACAGTTTCACTTCTGCTTCTGCCTTCCTCTAATCCAAGAAATTTCTGAACTGCTCTGGTCCACATAAGTAGATCAGCATCACAAACAGTATTTTGCAACACACTTGAAAAGCATACAGAGAGATGGAGAAAACACTGTGGTTTTCATCTGTTCTAATTTAAATAACAAAGATGGTGACAAACTAATAATGATTAGGCATGAATAGTAGTATAGTTAGTTTTTAATTTTTAGGCTTTTGATAAGTAGTAACTGATGATAATTTAAAGCAAGTCTAGCTAGTAATCTAAAATGGTGCTCACTGGTTTTATTGCTAAGAGACAGAGAGAAACAAAGTGGATGTCTTAAGAAACTAATAGCAGAAAAGTAGGTTGTGGTAAAGTAAAGGTTACTGGTAATCTCCAGGAAGGGATCAATAGGTAGGAAGGAGAATCTGAAGGAGGTCCAAGGTTCAAGTAAACTAATTAGCATATCAGATGGCAGATTGGTTAAAAATATCACCACCCCTGGGTGAGGAAGACAATTTTGATAGGCATTAAGAAAGCAACCAATTAGGAAAAGGCAGAAAATCATATCTAAGGAAGAGAGCTAACAGGCTTGAGTGTGATTATTCATCATCACAGGAGAAGACAGCGGCAGAGAAGGAGAGGCCATCTAGAGAACAAAGAACAACAGAATATCAAAGTGACAGAACAGAAGGACTACAGATAAAACAGAAGGATTCAATCAAGAAAACAAATTATGATTTTTCTGGGAATAAGGAATGCATACGTGTGATTGAAAATAAAGCTGGACGTTTGCATTGATTCTGAATGACCACCTACTCCACCCATTCTATGATTCCCTAAGTAACATTCATAGACATTTTGTAGTAATAGTATTATATGCGCGCGCGCACACACACAGTACAAAAACCCTATACTAATAAAGGAGTTGTGTGATATAATGTAACATTATATATGTGAATGATTTTTTTTTTGTTATGCACTGCAGCACTATTTATTGTGCCTTGCCACAATTAAGACTTCATAACATTGTAATATATGCAAAGGAAATGTTACTTTGTCTTATGAGTATTGCACTGTAATTTTATGATTTATGTTATATTTGATTTGTGTCCCATTAGGTTATATAGTTTATGGTGTTTTGTAGTGTCTCAGACTTATTTCATGTTACATTGTGTGAATTTTCAATTTAAAATCCAGTTGTATTAGTATAAGTGTTTAATAAAGATTGAATTTTCAAAGAAAATACTGTCTCAGTATCAATCCTTTGAGCAGAGGGTTGTATCATTGCACTCTCAAGGGTAAACTGAGGCAAACAGGTCAAGGGAGTTCTCCAGTGATTTAAATGGAAACTTCTGGTAAGCCCTTGTAAATCTCATATAGTGGACCATTTCTTATTATCCACTTTTAGAGTTAAAGCTTGGATTGGCTCATTAGTATACCCAAGCCATTATAGAATTTCATGGGTTCCAATTTCCGGGGTTAACAGCTGCTGGAGAAAGAAATGAGCACTAAATGGCTGTGACAAGTCCATTGAGTATTCAGTGCTCTGTGCCACCTATTTTTGGCAGGCCTGGCAAACCCATTATACCTAACACATTGCCACCACACTGTTTATATATAAAGAATGTCATATGAGAAATCAAACAAAAGCTGATGACACACTGATCATTAATATGTTGTGAATTACATATATTAACACAATATGAGGAATTATGGATAGCTAATATTATGCTTTGAGATCTGTAACCAAAGGGAGAAGGTTTTCTTTCAGACAAAAAGGTAAAATAGTTAACTCTCCATATCAAATGTAAATTGAGCAAAAGAAAATAGGCGGGTCATTTGCATCAGAGGTAAACAAGAGGAGCAAATAAACATGAGACTGTGAAATCAATTTGAGAAAACACTGAACTCTGAACTGCAGGAGTTCATCCAGACTGGAACAATAAACTTTGGGGAACATAAAGAGAAGCAAAAAGACAGTTTGGTTATCCATACAAAGAGGTCAGAGTTCTTCCTTCTTTTTCAAGCACTGCTTGCATCATTCAGTATTAGGTGTCTACGAGCCACAGTGTACGACTGATTGGAAACTTTTGGCCCTAGACTGTCAGAGCAGGGTCAGCGGCCAACATGCCCTCTGGCCACTCCCGTGGCTATATATATGGCCCTGACCCTCCTTAGTTCCTTTTTCCTCCTTCAGCGATGGTTTTGGAACAGCCCGTCCCTTGCAATCACACAAGTGCCTGTTGCTATTCGCTGTGTATGACTTGCCCGTTTGATCTAGAAGACCTTTTTATGGATATCATTCCACCAAAACCCAGTGCCTTGACAGAAAGTATGACTTCAGAGCCAGAAGACTGCTCCTAACAGCTGCTTACGATGCCAGGTTTTAAACCCTGCACAGTCTGCAGCAAGGCCTTCCTGTGGGATGACCCTCACGAGAAGTGCCTCTGGTGCCTTGGGGAATCTTACCAGGCTACCAAATGCTCCACATGCCAGTCCTTTAAGCCACAGAGACTAAAGGACAGGGAGCAAAGGCACCATGCAATGGCCATGGAGCCAGCATAGTGGCCTATCCTCGGAGTATCAAGGTCACCCTTAGTGTTGGCACCATGCGCCAAATCGTCACTGGTGCCCTCCTGGTGCTGCTCCCCACAGGAGCAGAAGACAGCATGATCAACACTGACATTGATGCCGAGATGCAATCGCCGATCCAGCTCCCCCCAACCGGGTCCGTCTCAGTACTGGGGCAGAGAGACTGAAGATCCCCTCCACTCCGGAGGCCCTTGAGTCAGCAAAGGCCCTTCTACTTTTGCCAATGCCTCCACTTCCAAAACCCCTAGGGCAGGGAGGAAAGCCCACTCTCCCCTCAGGGAAATGGACTGCAGTGGAGCAACTCTCCATCCCCTAGCAGCACCAGAGAACTCAGCACTGTGCAACAGGGGAAAAATCCCCAGAGAGGCCTGTTGGCACCATCCTGGACCCTACACCCAAGCGCCTTAGAACATGCTGTCGTTCCCCTCAGCACCGTAGTGCCTCTAAGTCTCCGGCACCAACTGTACACTCCAGTGCTGAGTTAAGCCCTCCTTCATGGCACTGAGAGAGGTCCAGTTCCCTGAGCTCTGAGGGGATCACTCCTGCTCAGAGAGCCAGGTTCAGCCACAAGAGTTCACCAGCACCGAGTCCATACTGGTACTGACCTCACAAGTGGTTGGTGCACAGGAAATCCCTATGTGACAGGCTCCCCTTGGTACCGGAGAGATGGGGACCCCTTCAGCCCCACTTGCAAGCCCAGACAGGGCTTTAAATCCAAGACTAGAGAGTCATATAGGGAAGATACCACAGCCTATTTCGACCTCCTTCGCCAGGTCACAGCACACACAGGTCTAGAGGTTGAGCCCATCGGGGGAGACCAGGACCCCCTGTTTGACCCTGGGTTAACATCCTTCCCAGATGCAATAGCGGTGCCATTGCACCCTAGCTTCTATCACCTAGCCAGATCTTGCTGGCAAAGCCCTGCTTCCATTTCTCCAGTTTCAGATGCAGCAGACCACAAATACCACGTACCTCCAGAAGAGTTTCCCTTTCTGATCAACCAGCTGAGCCTGAGTACCTGGGTAATAGAAGCTGCCCTAGGGCATGAGACCCTAACATCCCTGGATCCTATGCCAAGATCCAGGGGGTCAAGACACCTGGAGATAATGGGAAGGAAGATATATTCAACCTTTGTGTTCCAACCCTGGGTGGCAAACCACTAAGTGTTGGTGGCAAGGTACACTCTGGACATTTGTGGCAAGGGTATCCAAGCCCATGTTTGGGCTCCCCAGGTGCTCCACAACACTCCACACCTTGTAGCCCCCCCCACACAACTGGAGGAGGTCTCAGCCTTCCCCCACATGCCCCAGAGAAGTGGAACCTGTAAAGGCCAGGCCCCTGGGGCCTCCTGAGGGATTGCAGGGGGGCACTGGGTCAGCCCCACACCAGAGCCAGATTAGAGGGGACCCTGGCCCAATCTCCCACTTTCAGGGCACTGCCCAGTGCCCCCACCATCCCTCTGCATGGACCAGAATGGGGGGCACTGTAGGCAGCCTGTTCAATTCAGCAGGAGGGGTGGGGCCAGAGACCACCATCTCACTACTACTCCACCGGGGGGGGGGGGCAGGCTGGCATGTGGCCACTGCTCTGCAGGGCCTAGGGGTGGACCATCCTACCTCTTGGCATGGACCAGCTGGCTGGGGGCAGGACAGGATGAAACACTGCATGGAGAACAGGGGAGGGAGTGTGGCACCTGCCCCCTCTGCAGGGTTGAACAACCCCTCTACATTGCTGGAGCCACAGCCACCTCCACGCCTGTTCTGGCCCCCATGGGGGAGGGCAGGGGTGCCAGGTGTGTGCCAAAAGTGGGCAGCCCAGGCTTGGGCCCCTTTAATCCAGCCCTGTGTGGGGCTGGCCCAGCCCCCCTCTGCAGCCTTGCCCCCCCACCACCACTGCTATGCCACTCACATCAGCAGATTCCTTTGTGTTAAGGCAAAGAATTAGCAGGGTGATTTATAGTTCCAGAAACGCAGAAAAAATGCCTTAACAGCACCAATAGTAGATTAAAAGAGCAGAGCCTAGACTTCACCCAGTACTGCCATCTGCCCACCTACTCAGGAAGGGGAGCAGTAGCCTGCCAGTGGCCGCTTTCCTCATATAGACAGCCCCTGCAATGAGACAGGATGATTCCTTATGCTCCAATATTGCCATGTGCAAACATGTAGTCAGTCACACAACTGAGTCCTTTGAAAATTTACAGAGACTTCCAGGTAACAGTGAGCAGTGTCAATAGAACATATTTCAGTTTTACAATTGTCATTTGACTATTGCTGAGCTGTCCCCTTGCTTGCTATGTTTTTACTTTGCATTTACACCCACTCTTACCTGATGAAAAACTTACACCTTCATTTAGATCACAGCTGTGTCTGACTCAAAGAAAAAGCCACAGGAATTATATCCTCTCATAGCATGCTGCATTTCACTGGAATTCATCAATCACTCAGAAGGAAAAAATACGTGATGTTTTGAGCATTCCATGTAGAAAAAGCATTTTACTTTGTGCTGTATACTGTCATTTTGTCAATACATCTATTATAATAGCAGCTGTAAAACATTTTAATTTAGTTTAGATCCATCACTTTGGATCTCACTATAGCCAAAAGAGTGAAAACTCAGCAGATATTATTTATGTGTGTGTATAACCTCAGAAGACAAACTCTTCCTTCTGCTTTATAATTATTGAATTTTTATTCCATTCTGACTGATACAGAACACACAAAGCAGGGTGAAATTAAGTACCTTCCACAGTTTTCACAATACATTGTCTGACACTGAAAAACAAATAGCAGAAATTGATAAGAACCAGGTGCCCTTAGGTAAAAGGTTTCTTCTACCCCTTCATCTTTATTTTTTCAGAAAAGAAATACAGCCATAAGTAACTGCAACTGAGTTAAAAGAGAAATAGCATTTTCCTATGGAATAAATGTCAGAAACAGTAGTGACAAGGTTATGTTGTCTCCTACAGCCAAAAATGTTTGCAATAAATTCTGTAAATATTTTTTACTGCACAGAAGAAGCTAGACTACATCAATTACTATTAACTATTAAAGACTTTATTTTTTAAAAAAAATTCCCAGTTGTAATATCAACAATGTCTTCACTTAGTGTCTTTAGCTATGCATCATTATTGGCTGCAATTTATCAGTAGCATATTTTTAATTGGCTTAATATGCCTGAAATTCTGCATGCTAATAAACCCTTTATAATCTTCTTATAAACCTGCATTTGACAGACGCACAGCCATCCCAAAACCATATTCCAAGGACCATGTATTTTGTGACACTCCATTCCAAAGTTCTGCAGCTCAGCTCTTTGGTTCATGTTATGTGTCAGTGGAAAATTCTGTAGCAAACTGCACATTTTTCTAGCGCAAGTCAATTGCAAAATGATTCCAAGAGATATCATTTTAACCTAAAAAAATGGACTAGTGAACTGAGGTGCAAGCACAACAATTAACCCCAGCGATTTGAAAGTATCAAAGACCAGCATTTTCTCAGACATTTAAGATTTGTGTTGAAGGAGAAGAATACCAGCTGGTATTTTTGTGTGAACTGCAAAAAGCTATTCTAGTTGCTGCACATGCTAAGCAATGGGGCTACAAAAATTCTCCTTTGTCAGGTCCTTCCTGGAATACAAAGTGCATCTGATAGCTTTGTGCACCTCATTCACCAAGGGAGGAGTGAAGGTGGGAAAAACATAAAACACCTATATAGGCTTGATCCCAGGGAATCATAACATACAAAAGTGAACAGTGATTTCTTTTTTTTTAAACTGGAAAAGGATAAAATCTTTAAAAACTGGAAACCCCTCCTGAGAAAAATAGAAGAAAAGAGGAAATAATATTAAAGGGGGGGCAAGTTGAAATGCCAGTGGTCCCAGAGGAAAATATATCAGTGTATAAAGCACATAAAACAAGAAAGATTCTTAATTTATCTTAACTGCACCTACAGTTATAACCACATACAACATTAAAGAGAAAACCAAGTATTGTCACATGACCACACTAAAAACATTGTTTTGTTTTCATCATAGCAGGATCAAGGAAAGGAGCCTTGGCACTAAAAATATATGCAAATGACAGTTATTTGTTGTCATTACAATTTAGTGGATTTTTCCACTCAATAGTGGTAAAAAGTTGAGAGATAAAGGAGATTAATAGTTGCATTTCTGAAATGCTAAGAAGGATCATTATTGTGGCCTTCAGTAGCACAGCCATGTAATGTGGGAGGGATTTCTTAGATTCCTCCAAAGGAAAAAAATATAATGCTTAAATCTGTGCTTGGATTAACAGGACCTTCCTTTGCCAAGAGGGAGACCATTCTGCCAGGAGTACAGGAGCTGCACCTTAGAGACAGCAGAGGCAGACAGAAAGAAGCACTCTTATTGGCATGGACAGAAGGAACCAAAAGCAGGCTGAGTGCCACAGAACACATGGGCTATGTCTACACTGCCAAATTAGTATTAACTAAGGAAGCTTAGTCCAGACAACTTTGGCCCATGGCCACACTAGCCTTTGACTAGTCCAAACTAAGAAATTTTGTAGTTCAGGCTAGCCAATTAAGTTCAAAATTTAATTTGAACTAAGCACATGCAAGACCCAAAATAATGACTAGTTCGAACTGGAAAAGTACAAACTAAGCCATTAATTCAAACGAGCCACACGTTCTAGTTCAAACTAAAAAGTTAGTTATGTGTGTCCTAGTTCAAACCAAAAAACTGCGGTTAATCCAAACTAGCAAATCCAAACTAAACTAGTAGATGTAGACATAGGCAAGAGAATCATTTCCATGAGCGTACAGGAAGGAACAATGAGCCCCAGTCCCACCATGTTTCCAGCTCCAAAACCCTGCACAGGAGACTTCCCCATTTCTTTCCCAGGACAGTTTTTCACAGCCATTCACCCCTTGGCAGGGAGAGGACAGCCTCAAAGACAAGGAGATGGGTTTGCAGACAATAATGTGTATTCATTGCTCTAGGAGTCTGACCCAATTTTTTATTTTTTTTTTTTTTTTAAGAAAAAGTTCACCCTTATGTTCCATGTAATCATATTCAAGAAAAGTTACTATTCAATTTAAGTAATCCCTGGGGTTTAGCCTGAAAACAAGGCAGTCTACCCTTACTTCCTAGTTTAGTGTTTATTCCATGAAGAGGGCCTTTTCATTAGGCAAGGGAGGAATATGTTGTGTATTTGCTGTAGCATCACTTGTAACCCTCACTGTAATTCAGCTCACCTGTTTCCATCACAATAGAGTTAAGACCATTAAAATGGTAGCTCAGCCAATTTGAGCTGTTTCTTATAAAGACACACAAAATGCATGGATTCCTCACTGTCTGTGTCCTTCTAACATCTTCTTGGATATAAACTATTCCAAAGATTCAAACACAACACACAATATTGGCAAGGGCAACATCTGTTTCAGAGTACCATAGTAGATTGTCACTCACTGTCTCAGTCAGCCATCTTCAGCATATCAAAAATTTGTGGCCCAGCTTCATCATGCGTCTGGCAGATCAAGTAGCAGTAGCAGAACCACATTCCCCAGAATCTGGTGCACGTCTTCCAGCAAAAAGGATATGTGACTTGGAGAGGCCATTACCAAATGTGTGACACTGGTGAACAGTTCCAGCACCATACTGAAAGGAAGTTGCAAGAGTAACTCCTGTGATGCACATAGGTCCAGGATACCAGCTGATGGGTAGAAGCACTAGTATCACATACCAACAAGGGATTGTGTGGATGCATGCATACACATATATGCGGCATGTACCAAAGCCAGTCACCATATATGTGGACATTGTAACTACAGGGTACATGCACTACCAGTACATGGGCAACTCTCCATACGTGCTTGCAGTGTAAGCATCACCTAAAAGGTGATACGATTCCTACTGGTCATATGAAGGGATGCTATGAAAAAACTAGGATAGATTATTCTCACTAGTAGAATTACACTGCAAAATGGAAAATGTAAGGGTGATATTAGGGAAACAACCATATAAGAGCTCAGTAATCAGTTGAAATAGTTGAAGGAAGTTATTGAATTAAAACAGATAAACCTGGCTCAAAGAAACAAAGACCCTGATCTTGCAAACATTCACACATGTCCTTAACTTTAAGCATGTGAGTAGTCCTCAGGCTTAGTTTGTGCAGAACCAGGGCCAACATGACAGGTAGATTGAAAATAAACACAAATTAAACAACTAAACTGTGCAAAAATAGTTAATAAATGTGGCAAAATATACTATCACATAAAAACCATGTTTTCTTAAAGATTTAAATCAGGAACTGATGCAAACACTCTGGAAAATATTGATAATTTTCACTACGCCTCATTCACCCTGTTTTTGCTCTACATATAGTATATTTAGAGTACAATCTTCTTACATACTTATAGACTCAGACTCTAAGATCAGAAGGGACCAATATGATCATTTAGTCTGACCTCCTGCACAGTGCAGGCCACAAAACCTCAACAACCCACTCCTATGATGAGCCTCAGACCAATAACTGAGCTATTAAAGTCCTCAAATCATGATTTAAAGACTTTAATACAGAGAATCAACCAGAAAGTGAGTCATGCCCAATGCTACAGAGGAAGGCAAAAAACCCCCAGTGCCCAAGCCAATCTGCCCTGGGGGAAAATTCCTTCCCGACCCCAAATATGGCAATCAGTTAAACCCTGAGCATGAGGGCAAGTCCACAACAGCCAGTCAAGAAGAACTTCTCTGTAATAACTCAGAACCCACTCAATGAAATGCCCCTTCCCACTTCACTATCATACCCATCACCAGTAGCAAAAGACAGACAATTGTCAAGCTACACTGTCCATCATATCATTCCCTCCATACACTTATCAAGCTTGGTTTTGAAAATTCCTAAGCTTTTTGCCCCCACCACTTCCCTTGGTAGACTATTCCAGAACTTTACTCCTCTGATGGTTAGGAATCTGCAGAAAATTTAGGTTTGAAATGAGATGAAGGACAGTTTGTATCCATTTGTTCTTGTGTCCACATCGGCGCTGTATTCAAATAAGTCCTCTCCCTCCCTTGTATTTATCCCTCTAATGTATTTATAAAGAGCAATCATATCTCCTCTCAGCCTTCTTTTGCTCAGACTAAACAAACCAAGCTCTTTAAGTCATCTCTCATAGGGAAGATTTTCCATTCCACGAATCATCCCTGTAGCCCTTCTTTGCACCTGGTCTAGTTTGACTTCATCTTTCTTAAACATGGAGGACCAGTACTGTACACAATACTCCAAGTGAGGTCGCACCAGCACCTTGTATAACGGTACTAACACCTCCCTATCTCTACTAGAAATACCCCTTCTGATGCACCCCAGGACCGCATTAGGCTTTTTTCACTGCCACATCGCATTGGCTACTCATTGTCATTCTGTGATCAACCAGTACGCCCAGGTCCTTCTCCTCCCCCATCACTTCCAGCTGATGCATTCCCAACTTACAAGAAAAAATTCTATTATTTGTCCCTAAGTGCATGACCTTGCACTTGCCATTGTTGAATTTCATCCTTTTTCTAATGCTCTACTTTACAAGGTCATCCAAATCATTCTGTATGCTATCCCGATCTTCCTCTGTATTGGCAATACCTCCCAGCTTCGTGTCATCTGCAAACTTAATTAGCACATTCCCACCTTTTGTGCCAAGGTCAGTAACAAAAGGGTTGAATAAGATGGGTCCCAGGACCAATCCTTGGTGAACTCCACTAGTGACCTCCTTCCAGCTAGACAGTTCACTTTTCACCATGACCCTCTGCAGTCTCCCCTGTAACCAGTTCTTTATCCACCTTTCTATGTTCATATTAATCCCCATCTTCCCCAACTTAACTAATAATTCCCTGGGTGGAAGTGTATCAAATGCCTTGCTGAAATCTAAGTAAATTAGGTCCACCACATTCCCTTTATCCAAAAAATCTGTTATCTTCTCATAAAAGAAGATCAGGATGGTCAGGCATGATTTACCTTTTGTGATAAAATACAACACGGCTTTACAGTTACCACTTTCCTCAATATCCTTAAGTACTTTCTCCTTCAAATTTTTCTCCAAGACCTTGCATTCTGCTGAGGTCAAACTAACAGGCCTGTAGTTACCTGGATCACTTTTATTCCCTTTCTTGAAACTAGGGACCACATTAGCAATTCTTCAGTCATAAGGTACAACCCCTGTGTTCACTGATACTTTAAAAATCCTTGCTAAAGAGCTGGCAATTTCATGTGCCAGTTCCCTCAATATTCTTGGATGAAGATTATCTGGACCCCCTGATTTAGTTCCATTAAGCAGCTGAAGCTTGGCTTCCACCTCAGATATGGCAATTTCCACTTCTACATTCTCATTCCCATTAGCTGCCCTACCTCTGTCCCCAATCTCACATCACCCTCATTAATGACAGAGACAAAGTACTTATTTAGATATTCAGCCATGCCTAAATTGTCCTTGATCTCTACCCCATCCTCAGTGTATAGTGGTCCAACCTCCTCCTCCTGTGTTTTCTTTCTATTTATATGGCTGAAGAACCTTTTACTATTGGTTTTGATTCCCCTCGCAAGGTCTAACTCTGCTTGGCTTTTGGCCTTCCTCATTTGATCCCTACATGCTCTGACCTCTAAAAGGTAGTCCTCCTTTCCTATCCCTCCCAACTTCCACTCCTTGTAGGCCTTGTGTTTCCTCCTAATCACCTGTTTCAGAGGTACATTCATCCAGTTTGGTTTAGAACCCATGCTCAAAAATTTTCTCTTCTTTGGAATGCAGGCTTCAGATAGTTCCTGCAGCTTTGTCTTGGAGCAGTTCCAAGCATCCTCAGTGTTCATATCCATGAATTCTTTGGTCCAGTCCACCTCCCTAGCTAATTCCCTTAATTTTTTGAAGTTGTCCCTTTTGAAGTCAAAGACTCTGGTCACAGACTTATTTTTGTTTACCCTTCCATTCAGTTTAAATTGGATTAGCTCATGATCACTAGAACCTAGGCTGTCCCCTACAACTAATTCCTCTGTGAGGTCCTCACTACTGACTAATACCAAATCTCTTCTCATTGGTTTGGAAACCTCTTGATGGAGAAATTCATCTGCTATCACCTCCAAGAAAATCTGGGCCTTTTTATTGCTGCTAGTGCATATCCTCCAGTCTATCTGGGAAGTTAAAGATCTCCCATAATTAAACAGTTCCCAGTAGTGCTTACTTCCTTAAAAGCCTTAAAGAGTTCTCTGTCCATGTCCGTAACGCACTCCAAGCACTAATCCAGGAGAAACTCTAGTAGCTTTCTTCTCCAATGTGATTTTGAGCCAGATAGATTCTGTCCTGCTAATTTCATCACTGAATTTCTTTGCATTCTCTTGCATCATTGATATACAATGCCACACCACCACCTTTGACATTACATCTGTCTTTCCTAAAGAGCACATAGCCTTTAATGCCTGTACACCAGTCGTGACTACTATTCCACCATGTTTCTGTTTTCCCTATAATATCCGGTTTCAATTCCTCTACCAGTAGTTCCAATTCCTCCATTTTATTACCTAGGTTTCTCGCATTGGTATATAAACATTTTAGCTTTTGCTGCTCGGCTTTGTTCACATTCTGTACCTGACATGGCCTTTTTTTTTTTTTTTTTTTTTAACACTACTGCCAATATCACCCATTAGACCAGTATTCGTCCTTCCCTCCTTTCTAGCATCTATACTGCCTCCCACATCTTTGTCTTTTCTGAATTCGATTTCCTGCCTCTCAATGCTAGTACCAGGCATAGAGATCGTCTGAGCATCTCCTCACACTGCTTAGTTTAAAGCTCTCAATCAGCTGAGCTAGCCTCATTCCCAGAAGTCTGTTTCCCTCCCTACTCAGGTGAAGTCCATCCCTAACAAAATCTTCTGTCCAGGAACACCTCCCAGTGCCCATACATCCCACAGCCCTCCTTGTAACACCACTGCCTGAGCCATCTGTTAACTGCCAGAATCTTCTCACACCTGTGTTGTCCTCCTCTAGGGACAGGCAGAATCCCACTAAAGATTACCTGAGCCTCCAGCTCCTTCAGAGTCCTCCCTAGCCTGGCATAGTCTCCTTTGATACGTTCCAATGAGAATCTAGCTATATCATTCGTACCCACATGAAGGACAATCAGAGGATTCTTTCCTGCTCCCATTAGGATCCTCTTCAACCTCAGATCCACATCGTGTATCTTAGCTCCAGGCAAGCAGCACACCCTCCTGTTCTCAGGATCACTTCTAGTTATAGGCCTGTCTGTCCTCCTCAGCAGAGGATCCCCAATCACATAGGCTATGTTCACACAAACTGTTATTTTGAAATAAGTTAATTCAAATTAAGAAAATTTTAATTTGAATTAAGGGAAAGCCTGCTATCGAAACGGCTGTTATTTCAAAATAAGGCCATTCGGAGATGTTTTGAAACAGCAGGATTCCTTCATTTGCTAATTCAGCAAACCTGTTACTGAGTTCTATTTCACCTTCGCTAGCTGGTCTTTTTCTCTGCCACCTTCTTACAGTCATGTGTTTCCACTGCTCACTTTCCTCACCTCGCAGTCTCCCCTCAGAAGTGGTTGCTCCTGTTTCCATCTGCAGGTCTGAGTTCTTGTCTCCAGCCCTCTCCTTCACCAACTGTTCAAACCCCCTTCTAAACTCAGCCATACTTGCTGTCTGCATCTCCAACCCTCAGATTTTCTCCTCCAACAGCTCTATGAGGCAGCACTTGAAACAAACAAAAATTCCTTGGGGTTACACCCTACAAGATAATGTACATCCCACAACTTCCACATCCTCTCATCTTCATTGTCTCTTCCCTTGTTGGAGTGATTTCTGCTGCTACCTCCACCTCTGACATAAATCTGTCTTACCCCTCCAAACAACTCCCTCTCAAACAGTCCTGGTGCTGCTGTAGCTAGTGCTGCAGCTTGCTTGAGTGGCTGCCTTTATAGCTCCCCCAGTAGGAAGGCTCCACCCCTAATTGGGGTCACCTGATCCCAACTGCCACTCAGCCCCTGCAAACTGAGAAAAAAAATAAAAAGAAAAGAAAAAAGCCAAACCAGAAAAACACAAAACAGAAAAGCAAACATGCACAGCACTCTCAACTCCACAGAACTCCTCTACAGTCCCTAACTCCCTCTCAAACTCCCCTGTTAACAGCCCTGTTGCCTGCTCCTGGTGCTGCTGCAAGGCATCAAGCACACATCTTGGCTGGTATGTAAAGAACAGATTAATATTTCCCCCAGTAGAAGAGAAGGATGGATTACTTGATGGTGAGTGATTCAGATTCAAGGAGAAATGAAGCTCCTTCAAAAAGCACTAGCTTCAATAATGAGTGTCCTTTAGAAGAGGATTATCATCAAAATTAATGACATTAAACACCTCTGTCACTCTCTTTCTGTGCCACTTTCTTTCCAATGGTTGTTTCTTCTTTCCTTTTTTCATCTTTAAGAAAAATATAGGCTGTGTACAACTCTCTGACTGTGCATTATAATCCATTTGCAGAAAGTGCCTCAGATGATTGACTTAAATCTCACTTGAAAGTGAGACAAAGTTTCTGGCATAATGGAGCATTTTTCTAATTACTTTGCTTTTAAACCATTGACTTTGCTTCTTGCATTTCTGACCATTCTTCATGCCATCACAGGAGAGGTTGAATAGAGCTGAGATTACACTATTTTTAGGTAATAAAGTAGATCTATGAAAACATTTAACTTTCATGTTGAAGGAATTCATGCAAGCATTTTCTTTGGTTTTAATTTATATGAGCTCACACCCAAAGTTTGCTTTGAACTATATATTGAGATGAATGCCAACACATTTAAAGTGATATTCATTTGAAACTGAAAAGGTCTTCTGGTGTGGCATATAGCCCATGCAAACAATAAGTTTCAAATGACTTCAATATTTCAGTACAGAAGTGTAATCCGATCCATAAATCACTTGAAAGATTTACAAACAATTCAAAGCATCTAGGCTGAGTGTTGAAGGTGTAATTCTGAGGTGCTATGAATTTGTTGCAGGCTCAATCCTTAGGTTTTCAAGGTAATCTAACATCAGGTGAGTTCACCATAGTTTCATATTTCATGGTGAAGGTTTTGCACATCCCTAAATTTTAAACGGAGGTACCAAGAAAAAAAAAAAAAAGAGTCATCACCTCTGTTTTGGGGGAGGTAATCAGATACTCAACAGGCAACAACCAGCATCTGAGACATTCTAAAGAAGACACCAAAGAATATAACTTTTCCATGGAATTTATATTATATTTGACAGGGTAGTTAAGAGACTATAACCTTACTATTTGCTGCTATAGGATGGATGTGTGTTTTTGGAGAAATTTCTAAAGAGTCCAAATAATTTAATCTCTATAGGATTTTTACATAAAGGAAGGAATGTAGTTGTATGTTTGGCACTAATATTCACCCAAACCTCTTCTATCCCATCCTGCCTATGGAAAAGGGAAAGAAAAGATATCCTTGCAAAAAATCCACTAGACCACAATATTATGCTCCTTTAAATCTTTCCTTAAACACTGTGATTCCATCAAACCACTTGAGAGCAGGCAGACAATTGGTGTGCTGTGCCTGTTTAGTACACTAGTCACAGCTACCTCATTACCCCTTGCAGTCTTCCTTCTGTTATATCCACCTGTTATCTTCTGTCTTAGCTCTGTACCGTATTTGGGGCACAAACCAGCTTTTTGTTATGAATTTGTACAATGCCTAGCAAAATAGAGTCTTTCAGTGAGTCTGCAATACAGCTTCAGTTCATAAACTATATAGATATGTATGAAATACATTCTGGCATGTGACTTGCCACTTCCCCAGCAGATGCTGTGCTATCCTATACCATGACAACCATTTAAATCTTAAAATGACAACCAGTCTCTAGAATTGTTATTTTCCTTTGGCACACACAAGGCACTAATGCATTAGAGCCTGTCTTTCCATCCTCACAAAGATGCATTTACTTGTGCCATTTTAAATTCAGTCTGCCTCTCCTCACCATTCAACTCAGAGAATATATATTTTTATTGTCTAAAATTATCTTGTCTGGCTTCTCTCATGTAGCTTTTTAATTGAGTACATCATCTTCCTTCTGACAGTACTGATGTTCCTTATCTTTGGCCTTGAGCCAAGTGTTTATTTTTTTTCCATAAACAGCTTTAGCTAGATCTTAAGAAATCTTTTTTTCCATGTTTCCAATGGTGCTGCAGTTTTCATACAGCTCTTCCTTGTGTGCTACTCTGTCTTTTCAGACCTATTGGGTTTCACTTATTTTAGATGTGATGCAATGACAACTGTTCTGAAACACTGACAAGAGCTTTCACTTATTTAGATGCAGCACTCTGCTTCCATGTCTCTGCACAAGTTCATGTACAGACTTATGTCAAAGGCTCAGAGTAACGTTCTAATTCACCCCTGGTTCTACTGAGATATTTCTAACCACAGACTTTGGGCCTCTAAAGTCATAGTAAATTGTCACTGTAGTGCACTGATTTAGTTTAGGGTGTACCTAATACTAGAAGCAGTTATTAACAGCAATTTTCAGTGCGACACACATTTCAGGTCAGTGTCCTAATGAATGACTAAGGGCAAAGGATCTGAAGCAAATATTGTTTCAAAGAGTGTGGTAGGACACAACTCCGCTTGCATTACAACCTTACAGCAGACACATGACTTAAAAGGAACTGTTCAACTTTGCACAAGTCTGACAGCAGTCTGAACCAAGAATTCCCCTCAGCAAACTGCCAAAGTGTGCTGATTTTGACTGAATAATACTATGCAGTTTTAGCAAGCACCAATCTCAATAATTTGTAGGAGGTGCACAGAGAAAACATTTTTTCTACAGTAAAGGGCCTAAAGGCTCAAGCCATTAAATTATCCTATTGGCAAGGTGTACAGTCATAAAAGAGTGAATTGCAGGATATGCTTAGAATCCTCACTTCAGTGCAAATTATAAAGCACATTACAGAGGATATGCAAGACTCTGCGAAGCAAGTAATCCCATCTTTTCCATACTACAGAACAAGTGCAAGCATTGGCTTTAATGGAAACCTGAAGTATTTTCTTTAATACTTCCTTTGCCCTCTGCTTTTGCCCAGTAAAGAGGATTTGGAAATACAGCCAGTGCATATAAACCCATGGCCTTCCATAAGATCTAGTCACACTACGAGTTCTTGTATAAACCATCCTGATTTGTAAAGGGCTGTACATCTTTTGCTGTCAGATCCCTCCCAGAGACCAGGATCTGGCATATAAGCTACAAGGAAAAGTCATAGGCAAAATTAAAGTTATCTGCCCTTATCAAAAGTTTTAATGAATGTTACTTTAACAGAACATCAGAGTACATAAACCAAAAACAGTACTGTAGAAAACATAAATGTTAACCTTAACTTTATAAAAGGTACCCAATTCTTCGAAAGTATGCTAATTCAGAGTTAAAGTAGCCAAGAAAGAAAAATCTACTTTAACTCTGCTTCTATAGAAATGCCATCTCCCCACATTCTCATGAGAAATACTCATTGCAGAACATTGATTACGTCATTTGTTTCTCACATATGTATCTCTGATACTGAATAGAATTATGCAGCAACATTAGAACTAGGCAGAAAACAGTTTTTCCATGCTCTGAACATTTTAACAGTTGAAAAATTGTCCTGTGCTGATTTCATCTTGTGAAATTTTTGCAGAAAAATTTAGAAAGTCTTGGCTTTGTCATGTCCTGGACTCAGGAAACCTTTCCAATGACAGCACTGCCAAAAATCAACCCTCCCCCATGAAAAGATTCAGTTTAAGAAACTGGGATTTTCTGACCCAAAAAATTGTTGGTGCATTTATTAAAGATTTCCCAAACTGTGCTCCCCAACACTGTTCCATAAGCTCTTTGTATGCAAGTGCCCTAATTTCAGGATTCAAGAATATGAGATTTGGATGGAGAAACACACACTGTGTCTAATTACATTAGGACAGAGGTGTCAAACATGCAGTGAACCTCTTCCATCTGGCCCATCACTGTGCTCTGCAAGACAACACTCTCCCTAAGGAGGGCCGGGGGGAGAGAGGCCTGCAGAGTGCAGTCTTACATACACAGTGATCCACGATGCCACAAGAGTGCCCTAATATTTTGATTTATAGTATGTACACCCAACTTGAAGTATATTTAAGTCAAACCTGGCCCACCATGGCAAATTGATTTGACACCCCTACATGAAGACAACTGCCTCTACCAGGCAAAACAGAGTCCAGTTGTGTGTGATGCCAAGCATTTCACCGAGTACCTTCTGCACCTCACTGGATCAGGTCTGAAATGAGCAGTGAGGAACTATTGCCTTCAGTGTGCTTCTTCTCTACTCAGGATTGTTTAACATTCTTGTGTTTACACTGGATATATTTAAAAAAGGTTGTACAGTCACAACTACTGTCGATTTAAGATTCAGGAATTTTTATTTTTGTGCTCACTGATAAAATGAAACTCTTTGATATGGGTAATAGGATGAACTGAAGGAGGCTACTGGACATGAGAATAATTTGAACAGTTTTGAGGCTCCTGTGAGTTACACTGTGGGCCAACGCTGTCCCCCACAAGTGTGGGGGAAAGAGAATTCAGAAGCTGTTTGACATTACAGTTGCCCTTTACCTCAGTGAAGGCTCAAAAATGACCCCCATTATCTTCTCCTGCAAGATTTAGGCAATCCATCACTCTTGCATGAATTCTCTACACATTACTTGCAAATGCACTTCAGGAAATAACTCTACAGGAAAAATATTCCCAACTTTGATGTGTCAAGAATAATTAAAATAAAGATGAGCAGTGTGTGAATTTGTTATCCTTTATTTCACCCATAATCCTACCCCCTTTCTGAGTTCTGATTGTCTACACTAGGTCCAAAGAAAAATCCCTTCTGCTTCATGCCTCTGGACTCTGCATCTGACTGAAGATAACCATGGTTACAGTGCCAAGTGCTAAGCATGAAATTGCAGGCTTTAAACACAGCAAAACTAATATGCTGGCACCCTAGGATACACAGACACATCTGCACCAAATCTTTTATTTGTTTATGAAGAACAGATTGTTTATAAGATAAGGTGAGTGACATTGTTAATTACAAATGGATACCTGTAGATAAAAGGAGATTAGTACTTGCATAAGCTGGCTGCTTACTGGAATATTATAAAGTGCTAGAGCTAATAAAAAAGCTTTAATAACTTTAAACCCAACACAATTTAAATATCAGGTGCAAGAGATTTGAAACAGTTTGTTGCTAGATGGTTCTCTTAGTCTCTCTCCATACACGTTTTATAATTTTACACACTCTCACACCCAGAAACAGCACATACACACAAGGTTACAGCTTAAATCAGAAAGGATTTTCAAAATTTTTCTTTTGACCTACAAGAAAGCAACTGTCAGTCCTACATTGATTTGATGTTATTTACTTTCCTATCATTTGCAAATTAACTCTTTGAATGTGTCAGTTCTAAGCAACCTGTTGGAAGATAAAGAATAGGGTTTGGTGTTTTTCCTAGTTGTTTCCTGCAGCATTTTACTAATGAGATACATAGCAAAAGTATATCACTCATGCATTATTTAACAACATGGCCTGTCGAATTTCTATGGCTGGAGTTTAGATGACTCACAAGCTTGAAATCAGGGCAGCTCTAGGCAATTTAGGTTTCAGAACATAAAGTAACAGTGTACGTATTTTTTCTTAGTCCATTATTTTCAATAACTAAATGGATTCTTTAGCTTGAGCCATCTGGGGAATGAGACTGTACCCTTGATAATGATAGCACCAGACAAACTAACCTAAATGTGATTGATTTTTAACATTAAATTATGTCATTCAGATGTAGTCCTAAAAAACAGACACAAAAAGCATCACATGGCCTAAAAACACCATGCTTTGCTAATTAATCAACACAGAAAGCCATTATGCTGTGTGCGAACATGATCATGAGCTCATTCACAAACATCAGAAATGCATGTATACATCTCTGCAATGTTACGTACAAGTAGCAAATCAACAAACAGCAGTGAATGTTCATACCACAAGCAAGGTTTATATTTTTAACCTCTCTGTCGTTTTCCTAGGAGGTTTGCTCTCAGTGCAAGCCTGAATGCTTTAATCTACTGAACTAACTATGAAGGGCACATCTGAAGTAATTGGTAAAATTACACTCTTCCAGCTGGCACTTTAAGTTTGAGATCTATCAAAGCTGATGCTAGAGCAGAATGTAATATTTAGAGTCAGATCTCTCTGCATCATAATCGCACTCTGAAAGATCCATAAGCAGCAGTATGGTGGCTAGGTTAAGATTAGTTGCACACTGATAGAAGTCAAAACAAAACCAAAAAAAGAACATACCATTAAGAGTTGTACTTGATCTGTTCAGTACTGTCATGCTGAGCAGTACGTCCCTTTAGGACAGTGTCAGGTTGTGGAGGAAATAAATGCGAATGGGAGTGGCCTAATGGGCTAGCCTCCCCACTTCCCACAGCAGTCTTGGGTCCTAGAGCAGCATGGCCCAGTGGTCAAAACCAACAGAAGTACAGTTTTCAATTGGACATTACAACTTAGTGGTGAAGTCAATAGTACTGCTATTTCATGGTACGTGGTGTGGTCCAGTGGCCACAGGCAATAGGACTACACTTTTGCAGCAAGGTAGCGCAGCATCATGGCGACAGCCAATAAAACCTCCCTTTTGTGGCAGAGCAGCACAGCCTAGTGACTGGGGTCAATAGGACCACCCTTTCATGACAGAACAGTGTGGCTGGGGGCCAAAGTCAAAAGGCTGCTGTGTGTGTGTGTGTGTGTGTGTGTGTGTGTGTGTGTGTGTGTGTGT
>ML681998.1:3234757-3254602 GCA_007922195.1 Podocnemis expansa | reverse complement strand
TGTGTGTGTGTGTGTGTGTGTGTGTGTGTGTGTGTGTGTGTGTGTGTGTCAGGCAGATGGTGTGGTCCAATGGCCAAGGAAAATACAAGTGCCCACTTTGGCAGAGTAGTGCAGCCTATGGGTCAGAGGCAGTGTGCCACCATCTGGGGGTGGGTGACAGCCATGGCAAGGAGACCGTGGACTTCCTTACTCTACTAGGTCCCAAAACAGGCCCTGTCTGTGGCTGGGGTATCTACCACCAACTTAACAGAGATCCTGCTTAAAGACCTTGTGTTAAACCCTGGTTCTACTGTTATGCCAGACTACCAAATATTGTATGCTTCTTAAGCAAACAGCAAGATCTTATATACCACATTTATTGTGAATACAAAAATCTAAAAAGCATTTGTAAGATCTATGCACGTCAATTCACTTAAACAGACAAACACACAGAGTTCTGCAGGAAGGGAGATAGTTACCAGTCTCAGCATTGCTTGACGCAACCCACTGGCCAGGTGAATGAGCTCAAGGGGGTAGACCAGGGTGCAGTTGGTCACGGCACAATGCTCCTCGGAGTTTGCAGAAGAACCCAAAGTCTCTCATTTTCTTCACCCCTTTTATAGGGCCCAGGCTAAATGCAAGCCTATGAAAACTGCTATGTCGTGTTGTTCCCATGTTTGATGTAATCGTCCATCACTTGCAGATATAATGAACATGACGTCTTTACCGTTCTCTTCCTGTTATGGAGCTTATCACACCATGTCCTTGACTGTGGTGCTTCCCCTCCTTGTACTCCTTCTCACACATTCTTCAGCCATCAGGATCCACAATGTCTGAGAGCTGGTGCATCTCCCCCTCCAGCATTCTCTTATCATCTGTGACCTTTCACTCTTAACTTTCAATCATGCAGTTACATATTTTCTAACCTAGCTCTTCTAATCAACTAACTCATGGATTTCCTAACATAGACATAAGAGATCCCTTTTTCTGGCATTTACAATCTGGGAGAAATTAGTTGCAATAACACCATGTTGTTCTTTGACTCCTGAGGCATTACAGCCTCAATCAACAATTCTTATCAATTACTTTGAGTACTTCCATGATGTTCAAAAACAGTTTTAAAGAACTTAAACTGTTCAAAGGGCTTGTTGTTAACCAGAATTTACACTTCCATAGCCATAGGGTCTGAGGTCACAGGATGTTACAGTGCAAGGCAATCATTTATGCTGCCCTT
Organism: Podocnemis expansa; assembly: GCA_007922195.1. Classification (NCBI taxonomy): domain Eukaryota; kingdom Metazoa; phylum Chordata; order Testudines; family Podocnemididae; genus Podocnemis; species Podocnemis expansa. The sequence goes on along the minus strand of ML681998.1, from coordinate 3,253,389 downwards.
TCTGTAACCATTCATTTGCCTGTTAGAGGATTTTGCTTCATGGGCCCATTATTTGATATCATACCCACCATGTTACATTATTCAACCCATTGCTCCACAGTCTGGCCTATTGCCCTACATTACAAGATCACCATTAAATTCCACTGGTTTCTTACCTAGCTGGTTCCCCGTGGCTGATAGTCTCAGGGGTTCCATGGTCTCTCCTCCATTTGTGGTGATTGGTTAGCACCACAATCCAGCCAGTCTCCACTTTCTACAGCATTGGCAGTGTCTCCATAGAAACATGCAACACACTTTGTTCCCTACAGCAGTAAACCCAGACTGAGCTGGGCTCCTCTTTCATAGCCAGGTTCCAGATGGAGCATGCCAAACCGGGGAGTGGGGGTGGCCTCTTCTGCTCACAAAGGGTGATTAACACCTGCTGAACCAGCAAGGGGTCCATACACTCCATCACAAGCACACATATAGCTTTGGAACATTTTTCTTGTTTCTCAACTGAGACATGTGGAAGGGGACTAGTGACCCACAACACTGTGGGATCTTTTTGCTAAATCATTCTGTCTAGAAGACAGGGTCAACAGCAGAGAAAGGTGAAACTAGCCATAACTATTCATACAAAATGTAGAGCTGCATCCAATACAGATTCAAAAATGTGGCTCTGCAGCCAATCTGCATCTGTGAGAATCAATTTACTGGTATATTTGACCCGCCATCCAGTCTCTCTTTTCTATGATATCCACACTTGCATGGCACCTGATGTGCATGGCACAATTCAGCTGTTTCGATGGCAGCTCCTGATAATGATCAGCTGTTTTGGGGGCTAGCATCTCCTCGCAGCTGCCAAACAGCTAATCTACAGGTCCTCACAAAGCAACTGATCAGTGGCTAGGGGGAGATGCCAAATAGCTGATAATCAATCAGCTTCTACTCCTGGATCTCAAAGGCTATGAGCTACAGACAGCTGCTTACTAGCCTTTAAGATCCACATCTGATCCAAATATAAAGCAAATAACCACAGATTTGCAGAGCTCTAACTGTAAAGGACTAGAATCCACATAAAGAACTGGGTCAGGTTCTGCCATCTGTGCTCACTCAGATTCCTCAGCAGTTTTGCAACACAACTAATTTGTAAGTACTATGTGTGCAGCCATCGGCTAGCCCCCCACCAGCTGACGGGTGATACCTCTTCCGGGATTGTTAAGCACTGAAACCAGCAATCACCTATGACAGATAGCATGACGTACAACTCAACAATTTACCCAGTCCTGTCACTCTGATAAGACTGAAAAGGTCTTTTGCTGCGCCTGATTGGTGAAATGAGATATGACATGCTATAGACATATGTCTGCATTTCAAATTTTTGTGAGTGAGTGAATAATACACAGTCAGTAACATTATTTTCTGTCTCAGATAATCAGCAATGCATTGTGGTTCTAGGCAATTTTGATTTGTGGCTGCTGGACTAGCAGGGGAAGCCAATACATAGGTGAAGAGCAAAGAATAGCCATTAGACAACTAAGGATTGCTAACTTGACCATCCCATCTGATCTCAACCACCACAATGGTTCTGGGGAAAGAAGGGATCTCTCAGATGACTAAGACTAAGACCAAACAAGCTTGAAAGTCAACTCAGAATTAAAGAAACCAGTGCAAATCCTGGATGTGTTCCATTTTAATCGATAATGCAATATGTAATATTTAATAGGCTCCTTTTGATCAATCCCTCTGGCCACATGGGCAGCTGCATTCTGTAACTCTGGAGTTATCTCCAGGAGTACATTCCAGCAAGTCAACCCGGAAGTCACAAAAGCATGAATCAAAACAAACTCACTGGAATACTTTTCCTTAAGAATAAAAGATCACAGGAATAGTAAAGGATATTTAACTTTTCATTCTTAATTTTCATTTTATTCATTATATTTTAATAAGAAGCCATTCATTAGCAGTTTTACATCTTCAAACATCTGGTGAAGTGGGATTTTTCTCCCCTGAAAGCTCATGCAATAAATTTGTTAGTTTTTAAAAGTGCGACAGGATTCCTTGTTTAACCAATTATGCAAGTTTAAAGGGTTTTTTTTACAAGTTGATTGAGAAAAATCATTCTTTTAACACATTATTTTGTCCCACTAATAATTACTGTCATTTTATAATAAAAATAAAAGGACCATGCTCTGCCATTTATTTATATAGTGTGGCTCTCACTATTGATCTGCTTGTGATCATAGTTTTCTGATGTGGCCCTCTGCAGTTATGTGTTTCTAGGAAAAACAATGTAACTGGGTTTTGATCTTTGATTGTGGCCAATGGCACTAGGGTTATACAACTAATAAAAATTGATTCTATGTATGGGAAACAGAGCACACAAGGTGATTGTAAAGAAAAAATGTCAACATGCCAAATAAAGAAATAAGATGGAGTAAAACCACAAAAAATATGTAGGTGACTGTCAAACTCTTAAATCTCAGTGGTAAACTTTGTGAGCAATGGAAGCTAGAAATATGGGATAAAAGAAGACTATAGACCAGCCCATGGACCATATCCAGCCTGAAAAGCACTGTTATCTGGCCCACAGGGACCTGCAGCCAAGATGTGAAGTTTTCAAATCTGCTCAGATGCGTGACTCAGGGCAGGAGCAGCTTGGCTAGGAGTGACTCGAATGCCCCTCCAGCCCTGGCCAGGTAAGGGGGAAGAGGTCCTGGGGGTCAGGCAGCAGTCAGGAAGGGGCCGTGGGGCCAGTGATCCAGTGGGCAGGTGGGTAAGGGCCTGAGAGGTTGGGGAGCTGGCAGGTGATGGAATAGGCCTGAGGGCTCAGGGAGCTGGCGGGCAGGGCAAGGTCAGGGAGTTGGCAAGCACGTTGGGGAAGTAGCCCAGGGGGGTAGCTCAGGAAGCCAGCGGACGGGTCAAGGAAGGGGCCCAGTGGGGAGGTCAGGGAGGCAGGGGTGAAGGGTCCGGGGCTCAGGGAGCCAGTGGACACATCGGGAAGGAGGCTATGGAGCTGGCAGTCAGACTGGTTGGGGGTCTGATCCATTAGTAATTAAGCAAAAGCAGATTCAGCCCTCAGGTGGAAAAGTTTGGAGACCCCTCCTATTGACCCTAGAGTCAGAACAAACTAGAGTACTGAAGAAAGGCTTGGAAATAATTAGAATGAAACATATTCTGGGGCATCCCTGATTGGCTGCTCAGTTCCTTCCAAACTTCAGGCTGGTTCTTGGCTGCTTCACTATGTGGGGGCCTGCTTGCTGTAAGCCCTTTCATCTGGAACTGCAAACACATCTCAAGTTGCTCTCCCTCCTTTTCCTGCCCCTGGATTCTGAACACCAGCCCTTCCTCTGTCTCAGGACAAGGCATGAAAGGGCCATGCTCTCTAAACCCCAAGTATACAAAAGGCATTGACTCAATGTGCATGTAAAATGCATATTAACCAAATTGTTATGTAGTTAATCCAACTCTTAGATGGAGTAAAAAACAGTTCTCTTTCCTCCCCAACAGTCCTCCAAAATACACAAGGCATCTGAGTTAAAAAGGCATTTAAATTTACTGTAATTTACCATCTAGACCAGTTTCCCATATCTTTGCAGCCATAAAACAATTCTTTAAGCTCCATTCTATATGACATGCCACAGAAAACCTGAAATAACCCCATGCATGTAATTTAATTCTTTATATAGAAGGCCTAATTTTCTTCTCACACACAGTGGTATGAATTGAGGGAAGCTATTGAAGTTATGCTGGTATTTAAAAAAAAAAGTCAGCATAAAAGGAAAGCCAGGTTTACAACATCATATTGAGATCATTGAGTTATATGAGAAGACCAAGACTCAGAGAACCAGCCAAGACTTTCTTTGATGAACGAGAATACTCTGTCAAAATACCTTAAAAGGAAACTATTCCTCTTATATTTTAGGTTTTTCCCTATACTGATGCAAGTTCTTACTTTTAATAAAAGGCTAGGAACATTTCTCTTCTTACCCTTCACAAAGATCAATGAAGAAACCTGAAAGAATAGTGTGTTATCACATTTTTGTTCTTAGTAAGGTGGGTCAATCAATGACAAGTCATCAAAGATGACACTCAAGCTGTAACAACAAATTATTTGACCTCACCTTCCTTTATATGCTGCTCCCCAGTGTTTGAATCTTAACTGCTTTTATTTGCTGTTACTGTGTAACCTGATCCTATGGCTTACACTTCCCTGCATTTAGTTTCCTCCCATTCTGCAAGTTCCTCAATCTTCAAAGCATCTAATAAGTGGGATTTTCTCCCACAAAAGCTCATGCGATAAGTAAATGTGTTAGTCTTTAAGTGCAACAGCACTCCTTGTTTGTTTTGCTGAACTAGACTACATGGCTACCCTTTGGAATTTGTCAAGCTATCCAGTGTATCTCAGCTCATCTTTAGTGTCAAGATATAAAACATGGCATGCAGACTTGTGCAAGACAAATATTGACTGGAGAAAGTACCCATAGGAGTAACAGCAGCATTTTTGCTGACCTTAAAAGTTTAAAAATGAGCATTGCTCTGATAGGAGAATTTGTAAGAATTGTGGCAATTAACCTAGTTTTGTACTCTTCTCCAGTGCTAGCTTTAATAAATTAAATGTTTAATTCAATATGCAATTTAAATAAAAGCAATTTCTCACCCATAGGAAGAAATCTGTTTCTTAGCTGAGATCATTCCCCTTCCTGTTGGGAAGGAATAAAGATCTGATGGGTAACAGCTGTCAGGGAGGTTATATAGTTGGAACTACTGCAATTAGATGAACGTCTGCAGAAAGCAGCAACTTAGACTGCTGCCAACATATAAACTTTGTGTATGCTATCATATTTGGTCTTCTAGCAAATGTCTGGGACATACTGTACTACTTTTAGGTAATGATGTCAAAGCATATTTGTGTGGGTGTGCTGAAGGGAGAGGGAAGAAACACCTTTATAGTGGGAACCATAGGCATGAAAGGTAAGGCTGCATCCCCACATATCCTCAGATTAGCTAGAATCAAGGATGCAACAGAAATCTGCATAAACTAGCTGCATTACAAAAGCATACATCGCTGTACAATAAAGCTTCTAAAGTAAGGAAAGAATCATTTGCTGCTCTCACTTTTCCTGGTGATTAGCGACACATGTAATTCTGAGTCTGAGCTTAGAGCCAGTTACATCCCATTTTGGCAAAAGGGGGGACTAAGCCTCTACCTATCAGACATGAAGAAATTGAATAGAGATCTTTTATTTTTAGAGGAAATATGAGATGGAAAAGGACAGCATTTGGCAGCAGTAGGGGAAGACGCATAGTGTAGACTACCATGCAACCCCCAGAAACCTCAAGACTCTCAGATTCTAGTAGAAGAAACTTAGAAGCAGCAGGTAAGTACATTAGGCATACTCTCTAAGTAGCTTGGAAAGGGTACTATGGACAACATTGGTTAATGCAAGTTGAACGAGAAAACAGGGAAATCCCATACTTGGAGGCGTGGGATAGTAGAATGAAACATAAGGGTACACATATGCAGCAAAACCACCAACCGCAAAAAATACCTGCAGATTAACACACCTTGTACACCAGTAGAAGGGTGGGAGAATAGATGAGCATTGAATCCTCTCAATTCACTCTTCTGAGGTGGCAACCCTAGCAAAGGAGGCTTTAAAAAATATATATACTGGACTTGATCTTCAGCTGGTAAAAGTCAGTCTGACTTAAATGGACCTACACCTTTTTATACTTGCTGGGGATCCAGACCACTGGATGCATTGCATACCATATTCCTAACATTCAGTTGATTGTGAAATGAATACTTCCCCTTAAATATTTTAACCTCCACTCTTGAAACAATACTGCTGTCATTGTAATTCTTACTTGGAGCCCATTGTACATTGTTGTGCTATGTAACAGAAGTATTAGCTTTCATGTGCTTCCAATCATCCATTTTTCAAAGGAGCTCCCTAAAAGCTTTTACTTGCTTCCCTTTCTTCATTTAGTATTCCTCCAGCTTCCTGTCAAAGCAAGCATAACTAAACTGATCCAATTAAAGGCAGCAGAGATGTAAGACCTGACCCTAAACCATTCCCTAATTGGCAGATCTTCATTCCCACTAGTGTGGTCTGTAATTTCAAACAGCTGTTTATGCATTGTCATGTACTATGTTGTCCCGCTGTTTGAATGGAGAATATTGAACACTATCATATAGCCCTACATTTTATCTTTCATTAATCTGAAGGGACTATTCACTGGATTTTTGTTTCCCATAAATAAAAACTAAGGACAACAACCACAATTTAAAACCTATGTGCACCATAGTAAAGCAGAAAACACTATTCCAATAGTGAGGATGATCGCATCGGTAATACCAGCAAACAAGAAAAGGAAGAAAACAAAAGACACCACTTACTATTAGCTCCATTAAAAGGACGAACTATTCATACGCCCCAAGGCAGTGTTACACCTGCAGATGGAAAAGACATTTGAAAAGAAAGCACTGCCCCACTTCCCCTTTTCCCTCTTTAATTTTGGAGACTGATGGTAGGTTTCCACACTTCAACCCTTTTCCGTCATCTTCTCCTGGCTGTAAACCTGCCCTGCATGCTCTGGCTAAACTAGACTGCATCCTTAATTAGGATCTTCTTAAACCTAATTCTCCTTCAAGTGTGGGCTAACAGGTTAAGTGGCCCCTCCTGAGATACATACACTGTTTTCAGGCTAGTGAGGGGTAAACGCCGATCACAAATCCTTTCCTTCAAGGCTACAACTCTCAGGATTCACATATCTTGTGTCCTGGCCCTGACAAAGCTGAGCTTGTAGGTCATCCATCTCCTGCTCTAGAATACTTACCATGAAAAGCCATTTGTGTCTCTCTTCCATTGTTTCCCTTTAGTTCTCCTTCTGAAACTGAAGATCTGGTACAGTTACTTGTAAAGCCTTTTCTGTGGCTACCAGTTTCTGTTGTGGTCCCTTTCCTTGTTCTACACACACCCTCTTTCTCGGTCTAAATCTCCTCTGTATTTTATGTTATTTGTCCCCTCCCCACTTCTTTCAAGCATATATTTGCAGGAACTTTTCTCACTTCCAGTTTCTCCTTATCATCTGTCATCACAGCCCAGGACTGCTTTGCCCATGCTGTGCTCCACTCAACTTTTTCCTCCCATTCTTAATTGCAACCCTGCCCTTTCCTGGGCTGCAGTTCTATTGTTCTGTGAGAGTGATGTCTCCTCATCTGTCCCATTTCTCCTCCCTTTCTGCTCTCTAAACAGATAGGGGCCTCCAGACTTTCCCTACTTTATAGTAGTACTTTTATCTCTGTTCCTCTAGGTTTGCTTTTTTCAGGATGTCTCTTCTGCCCACAGATCTAACACTGCCTTGGCTAGGTTTCTAGTCTCTAGGCCCCAAAACTTCATTTTCATTTCTGGCACCTGCTTACTTCTCACAGGAACCTAAAGAAATTTTCATGCTCCTCAGATCCACTTTGCAAAGTATCACAGCAGTTACTCCTGAGCTTCCCATTGTCTCTGCCGGTTTTCTACATGAGTATTCTTTAGATTCCCCTTTTTTGTTTGTCAGTCACATTCAGAAGCAACAACTCTAGGATCCATCTCAAGAGAGTGTACTTGTGCTCATCAAAGATGGCCTCCATACACAGCAGCTCCATTGTCCCTTTGCTGCTTCTCAACTACAGCTTCCCCTACTCCCATTCTATCAGGGGCAATCATCTGTCTGCATTTGCCAGTAAAGTTTGCGACACAGGGTCCCTCCTTATGGCTATATCTGGGGAGTAGTTCTGCCCCTGCTTGTTTCTATTGCTCATTCACACTGAGGTCCTTCTCAGGATCCAGGAAATGCAGTGCTTCCTCTTCATGACACATGGTGACTTGGCCCACCAGACAAGCCCCTATAGTCTTTCCCTTCCAGGAAAGTCAAAATCCCAGCAGATTGGCTGTCCCACAGCCATTCACAGCAATCCTTTAATTCAAAACTATGTTATTTCCCCAGTGGCTGGTATGGGAACCCAGTTCTACCAAGAGCTCCAGGCTCCAGTTTAAGGATCCCCAGCTCAGCAGCGAGTGTTCATTTTCCAGAAACTTGCTAGGTGTTTCCCTGAACCTTTTCCTACCAGGCTTCTGCTCCACCACTCCTCAGTGTAATCTCTTCCCTGAGAACCTGAATCTTAGGCATCTGGTCTTCTCCTTAGTTGCCACCCTTGTCTATAAGATCAAAGAATGACCAAAGACTTCTACACCTCAACCTTTTTCTGTTTTCTCTTCCTGGTCTTATACCAGCCCTACCTGCTCCTGGTTAGCTGGGCTCCAGCCTCAATTAGGAATTGTTTATTGAGTCTAATTTTCCCTCAGATGTGGCCTGTCAGGTTAACCTGGTCTCTTCTGAGCGACATTACTCCTTTTCAGTCTAGAATGGAATGAACAGTACATCACACAGGTGTAGGCATCATGTGTCCATGTACAGTCTGACATGAGCTGCTGAATTGCTCCACTAGACATGCATTCTTTTGGTCTGTTTCTCCTAGCCAGAGTTGCCATTCATATGATTTTATTATCCTGGTAGGTCTTTTAAATAGTTCCTTGGCACTCTTGACAGGTACTTCTGCTTTGCCATTAGATTGGCTGTGATGCAGAGAAGATGTGATCTATTCAAATTCTGCTCATGATGAAAATGATGCAAATTCTTCATGGGAAGTATGAGGTCCATTAGCTTTAAGAGTCTTTGGAATTCCATGCCAGGTAAACTAAACTTTACAGCATTCAATTACATAGTCTGTTATAGTATGCAAGGAGTTTATTTCCCAGTAGTCTAAATCATAATCAACCATCACAACAGATACTTTATTTCCCATTGTATTTTAAGTCCATGCCTAGCTTTCTGTGGTTCATCAGATATTTCATGCATCATAACTGGTTCCATTTGTTGACTTGCTAAGAATTCTTCACAGGTATTGTACACTGAAGCTGTATCAGTGTGGAAGGCCCAAGATGTCTTATATTGACCAAAGAGGATTTAGTTGTTTATTGTTTGAGTGGATCAGAGTAAAAATATGAGCCTTTTTATTCAAGATGAATAAAACTCAGCTACTTACTAAGGACTAGTTTGCTGGAGCTTTCTGGCTCGCCTACGCTTTGAGAGATTTACATCTTTGATATGAATGGGAAAATGTAATAAGCAAAAGGACACCAACATCAGCCCAGCGGGACCTCCTCGTCAACCTCCTCCTGGCTTATGCCAAGACTGCCATCTCTAAGACCAGAGAGAGGAGGTTGGCTGGGGAAGGGGCCTGCAACTGTGGGGTCTATTTCCGTTCCCTCGTCCGTGCACGCCTCAGGGTAGAATTCCTCTGAGCGGCGTCCGCTGGCTCCCTCAACAGCTTCCGGGAGCAGTGGACACTGTCTGAGGTTCTCTGCTCGGTGTCCCCTTCTGAATCCCTTATTATGAACCTTTGACCATCACACCCATCCCTGTTACTTCCTTATTTGTCCCCAGGAATCATTTGAAAAATGGCCCAGCGCCACCTCCCCTACGGCTGGCGGAGGGATTTTAGAAGTGGGTGGGCTTGTGCCCACCCACCACCATTCTTCAATAGGGCCAACATCAGTCCAGCACTGACATTTCTCAAGATGATCACTTCATATATTATAGAAAAACCTAACAATACACCTTCTGTAGCAGAACTTCCAAGAAGAACTTGTAAAAGTGGTAAGCTCACTAGACCTTTCAGATTACGTACTCAGAAAGGGGTACATCCACTGACAGGAAAGACTCAAAAGAAGAGCATAAATGTAGTTAAAATGGAATTATTTAATCCTATCCTTTTTAGCATTATTTAAAGGATGTCTGTGGTTTCTGGTTAACCTTAGACAGTCCACAACCAGATGGTACCCTATTTCAGCCAATATAGAGTTAGCATTTTTTCCTAGCACTGTCTTTTTGGTATGTGTATAAATCAGTCTGATGATCAGCAGAGAATGCATTTGAGTGAATAGAAATGAATGCAGGTCTAGTATATAAGTAATGCTATATTTATGTGCTTTGCTTTTTCTATTTGATGCAGAATTCCCATCTCACATTTTATTGGCTTCTAGTTCTAAAGGGATAACTCCACGTATCTAACCTGAATATAATCAAGGTATGCCTCTTACTTAAAATGTGTTTGAAGTGCACAGATTTAATATCCATGAGGAAATACTGGGTATGGAAATTTTCTCTTTAACTACAGAACACACATAGCACAGGAAGAAGCAGGGAAAATGTCAAGCTGTCACATCAAGGTGCGTACAAAGTGATTGAGAGAGAGCAGTTTAGTTTCTAAGACAATTCAGTATCTGGTGTTTCTACTGTCAAGAAAAGTGTCATGTGTGATGGCAGGTTTATGATATGTACATATTCATTAGGAGAAGGCTTGAGCCAATTAGTTCATTTCATACCAGCCATGAAGTAAGCATCAGTTCAAAATAATCATTGCTGTTACTGTAATACTAATCGCTACCAACAAGGCTTGACTTGCTGATATACTGGTGAAAGATTTCATTTGCCATAACTAAACTCCCTGGAGCTAGCAAATGCCTGTAAATGTGCATGGTTTTAAAATCTTGACACTATAATATATTGTTGCATACAAAAAAAAAAAAAGCCCACTATGTTGAATGAGCATTTAGAATTGCTCTCTCCAGTTCTAGCCAGACCTTCGCATGCAGAAGCATGAGAAAATGAAAAGCTGTGGTTTGTCTCAGGATTTCTGTACACATTTTCTGGGTCTAGTGCTGTGGCTCCATTTCTCTTGATCAAGTACACACTTGGTGCTTCAAAGGACACTCTCCTCTTCTACAAACTGATTTCTTAATATAGTTCAACAGAAAATATTCACCCTTCATGTACACACCCACACTCATACCTCAGCTCCTGTCTAGTCCTTCTCTTGAGACTTTACCATTAACCTTGTATAATAACTTTTCTGCATCCACCTAGCAAGGTCCCCTACTAATTTACCTTTATGTGCATCTTCAGTACTACCAATCCCAAGTATTCAAAAACCAGACCCTGAAATCATGATATTGAGTTAAAACATTGGAAATGTAAAGTAAGCCTTATAATGTTAGAAATGTAAAAATAAAAAGCCACATTCAGAAGTTATTTGTAAGAAGAGATGTAAATTAAGTGTGAGTCAGGTATGAGAATGTCAAAGTAACTACAGCTAGTCCTCACTTAGTGACCTACTCGTTTAGTGACCCCTCGGAGTTATGACCAGCTCTCTGACGAGTTGGTATTATGGCGATGTACGAGAACTCACATCAACTCTCTCAGATTCATCTCGTTCCCGCAGTCAGAACTAGCGTTTTTCGTCTATGTATTTTTACTTTATTGTGCACCCCAAAGTACAAAATGTCGGCAAAAAGGAAGAGCATGACTTCACCCGGAGAAAGCGCCAAGAAACAAAGGAAGGCTATCGATCTTGAGACAAAAATGAAGATAATAAACTAATATGAAGCTGGTAAGAAAGTTAAAGTGATAGCACGTGACTTGGAGCTGGAGCATTCAACTGTATCAACGATCTTGAAGGATAAAGATCGAGTGAAAGAAGCAGTGAAATCATCAAAAGGATATAAAGCCATAATAACTAGGCAGCAGAAAGGCCTCATTCACGAAATGGAAAAATTACTGGCGATATGGTTTGATGACCAGATACAAAAAAGAATGCCAATGAGCCTTTTAATAATTCAAGCAAAGGCACGCAGTATCTTTGAAACGTTGAAAGCGCGCGAAAATGAAGAGTCAACGGAAACATTTACGGCAAGTCATGGATGGCTTCAATGTTTTCGTCGGAGATTCAGCCTTCATAATCGAAGTATCAGTGGTGAGGCAGCAAGTGTGGACATAGAAGCATCAGAAAGATTTGTGGATGAATTTGATGAAATGATCGAGAAAGGCGGGTATCGTCCGGAACAGATCTTTAATGCAGACGAAACCGGACTATTTTGGAAAAAATACCCAAAAGATCCTACATACACAAAGAGGCTAAAGCAATGCCTGGTTTCAAGGCTTTTAAGGACAGGGTCACGTTGTTGTTGGGAGGAAATGTCGCTGGATTTCAGTTAAAACCTTTTCTCATCTATCGTTCTGCAAACCCACGTGCACTGAAGCAGGTTAGTAAGCACACGCTGCCCGTTTACTATCGTTCAAATAACAAAGCATGGATGACGCAATCTTTATTTGAGGACTGGTTCATGAACTGCTTCATACCCTCGGTCAAGCATTACTGTCTGGAAAACGGTGTTCCCTTTAAAATTATCCTCCTACTTGATAACGCCCCAGGCCACCCCCAGCATCTTGATGATCTACACCCTGATGTAAAGGTCGTGTATCTGCCTAAAAACACAACTGCTGTGTTACAACCAATGGACCAGGGGGCTATCTCTACATTTAAAGCGCTATATTTGTGCACAACGTTTTCCAAAGTGGTAGCAGCAACAGAAAATGGTGAAGTAACCCTGCGCGATTTTTGGAAATCATTTAATATTTTACACTGCATAAAGAACATTGAATCAGCTTGGGCGGGAGTGACAGAAAAGTGCATGCAAGGCATATGGAAAAAATGCCTGAAACGTTTTGTGAATAATTTTGAAGGGTTTGAGAAAGACGAACATATTGATGTCATAAATAAAAAAATTGTGGAACTTGCTAATGTGCTTAATTTAGATGTTGAAGTGGAAGATATTGAACAATTAGTGGAATACGTCGAGGGAGAGCTAACTAACGAAGATTTAATAGAGTTGGAAGCGCAGCAGCACTTGAAAGAGGAGGAAGAAGAAGAAGAGGAAAGAGTGGAAGAAGTACAAAAGAAGTTCACTGTAAAGGGGTTAGCTGATGTCTTCTCCAAAGTGAATGCAGCGATGTTAGAACTAGAGAGTATGGACCCGAATGTTGAATGGTTCATGAAAGTGGAACGACAAATGAATGAAATTTTACGATGCTATCGTGAAATTTATGAAGAAAAAAAGAAAATTACAATGCAGACCACACTAACGAGATCCTTCTCTAAAGTTCCATCCAGGACCCCTACCCCTACCCCTACCCTTACAAGTCCTTCCATTTCCTTGCCATCATCTCCCTTACCAGGGCCTTCTACAGCTCCTGATAATCCTGCTGATCTCTCCGACGATGACATCCCTGCTGCTGAACCACACTTTGAAGGATTTGATGAGTAAAAATGTCAATGTAATCTGAATGTTTATTTTCATATTTCTTTGGTACATCATTTTTATAATTTTTGCTGATTGCATTTTTATGTTCTGTAATACAGTATGTAAGGAGTTATGCCAATAAAACAAAGTTATCATGATGGAGTTTATTTTAGGCCTTTTCTTTATAGTACTATTCAGAATATTAAAAACAATTACCTGTATTTACAGTACACTATGCAAACTAAGTTCAGTACATTAGAGCTTAAAACATTTAAAATATATATTTAAAATGTTATAAATGATGCAAAGGTGACATTAAAACTATCTACAGATGGTTGAAAAACCCACTACCAGTAAAGTACATCATGCCTGAAATACCAGTAATGGCTGCTCCTCGTTTAGCGACCAATTCGTTTATCAACCGGGTTTCAGGAACGGAACCCGGTCACTAAGTGAGGACTACCTGTAGTGCATTGCAGGGTCAGAAGAAGGTGTAAATTACACCAGCTCAGACTCACTTAAATTCCTCAATTGATGCATCTTAATCTGGCCTAAAATTCAATACAAATGAATACACATGACTAAATTTCAAGGACTGAAGTGGATGATCAAGACGTATCATGCACAAGTGCTCCAGTGTACATGAATATTAAAGCATTCATGTAAATAATAGCTCTAACATCTAAGTTCAGGAATTTTCTCCATTTAAAATACAATAAGGGCCAAGAAAAAGCTTAAAATATTCATATAAGCAAGGGTTAAAAGGGCAAAATCAAACACTGTGTCTGACTGATGATTAAGTACATTATTTCCTACTCCTCACATTAAGAATCTGAAATCAAAATTCTTCCTGAAGTTTCCTTATAAATTAGCAAAGTGGGGGGGGGGTCTATAAAGCTGGTTCAATTTAAATAACTATCCAAAGAAGCACTGACAAATTTGCCAAAATCACTATATGCAAATAAGAAAGACAGAGAACAACTTAGAGCTCCAGCTAAATTCATAGCAAATCAACGCAGCAGCAAAATGCCCCTTGTAGGTGAAGTTAAACCCACAATCAGTGCACAGGGCACAAAAAGCAATAGAAAAATCCAAAGTATAGCCATCTCAGGCCTGATCCCATTCCCTGCAAACCTAAAATGTGTATGGAAGTCATCAGGCATGCACAAGGAACAACAGAAGTGTAGGAGAAATAAAATTAAAATTTATAACTTTATTGTCTGTTCCCCTGGAGAGCCAATCCAAAGACTTGTGTTCTCAGTGTAGTCTCTGCACCAATTATCCACAATCATTACTTGAACCAAAGAGGGCCTTATGCACCTGAAACATCACAGAACCAACGCTGCAATCCACAAAGGTGAATTAGGACCATAGAGTCCTGAAACCATGCAGATAGGGAGACAGATACCTTAGAAGTGATCCATGGAGCTCACACACACTGCAGGAAGCAACCTAAGTTACTCAGGGTGAGATGATGATGAGAAGGGTGCATGAAAAACCTCTGATAGAGATAAGACACTTATGTCCAGCCTGAAGGAGAATGACCACCTCTTCTAGGGAACCATTAACCAAGGGAAGATAGGTGCTCCCCCACCTAACTCACAGAAAGCACCTGTTCTGGTAGCACACTCAGACTCTGCCTATCTTAACGTACTTACGTGAGCAGCAACCACTACTGCTGCTTTATGGTAGTAACCTTGGGGAGGAAGGGATTAGTACCCTGATCAGTGAGACACAGGAGAGCCAATAGAAATAGAGTACAGGTTTTTGAATTGGAGCAGCACTCTCACCTGTTTCCTGTTTGGTGGCAGCAAAGCTCCGGGAAGGATCAGAAGGAAACCAGAGGGACAGGCCTGAAGGATCCACCAGCATCCATGTCAAAGATAAGCTCGAGTGTATAACTGATCAAGTGTGAGTAGGACAGGGAATGTTTAGCTAGATGTGGTCAGGGTATTTCTTTGTTTTGGTTTGTTTTTGATTCCTCTGTGCTGAGCACATGTACCCCTTCCCACTACCCTGTAACTACCTAAGTTAAATCTTAGAGAAGCAATTCTCTGTGTTTCTTAGCTGTTCTTTTTAATTAAAGATTTTACCCTTTTAAAATAAGCTCTAGTTCTGTGTCCTAAAAGACAAGAGGTTTTGAGTGCATGTGCCTCTAACTGCACAGCCAACTACAAAGGGGGATTCTGACCCATTTCAGGTGATATCAAAGCTGGAGTTCAATCACTCTCCTGGAGGAGTTAGTAAAGCAATTGAGGCTCACTCACGGGAAGAAATTCCCAAGAGCATCTTCCTGGGTTTTCAAGGGGTTTTTGCATTTGGATGGTGGCAGCAATACCACTCCAAGGCCAGGAAATTGGAAGTCTTAGAGAGTTTTAAGACAAGCCTTTAGGGCCAGTGGGTTTTAAGGCCTGTTGCAGGCCCCCAGCTTCTGCACTCAGAGTGCCAGAGGGGGAAACAGCCTTGATGCTTATAACCTATGGCCTAGTGCTTAACACACTCACCCAGGATGTGGGAGACCACCAGTTCAAGATTACATCTTGTTGATGAGAAGAGCTTTGAAAAAGAATTGCCCAAATCCCATGTGAGTGGGATTAACATTACACAGGAGTTCCTCCTCACTGTTTGGTGTAGAGGAAGGGGGCCACTGAGCATACCTATGGATCAGGCCACACAAACAAGCTAGGCAGAGGGTATGATAGGTCTCCATTCCTGCCTTCCTACACAAATGACTATGACACCTCTAATTTGTAACTACCACTGTGTAACTTGTTATATCAAAGTCATACATGCAATATCCCCTTGTGCTAGAATGAAAGGGAAGGGATACCTTCCTGTAACAATCACCTTTCACCATAGCCCTGCCAGCCTTTCCTCTCCTCACCTTTCACCCTCCACTCTGCACTTCATTCCTGTGCTCCTTTCTACTCTTGCAGTTAATAGGCTAATTATCTCTCCCCAGCTCAGGCTGATCTACTAACTACTCACATCTTTCCTCCATCAAGTTGTCTTTGGGGAAACTAATTGGATTTACAGTAATCAGGGGGTTGGTGCAGATGCTGGTTCTCAGTACTCTGCACAGAGACCTTACCTTCCTCTGGTTCTTGGATTGCTTTGGGCTTATGTAGGAGAAATACATCTAAATGTCTAGAGAGAGCAACCATTCTTATGCCAAGAGGTAGAAACAGGTGCTGAGGCAACTTTTACAGCAGAAAGTTAGATGCTGAGTGAGTTTAGGCACTTCCAGGATGAGGTGGCAGTTAAGTGAGACTTTGTGGGGTTCAGTGATGCCCAAGTATCTTTGTGGATCCAGCTTTAGCATGTCTAAGAGAGCAGCCAATATACTGTGAAAATCAAAAACTAACAGCTTCCAAAAAGCTTTAATAGTCCATATCTTCATGAAGTTAATATTCTGTAAAAATATTTTTACCATGCTTCCCTCCCTGTGAACTTCCCTCATATCTAAGGAACATCTCCCTATAAACTTTGTTGATATGCAGTGAAGACACACACACTGTAGATGAGAAATCTGTTTCTCCAGTTATGTTCCCAACCCTTAATGGCTACGGATCATTAATCATATGGATAATTCCTCTTTGTCTTATCTGCTTCACTGAGTGCTGATAGGGGCTGCCAGACTGTTCACTCTTCAGGTATTCAGTCCCATACACTCTCTTCCTAGTGAGCAGTCACCCAGCATATTCAGCAAGGCAAATCAGGGAGGTATCTGCATTTTACAGACTAGACTCTTAGCTGGTGTAAATCAGCATAGCTCCATTGGATTCACAGCAGCTATGTCAATGGATGCTAGAAGAGAATATGGCTATATCTACACTGGCAAATTGGTCCAGACTAAGGAGGCTTAGTCTGACCTACTTTAGTCCATGGCTACACTAGACATTCCTTGGTTCGAACCAAGAAGTTTCTTAGTTAGAACTAAGGAATGCCTAGTTTGAACTAGTTAGTACCGAGGTTAGTTCGGGGTTCCATGCTTAATTTGAACTTTAGTTCAAACTAGGCACAGGCAAGACCTGAACTAAGCCATTAGTTTGAACTAACCATGCATTCTAGTTTGAACTAAGTGTTAGTTTGAATTAGAACATGCGGTTAGCTCAGACTAAAAGGTTCCTGGTCAGTTTGAACTAACCCACGGTGAGTTCGGACTACCCTCAAACTTCTTAGTTCTGACCAGCAAGTTTCCCAGATAGAGACATAGCCTATAGGTCTTGCCTGATACCTTTCATCAGTGCTGAAATTGCCCTATATTTCAGTGTACTTTTATGGAGTCCCAGCTCCACCCCTGTGAGAGAAGGAGGTCTGGGCTCCCATGTCAACTATACATAGGTTCCATGAGGATTGCTTTTCCCCCCTAGGAACCATACCTGCTTCTGTGGTTATCAAGTCCATGTAGCTTTTCTGTCTCTTGTAGGATCTATGCCATGCATGATCTTAAACCCAGCACTGGACAACGGCAAAATGCAGGCTTGAAAAATTAAATTAAAAGTTCTCTGAGATCCTTATTTACATAAATTGTCAGAGTTCAAGTGAAATCAGTGGAATTATGGCCAGATATACACTGCCCCTTCTTTAGTACAACTTACATCACTCAGGGCTGTGAATAAGCCACCTACTAAGAACCAATGTGGAAAGCACATCTCCCCAACATAGCTACTGCCACTTCTGGAAGTGTATTTATTGAGCCGTATATTATCCCATCAGCGTAGAGTGTCTTACCATATTTGCTACAGCGGTGAAGTTGCATCAGTGCAATCTGGTACTTCTAATATAGAGCCAAGTTCCAAAGGGGGCAGCCATGTTAGTCTGGTAAAGCAAAACAAGCAAGGAGTCTTTGTGGCACTTAAAGACTAACTTCAAAGCATCTGACAAAGTGAGAATTTCTCCCATCGAAAGCTTTATCGATAAATCCAATAAATAAATCTGTTAGTCTTTAAGTGCCACAAGACTCCTTGCTTTTTTTTTTCTTTTTTGTCTAGTATAAACTAGTCCTATGACACTTTATATCAGCTTTCCTCTGTAGAATGGGGCATGGCTCACCTGCTAGTCAGTTCTCTGTATTTTAAAGTCCTGAAATCATGACTCAGTCATAGGTTAGAGGCATATTGGTGGAATGGGTGGGTGAGGTTTTGTGCATTGTGCAGGGAATCAGATTAGATGATCACACTAGTCCCTTCTGACCCTAGGCTGTGTTCACACACACAGGGTTATTTCGAAACAAGTTGTGTCGAAACAACTTGTTTTGAAACAACACCTTATTTCGAAATATCTTATTTCGAATTAACAAACTGTTAATTCGAAATAAGAAAAAAAAGCGGGAAACGAAATAGCAAGTTCACAGTGTGAACATGCTATTTCGTTACCCCTGGGGGTGAGCCGCTGCTGGCTCACCCTGCAGCCCCAGAAAGGGGGCTGCAGGCACCAGCAGGGGGTGAGCCGCTGCGG
>ML681998.1:2984773-3234357 GCA_007922195.1 Podocnemis expansa | reverse complement strand
CAGCCCCCTTTCTGGGGCTGAGGGACAGCCCTCAGCACCCTGGCCAAGGTCCTGAGGGTTCCCTGGCCAGGGTGCTGAGGATCCACTGTTGTTTCGGAACACTTTGTTCCGAAACAACATGTTCACACGCCTTGTTTCGAAACAAGGGTTTCGAAACAAGTTTGTTTCGTCCCCAAATGGGGTTTAACTTGTTTCGAAACAACTGTGTGTCGTGTGAACATTTTTTTTTTTGTTTCGAAACAACGAGGTTGTTTCGAAACAAAAGTGCCGTGTGAACACAGCCCTAGAGTCTGAGCCTGGCCCTCCATCTTTCTCTCTCACACATTAAATCAAAGCCTCTTCTGTCTCATCAGTTCATACAAACCTTCCCTTTTCTAAAGTCAGTATTTCTCTTAGTTTATTTACATAATCTTCATGCAGTGAAGTGTCTACATTTGTAAAATGTCCAAATCACCTGTTTCCTCCCATAGCTGGAACCAAAACTTGCTGCCAGAATTGTAAATTGCATGCCAACTCAGTGAATTAACAGCCAATCTCTGATCCAAAAGAGTGTTCTTTAAATTGGAAAGTTGCATTTTATTCTGCTCTTAACATACAGCACTTGTATCATGACAATCAACAAAGTTCATAATGTAATATAAAAGACAGTAGCATGTGACTAGTAAAGAGTAAAGGAACTCTAAACTGTAGTATTCTCATTGCTGTATAACATGCAGACTGTAACAATAAATCATTGCCTTTGAGAGATACTTTTATGCCAAGTGTTTATGATTTTAAAGTACAGAAATCAGCCTCCATAGCAGGGAGAAGTAATTATTTAAGTGCAGGGCATTTTTCAGCAGCAATATGGGGACAAACAGATACTTACCTGAAACCTCTCCTGACACTGTATGATAGACATACAAATAAGATATACTGTATATAATTGGATATAAGCCGATCCAGGCACAAGCCAACCCCCCAATTCTGAGCCCAAAAAAGAAGCTAAAATTGGTGACCCAGGTATACGCTGAGGTCCCCTTTTGGTCTTGGCCCCTAACCTCCCACCCACTGCTGCTGGCTTCCTCTGGAGTTTCTGACAGCTTCCCTACCCCAAAATCTCTGCTGCTGCTTTTACCTTGCCCCACCCCCGCTGTCCATTCCTCACTCCTGCCCTCCTGCTCTGCCCTTTCCTCGCTTCCGTCACCCCTGCTGCCCCCTGTTCTGCCCTTTCTTCACTGCTACACCCCTGCACCGCCCTTTCCTCGCTGTTGCCCCCTTGCTCCCACCTGCTCTGCCCCTTCCTCACTGCTACACCCCTGCTCACTTCTCAGTTTCCTGCTGCTGCCCCCTGCACCACCCTTTCCTCACTGTTGCCCCCCTGCTCCCACCTGCTCAGCCCTTTCCTCACTGCTGTCACCCCTGCTGCCCCCCCACTGCTGCCCCCTGCTCACTTCTCATTTACCTCGCTGTTCCCCATTGTTGGGCCCTTTCCTTGCTGTTCCCCCTTGTTGTGCCCTTTCCTCACTGTTCCTCCTTGCTCCGACCTGCTCTGACCTTCCCTCACTGCAGCCCCCTGCTCTGCCTCTTCCTTCACTGCTGCTCTCTGCTCCTCCTACTGCCCTCTCCTCAGTGTCACCCCCTACTCCACCCTTCCCTCACTGCTACCTGCTGCCCCTCCTGCTCTGCCTCTTCCTTCACTGCTGGCTCCCTGCTCCTCCTGCTGCCCCCTTCCTCTGCCCTTTCCTCACTGCTGCCCCCCCGCTCTGCCCCTTCCCCACTGCTGGCCCCCTGCTCCTCCTGCTGCCCCCCGGCTCATCGCTGCCAACCCCCTACTCCCTTCTCAGTTCCCTGATGTTGCTCCCCTGTTCCCCAACACCCTTTCCACCCCTTTCCCCGTCACCCCCCCAACCCCTGCTGCTGCTCTTCCCAGCCTACCAGGCACCCCCCGCAATCCCAAGTCCCTATCGCTGCTCCCCTGGGCTCCCCAAAAACCCTTGGTCCTCCTGCTGCTTTCCCGGACTCCCCGACCCCCCCCCCAATGCCTGAGCCCTGCTGCCACTTCCCTGGTCTCCCTGAACCCCCTCCCAACCCTCCCAGCTGTCCCATCACTTTCCCCAACTCCCCGACCCCCTCCCCAACCCCCAGTCCCTGCCACGGCTTCCATGGCCTCCCTGAATCCCCCCCTTAATGTCCAGGCCAACTCCCCCCCCAGGACCTCCTTACATGGCCACTCCAGACGCCGGGGTCCCCTCCTCACTCCAGCCCCGGCTCCTGCCGACTGCCCAGCAACACTGGGGCTCCAGCTTCTCACAAGGTCAGGTAAACTCCTGGGCTGGGGCTATCTACTGTATTCTCTAGCCGAGCACCTATTTTCAAGCCAATTTTCAGGTACAAAATTTTCGGCTTATAGGCGATGATTTACGGTAAAATAAATCCTTTCCATAACAAGGACTTAAAATGTATATCTATTGCTGGAAATTTGTGAGTTAACTTCAAAGGGCCATAAAAAAATCTGGACCATATTATATACCTCAGAGCCAACCAGAAGGGGAGAGCTAAGCATGAGGACCGAGCAGAAAAAACTATAATTCTGATCTTCTTATCTATACTATTTAAGATATGAAGGTAAAAATATAAATTTGTACTTAAGCCCAAATATTAAACCAAAGTTAAACATTTGTGTAATAGAACAAAGCAGCTAGAATTGCCTATAAAACATTTTAATTTGTTGCTTTAGTTAAGCAAAGAGGTACAAAAATCACAGAAATAAAATGACAGACATGATGAAAAATTAGCTGAGGAATCTAGTTTATAAATACTCTGAGGTTTTTGGTTCAGAACAGTTAAAACCTCTCTTATCCAAGCTCAACTGTCTGGGTGCATTGGGAAAATGACCAATTTCTGTTGTCACCAACAGGTTCCCCATTCCACAGCTTGAACTAGTGCTGAAAACAGTTTGCTGCTAGTGGAGATGGACAAAAACCATTTTCAGCATCATAACAGAAAGCGGGCAAAGTACAACATTCCACCCAGTCTCCAACAGGTTTCCTGTAATGGTGCTCAAAACACTTAAGTCCAGTCTACATTGCAGCTAAATCATTTTCAATACTAGTTGACACAGGCCATGGGGAACCCACTGCTGATGATCACTGTCATCAAAAGGTCATTTTCTTAGTTAGACAGTGCCTTAATGGATGTTCCTGGCTCTCAGGTCTGACTGGTTTTGTTATGCTACATGCTAGCTTTAGATTATGCATCCTCTCTGACCTTCCTTATATAAAAGGCACTAATTGTGTTCTCAGACTCCTTTGAGTCAAGCATTCTTAATTGTGCAAGATTGAAAAATATCAGCTATCCCAGCCCTGTTGAGGTTCCAGGAAGAAATCAGAATATCAACAAGATAAGGGAGGTTGACAGTGGAAGCCAGAGTCCAGAATAAGCTTTTATATCATTAAGAGAGAGAAAATGAGAAAGGAAAATAGAAAATGAAAATAATCCAAGGTGATGAACAATAAGAGTTGCTGGGTCAAGATTTGAGAGCTAATTTGCCTTGGAGGAAAATGCAGAACCAGGGCCATTGAGAAAGTTAGCAGAATTAGGGAGATGTGAGGGAACAAGTGTGGCACAAGATCAGGAAAAGAAGTATCTTGTTTGCCTGAGGGGAGAAGTGGAGAAAAATGAAAAATAAAAAGAAGAATCTGAAAATATCTGGAAAAGAGTGCAAACTCTAGAAAGCTTATCTGACCTCACAACCTTTGGGGGTTCATCTATCATCAGTTTTAAGGTCTTTTCTGCTGCTTATTCCTTGGCACTGACCAATATTACATATTCAACATGCCAACTGAGTCTTAATTTAATTATTACTGAAATGGTGAATCTATATTTTTCTCTACATGTCTTAATTATAGCTGGATAAAGGGTGCCTGAAGGCACACTGCATTTGGAAGAAGTCATCATTTACAGCTGATATTTCCAATTTGCAGGGTACCTTTATTTCCCATTTTTGGCTGAAGTCTGAAATATTACCATTAGTTTTAGCATTTCATCTATTTGATAAATTTCTCTTTGGCTTTTGGCCAGATTGAAGCAAGATTAATCTGGCAAACAGCTTCAACAGCCTATGTAACGTGTCTTACCCTCATGAACTTTTACAATTAATACTTGTGGACATATCTGTAGAGATAGACAACTCAGGTTTGAAACAGAAGCCAACTCACACCTACGTCAAAAGTTGTATTTTTCATTTGGCAAGTGCATTTTGGTCAAACGAAGAAAGATGTATCTGAAATCCCAACTAATTCCAAACCATAAAATACAAGTATGAAAAAATTCCAAACTCTTAAGTTCATTTCAAATCAATCCTAACAAAGTTCTCAAAAATTTCATTTCTCTGGCCCTTGATCACCAAGCAAAGATAATGTTCAAATGCATCAACATACAGCCTTGGTCTTCTTAAAATAAGTCTTTAATGGAATTTCCCAGTTTTTATGAAAAAAATGAAGGCATCATGGGAATGCCCTATCCTATGAATCTGATAGGATCCACAGAAAGCCTTCTTGAGAGCTATAACCTGGAAGTTATACATTCAGGGTCTGATTCTCTGGGACCTTGTACATGTATACTCATTTATACTTGTGCAAAGTCAATTTAAAATGCTAACAGATCAAGACTCCTATGAAAACCTGCCTCACTGTATTGTTGAATAATATAAAGTGTACAATGAGGGCTTGATTTATGGAAGATGTACAAACAGTTCAATAGGATTACACATAGGATTACAAGTTAAGTATGTGCTGAAGTGCTTTCCTGGATCTGGAATGGAGTGCTTTCTGTACTGTACCATAAATGAAAAAGGATTTCTACATGTAGAAAAGAGAAAGGCTTAGAACAGTGGTTTTCAAACTTGAGGTCAGGACCCGCTACTGAGTCGTGAACCTTCAGGCACTGGGTCACAGCACTCCCTGGTGCCACCACCGAACGATTGGAATGCATTACTCAAAGATGTAATTTGTTGGGTCACAGGCATACATGAGTTTTTTTTCAACTGGGTCCTGAAAAAAAAAAGTTTGAAAACGACTAGCTTAGACAACCACAATGTTGCTGCTTATGCTCCACCACGGAAGTAACTGCAGCACTAGACCCTACCATTTGACTTCTTTGTGATTTTGGTGATACACATAAAGTAGAAAGAACTCTTACAAAGTCAAATCCTTGGCTTTCGGGCCCATCTCTGCAGATATGACAGAACTCTAGAGCTATGAAAATCACTTTTCCTAACTTAGTTTTATATCACCCTATTATTGTTATTGCAGACCTGGAGCTATAAGGAGACTTGTGGAAGTCAAAGACAAAAGGCCAAAAAACTTTAGTACTCATCTTATTTCACAGTGCAACTCAGTAGGTTCAATGAGATGTTCAGAGATTCATTACATTTTTGATGATACCAAATGCTCATGTAATGGTATGGCAATGCTTACCTTCATTTCAGAAGCAGGGCAGCATTCTGATCTTTGAGCTTTAATTTAAAGCACATTTTTGTTCTATCAGTAATGTCTAATTTCTTCACATAAGAATCATGTCTAGACTATTAACAAGCTAAGACTTTCTGTTCTGTGACTACTTTTACAAATAAAGCCCACAGTTGTAGTCAAGCTTTTAGCACATGCTAAATACTTGTCTATATCTCAGAATTTTACCAGGTTTTAATCCAGTTATAAAGAATCCAATTTCATGATATAATGCTAAACAGCTCTGGGGTTAGCAGAGACCAGGACTAACAGTATTCAACATTATACTCACTAATTGTGATTAAACCCTTCAGGAATTTATATAAACTTCCATAAGCAGCATGACAAGATACAATGAGCTAAGTCTGTTGTTACCAATTCTCATAACTGTCTTGCAAGTCTTAAGATATTTGGTGTTTTTCTTCAGTCTGCAGCTCCTGGAGTCATATGATTCCATGCAAATCCCACCTTTCATCAAAACTAAAAATAATGTTTCTAGCCTTCATTGGCAAGGAGAGAAGTTTGGAATTCTTACCTCCCCAAAGGTTCAAAAACCAGAAAGCAAATAAAGAGAAACCAATGTTTATTTTTATTTTTTAAAATCCCATGACTTTTTAAGCCAATTTTGTGATCTTTTGAAAGCTGACTCATGACTTCTGAATGCTTGGGGCTGGTAAAACTGGTAATATACAGCACCCTGTCTGGTGGCTTTGCAAAGCATCTGAGAAAGCCACCCAACGTGTTTGGGGATTTCCTTTGTGGAGTGAAATCCCTATGTAGTATAAACCAAAATAGCTTATTCCAGCTATCCTAGTAGGCATTCTGAGGACATGCCTGGGCATAAAGGTGTCACATATGCAACACATGGGATTGTAGGAGTAATGTATGCAATATGTTACACCCTAAATATGATGGTGCGATTGAACAGTCCCAATGAATGTTTCAGCTGATGTCGGTCACAGCAAATTCAGGGCTCAACACAGGGACTCAGCCCTCAGTTGCCCGCAGATTTGGGGAAAGATAAACAAAGCTACTTTTTACTGTTCTAGTGCACCTGAAAATCCAAGTCTCTCTCTTTTGGTATTCATATTAATGAAGTCAAATGGATGTGGTGTACAACTGAATTTTACTGTGAGAAAAAATTTGTGTTTGAGATGTTGCTTTGTAGTCATTATATTAATACATCCTCCCTGGCACCATCTTATATTTGCTTTTTGTCTGAATACCACTGAAGAGTGGAGGAGGGAGCATGATGAGGACAAGCCATGGCCCTTGCCTCTCTGCACACTCAGACCTAAAGGTTTGCAGGATCCCATCTCTTCAACTCCTTATATTCAAAGGCAATGTGGAACCAAAGTTTGCCAATAGATGGGAACAATTGCAAAACATCACCATTCACACAATTTTCAGAAAAGTTCACAATATATGACAGCTTTGTCTCACCATTTGAAATTAAAAAGAAAAAAAAAAGCTGGAGCAATTAAAGGTAGCTCTGTGTCCACTGGTTTCCGAGCTTCTCAAAACTGCCAGCATTCCTTTTTCCCCCAAATATGCTATACTCACAGATGAGATCATTCAAAATGATTCTGTAACATCAGAAAAAGCAGTGCTTCTGGGCTTGTCACCAAAGCCTGGTTTTATTTATTGATTTTCCCACCGCACCCCACCCCACTCCTCTCCAATTAGAAAGGAGAGTTTTGGCAGGATTTAAGAGCAGAGCTGATCAGGAATTTATCAACAAATCATTTTTTCACCTAAAAATGCTGATTTTTTTCAACCCAAAACAGAAGGTTTCTCAAGCCCAGGAAGGAAATTCTGGGCAAAGCCAGATAGAAAGAGAAACTGAGAGGCTCAAAATACCCTATAGTCCAGCCACTTACCTGAGATGTAGGAGATTCCGAATTAAGCGGAGCGGGCACTTGAAGTGCATTTCCTATATTCTCATATGAAAGCCCTAACCACCATGTTATTAGAAGCATGGGGTGGGGAAGAGGGGTCACTATCTCTGGTTTTTGACATCTTGAAAATGTTCCGAAAAAGGAAAATTGGTTCCCTCCCAGCTCTATTTCAATAGAAGATTTTTCAATATTACAACCAATCTGCTCACAATCTTTGAAGAAAATCTTCAGTAATGAAGTCTTCTAAAAAAATGGCCCAGTAATGAAGTCTTCTAAAAAAATCATATGAGGCATCATTAAAAAGCCCCTTTAAACAATAAACATTAATTCCCTATGTAACATCATAGAAACTACTATCAGGTATAACAATCCAATAAAAGCTAATGTATACTATCTAGTAAATGTCCTGACTGTTAGTTAGCTAAATAAAAGGTTATAAAGGCAATGAAAGATATAACAAGAAAAAACATAAGAAAATATAAAACAAAATTTCTGAAATTGATTGGTTTCCTGAAGACCCTAAACTGCCCTAGGAAAATATCAGTTACTTAAACAAATATGGAAACAATACAAAAGAGGTGCATTCTACAGTCACCCCAATAAAGCTTTCAGAATCACAAAGGGAATGAAACAGGACAGTGCAAAGGCTGAAGTAGAATATATTATATTATGGACAAAATGATACAGTGACCAAGGTGACCAGTGAGAACACAAAAAAAACCCAAAAACAAATGCACATAAAGTTGAATCTAATCAGTCTATAAACCCACTTATCTGTCCAAGTGACTTGCAACATTATATCATTCAAACAAATAATCTGAGCCTTGCTTGGCCTTTTGGAACTCTTTCCCTTCCATGGTACCATAAAACAGCTAAGTTTTAAAAGATGCTCTGAGAATTATTGATCTATGTAGACAGGTGAATTGTGCATTGCACCCTGAAGCTGATAATATTTCACAGTTATGGACAGCAAGTTCCAAGGTACAACTAAACACACAAAGTAGATGGGTTACTTTAGGAGGCTGAAACAGGAGATAAATGTACTGCAGAAATATGAAGCATTCACAGTAGGCTAAATATGGCCATTTCACCATGAAACTTAAGAAATGACTAAGTTCTACAGGTTGGTGAAGTCCAGCTTGTAGGTCAATATAGAAAACATTGACTCCTGGAAGAGTACTTGCAACCATTTCTTTCTAATTTTTTTTCTTGCTGACAACATGCTATTGTCATCTCAAACTTTATTTTCTCCTCTTCCATCAAGTAAACATTTTCCTTCAAACACAGGTGAGCAGGGGGAATTTCAAACAGGTGTGTGTAAAAGGGCAACCCATGGTAGGAAACTGGAGTGTGTGTAAAATAGGACTCTAAGGGTATATTTAACAGCAATTAAACATGGCTCAGGCTTTCCTAGCTCTAGCTGCAGGGCTGTAAGATTGTTCTGGAGATGTTTAAGCTCAGGCTAGAACCCAAGTTTAGGTATCCTAGCAGGTGGGAAAGTCCAGAAGCCTGAACTCCAGCCCCAAGACCAGATTAGCAATATTTAATTTTGCAGCCCATGGCCCAAGAGCCTGAGTCAGCTGGCCCAGGCCAGATGTAATAGCAGCACAGATTTTTTTATTCCAGTGTAGATGTACCCAAAGGACAAAATAGGACGAGACTTAGTCCAGACTAATTTAGCCCACGGCCACACTAGGCTTTCCCTAGTTTGAACTAAGAAATTTCTTAGTTCGAAGTAAGGAACACTTAGTTTGAACTAGTTAGTACATGCACTTAGTCTGGACTAACCACCTTAGTTCAAACATTAGTTCAAACTAAGTCCAGCCAAGACTGGGACTAATGCTGTTTTCAAACTTAAGAAGTTCAAACTAAGCTGGTTAGTTCAAAATGACTACACGTTCTAGTTAGAACTAAACGTTAGTTCTAACTAGAACGCACAGTTAGTTTGAACTTAGAAGTATGAGGTTAGTTCCAACTAACCTCGGGTTAATTTGAACTAAGCTCAAACTTCTTAGTTTGGACTAACAAGTCAGAACACCTCCTTCTGTAACTCTCCCACCATGTAGATGACACAGCCTCTAAGTTAACTTAATAAAGTTGAGTTTAAGTTGACCTTGTTAAGTCAACTTAACTGAACCATCTAGCATAGACATAGCCCTACATTTTCATTGTAATGGGAAATGCCACACCTGCTCATAAAAACAAAACAAAATTATCTGTATAAAAGCATTTGGAATGTTGCAAATAAAGTTCATGATCAGAGCTGGCTGAAAAATGGTACTCTTGGCCACCAAACTATTGACTTTGTTAGTTTGTCTTAAATTTTCCACAGCAATGTTTTGTTTCTTATCAAAAACAGAAAACTGATAACCAAAAGTTGGGGGAGGGGTTGTCCATTTTTTGTTTATTCCTCCCATTTATCTCCACTTTTTCCTTCTGTTTTCCATTTATTTTGCCTATTTCACCACTGTTTAAAGGTGAGGACAGGAGAAAGAAGGAGAAAGGTGAAAAAAGAAAGAAAACTGAAAATACTAAAACTTTACATGGAAGAAAGAATGTTCAGCTTATAAAAAGCCATTTTTTCACTTAATAAAATGTTCTTTTGAAAGTCTTTGACCACTTCTACTCATGATATTCAGTGAACTAGAAGAACACATTTTGGAACTCATTTAAACATCAGAAATTAAATATTTTACAATGTAGTAGGAAGTATTTGTTATTCTTTAAGGAGAGTAAATTCTTCATGGAATTGGCAATAGAGTATAAAGCCTCTCAGCTATGGAGATGTTTCCAATCCAAACCAGGCTATTAATGTCCAGAAGTACCCACATGATGGCTGCTTTGTAGCCTATGCTAAAATAACTGGTGATCTCAGTTCAATGGACAATTTTCTATGCATAACATTCACCACAACCAGTGAAGTGGTGGTGCTTGTTAATGTCTGTGTCCTGATCTAAGAAGCATTTAAACACATACAGTGGGGACCCGTTACTGTGTGACCAGTTTGCCCGCGGAACCAATTAACGCACGGTAACGGGATGTCCCCCAAAGGCTCCACAGTAACGCGCGGGTCCCATTAACGCGCGTTGCGTAAACGGGACCAGGAGCGTTGCTGCCCCAGAGACGGGCCCCAGGCACCAGCCCAGGCCCCGCTCCCCAGCCCCGCTTCTCTACTGGGGTCCAAGCCAGCATCAGGCACCTGCTGCTGCCAGCCTGGCCCTGGATCCCGGGCCAGGGACACAGCAGGGAGCGGCGGCCGCAGCCGCAGGCGGCTGGACCTAGAACAGGGCTGGAAGCGGCCACCACCACTGCTCCCTGCCCTGTCCTCTGCTGGGGGTCCGGGGCCAGGCTGGCAGCAGCAGGCGTTTGAGGCCGGCTTGGACCCCAGCAGAGAAGCGGAGCCCGGGGCATGACTCGCAGCAAGGGAGCGGGGCCTGGGCTGATGCCCCGGGGCAGGCCTTCCAGTCCCGTTTACGCGCGGACCGGTTTACACACGGTCGCCAGGGGCTTGTCCACCGACACCTGTGTGTAAACAGGTCCCCACTGTACTTCATTTAAGAGCAGTTGAGTCATCCTATTGAATATCTTCATTCACACTATTCTCATGCTTCATAGTGCATGCTTTCCTGGATTGGGAGTCAGCCTGAAAGCAAGGATTGAACAGACATAAAAACAAAAGCGCTTCCTCACCCTCCATGTGGTACCTCCAGGATAGGATTTAGGCATGTTCGTGCACTGCATATGGAAACTTGCAATGCTACTGCTGATCGAAATTGATCCAGTGCCCGCAGAAGTCCATGAAAGTCTCTTCAATTGAGCTGGTGTTGGACTGGGTTCCTTGTTCTCCTTGGGGAAAATCCTGATAATGGCAAAAACCTATTGACTTCACAGGAGCCAAGATTTGTGATGACCTGGAAGATGGGGTGGATTGCTCCCTCAGTAAGTTTGAGGATGACAGTAACTTAGAGGAGTATTAGATATGCTAGAGGGTAGGGATAGGATACAGAGTGGAGGATAGTGTCAAAAGTTGTAGGATAAGGCCAAAAAAATTTGATGAGGTTCAACAAGGACAAATACAGAGTCTTGTGTTTAGGATACAAGAATTCCATGCACTTCTACAGATTGGGGGATTGACTGGCTAGGCATCAGTTCTGCAGAAAAGGACCTAGGGGTTACAAGAAGCTGGGTATGAGCCAACAGTGTGCCTTTGTTGCCAAGAAGCCTAATGGCATAGTGGGCTGCATTAACAGAAGCATTTCCAGCAGATTTATTCAGCACTTGTGAAACTACATTTGCAGTATGGAATGGAAAGGAAATCAAAGACAAATGGACTAACCTTTTTGATGGACAAGAAGGAAAAAAGTAAAGAAAAGTGAAAAGGCAGCAAATAATAGCAACTTCAATATTAACTAGTCAGCTAAAACTTTTTATACTAAACATCGTGAATTTAAACAATAAGCCATGGCAAGCCATTAATTGTGAGGTATTCATTTCACATTACCAACTGTTCAGAAATGCCTTTTTGGGATTCACAGACTGGTAGATACCATGGATCATAAATGCTGCTCTGTTCCATTCCCTTTGTCCCACTATGGCAGCACAAAGGAAGAATTCTGACCTTATCGCTTCTGTTGCATTCTCTTGGGATACGGAGAGAGGTGAGGCACAACAGGACCAGGGTAAGCAGCTCCTATGACACTCATCCCACAGGGAAAGAGGTACAGGGAAATGAGGAATGCTTGGCGAGAAGGGAATGAGGAGGCTTGGCGAAGGTACTCTGCACTCTGGCTACTCTCCACTAACAGATGATTCTCCATTGCCAGCTACCACCCTAATTTGTGTCAGGATAGAGAAACACCCTGCTCCTAACTCTAAGCTTTTATGTGCCAAGTGGAAACTCACTGCAGCAGAGAGTTCACTCCCATAGATACAGAGATGGTATCCATGTGATATACTGGAGGAACATGTGGAAAACTGAAACAGGCATGTGATGTGATATATACCTATACAATTTATCACAGGCAGTTGATCGTGTCACTTCATCACTAAACCACCGTCGTGAAACTTACTGTATCATTCCAAATTCCTCAACAGACTTCACAGACTGCAATATAAAAATGCTTCTTCTTTCCCCAGTGTAGTATTCTCTCTCAAAATGACCCCAGCCCAAGGCCCAGGATGGGTGTGCAAATGCTTTTCTATATATAAATCTGTCATAGCTTTAATAAAAGTCTGTATCTTATATCCCTGCAGCTATATATGGCAACTTTATGCCATTATAAAGGGGAGATTTGCCCTTTGTGAGGAAAGCAACCATTTCAAAAAAAACTATTCTAATAAAAACCTTAACACTAGACCACACGTCAGTATCCTCTTTCTCTCACACACACAGCCCCTTCCGCAATGCTACAAATCTTCAAGAAACAACTACAAACAAAAAGTGCATAGTAAGGCCTTAGTCATGCAAATATTTTCTTTCATACCTGTCAATATTAAAATCCTAAACCCAGCAGATTCTAATTTAAATAAATATATCTGTTTGCAGGTATTTACATAAATATCCACCGATTTGTATAGCTAGGTATCCTGCTTGTGCCCAGTCCATGGAGTCACCCTGAACTAGTCGATTCAACACTCTTCTTCTAACGTTACACATAAATATTTGATTCCACACTCACTCATTCTATACTCTTCTTCAGTCCTCCTCCACAGGCCCATTCCACACACAACTTCCCCCAGACAAAAACAACTCCCTTGGCATTTGCCTGCCTCTATATGGCGTCCATTCATCCTATTTATTTATTCTGCAATCCATAGAGCTAGTGTGTTCACTAGGAGACACTGAAATGCACAACCTTTCATGAATTTCCTTATGAGCTACTCTATATAGTCCCTAATTTGGATCAGTGATACAATGTCAGAATTTGTCCCTTAATGATGCAGGATAACCATGGACATGACACATTGTCTTGCAGTGAAAAGTTGCATGTCTACTTTTGCTTTCTTGCCAAGTCTTCATTTTAAATTTAAAATTTGCTGCATTGTCAACTAACAATGCATGTGCTCAACCAATAAAGTAACAGCTATTCACTGAAAATACAAACCAATTTATAACTGTGAATAGCTGGGAAAGATGTTGGGCATCAGTTTTTATACCTGAAATTTAGTGACAAAGTAGCAGAGCCACGTAAGTATAGAAATAAACCTTAAATAATTCTCAAATTTATAGTCTAAGAATGTATGTGTTCCTTGAAAATTCCTATTATAAATCTAGCTAAAAGAAACCATTACAAATATCTTTGTGGATAATTCGTAAATGTCACACCAAGAAAAAAGAGAAAATATTTATAGGGCTTTGAATGCCTTAAAGGTATCAAAAATGTAAATGTTTTCTACCCTATACTCCTTTGTATGCAGAATGCCAATGGTAATATTAATCAAAACAGAATACTTCATCAGATTCATAATTTTAACAGAGTTTCTTGCACACACTTTAAACGTATTAGGCTTGAAACTCAAAATATGTTTATTGAATTATAATTTATGACTAACACGTTAACCAGGTGTTCTGGGCAAGATAGTAAAAGGGAAAACCAGCAAATATGACACACTGCTTTCTGTTAACCTCCTGTCTTTGGCAACTTGAAGATCTTATTACTGAAGGCTAATCCATTTTGTTTTAGTGCTTAGCATATAGAAATCTCAGCTCCCAGTGCCAAAATATTCACATATTTTAAAACAGGGGTAGGCAACCCCCAGCACCTGTGCCGATATTGGCACCCGAGCCCATTCAGCACCCTCCGCAGTACCACAGAAATTGTCACTCCTACCACCAAAAGCCACTCTGGGAAGCTTACTTCAGCTGCAGATGGGACACAGGGGATTCCCCCCATGCCTTTCCCTACGTGTGACACAGAACAAAGCTGCCTGGAGTGGCTCCTCTCTATAGTGTGATGCTCCCCAAAGGAGCAACTCCAAGAGGCTGCTTTCTGCAGCCCTGAAAGGACCTGCTTCTTTTCATGACATGCCTGGGAACCCCTGTCCCCAGGCACACCACAAAGATGAGCCACTCTGGACGACTTCTTTCTGTGGCATGCCTGGGAAGTGCTTCCACTCTAACTGTGACTGCTGCTGAATTTTCAGGCAGCCACCACATTTTTTCAGCAGAGGGGAGCCGCCAGCACCAGCTGAGGATAAGGGAGGAACGACCGGCACAGGAGTCGGCAAAGGTTGCTGACCCCTGTTGTAAAATATATGAGCGAAATGTGGTAATTTTGATACTTTTGTCCTTTACTTCAGATTGCACTGAATGGAGAATAGTAATAAATCAAATGATTCAGGGGAAATTATAAATCTCCAGTCTATATAACAGGGTATTTGCTCATATATTTACAAGGTAAGCATCTTTGTTTATTCAGCAAAACTTGGGGACATATAACAAGTACCTAAAACAGTGGTTCCCAAATGTTCTAGGACAGTGAATCACCAAGTGCATATAATCCAAATTCAAGGAGAAGGCCCCAAAATCTCAGGCCAATATCATTCTTCTCTTCTGCAGCTACTGCCTGTCCTCCTTGCCTTGACAAGTGGGCGCCAACCACCCAAAGCAGAACTTTCTGCTGAAGTATCACAACCTTAATCCTAGCCTGATGTCAAGGAAAGGCCCAAGGGATGTGGCTGGAGAGCAAGCCCAGTCAAGTTAGGCCCCAATCACCCCTTCACCGTGCTGGAGGGACAGTGAGACCAAACCTGAATGGTGCTGCGGCCCCATGCACAGCATAGTGAGTTGGGCCCAGTCATGAAAGTCAGAAGCCACCACCGTGGGATGAGTGCAGGGCCTGCCCATCCTCCAAATTTCCACTCCCCCACACACACACAGCCCCCTCTCTGCATCAAGCTCACAATCAATCTACAGACTTCCCATAATATCTTGGTGTGCCACAACCCACCATTTGGGAAACACTGACCTTAAACAAAACTGAAACTTAAGTACCCTATGTCTTATATTCCATCTCTATGACTGGTCTCACTGACAATAGCTGCAGCAGAGTTTGAGTATCAGTTATCTTGCTCTTGGAGGAATGAATGAGCAGAACAAGAGCAAGTGCCTGCTACTTCCCTATACCAAGAACATGAAAACATTAATAAGAACTACATACAGCTGAGAATTTTTTAACAAAACAAGTTTTCACCAGAAGATGCAGATTTGTTGAAACTGAAACCTTCTGCAGAAATGCATCAGGTTCAACTAAACTATTATTGAGAAGTTTTCTCAGTTCCAGAGTCACATTATTTTGGGCCAAAATGAGAGAGAGAGTTCACATCTCAGTCTCTTCTACCGGAGCTGTTCCACTTCGTATAAATAATTATCCACTGGGCCAGCAGAGGTGGCCTTTGGCTATTAGGAGCCCTAGGTGAAGGTTCATTGTGGGAGGCCCCTTCCAGGCTCATGGAGGACCCCTCCATGGCCCTAGCTCCTTGCCACTGCTACCCTCCCCACAGCCCCAGTTCCCCGCTTCCCCCCATGGCCCTGGCTCCTCCACCACTGGCCCAACCCTGCCACTCTTGGCCCTGCCCCCCCACCACAGGCTCCAGCTCCCCACCAATGGCCCTCACCTCAGGGGACAGCTCCTCATGCTGCCAACTGCAGACGCGGCTCTTGGGGTAGGTGAAGCACGTAATGGGACCCCTTACTGCTCAGCGCCCTAGATGTGCATCTGTTTTGCCTACTCCAACAGCTTCCTCTGTGGGCCAGAGAAAGTGGAGCTGAATTACAGCTTGGTGGTTGGTGAATGAGGTAAAGAACTTGAATGTGGGTTCCCCACAGTATGTGAATGTCCTAATCCCAAGGCTATTAGCTCATCTAGGCTTCCTCTGTTTCCTCACAACATTTTTTTAAAATATCCTGGCAAAACCAAATGCAAAAAGCTCAAAATTATTCACAAAACAGAATTCATGTTTTCTGCCCAGTCCTTATAAGAACCTGACCCAGAAGATTATAAAAAGACAAAATGCCATAAGATGTTAAAAATGAACCCAGACCTGTCCTAAATAAATGAGAACCAGAGTAACAAATATTAAATAATGAGCAGAGGCTGATAGAAGTTTACTGAAATAGTTGATGCTGAGCAATTAGTTGAATAGCACATATGGGAATGATGCATATTTCTTTAAGCTTATTTTGCTCTTGGATTTTTTTTTTCCAATTTTCATTGTGGCCATAGAAGATACTATGGTGCTGAAATACCTCTAATAATATGGGTGACAATCTCCTGCTTCTGACAGACACCAAATATGTGTTCTTGTTGATTATACTGGAGTTTCCTGAAATACCATTAACCAGGTATTGGGAATGGGATTTGGTTTGTGGAAGGGTGGGCATTGCTGCTTTCAAGTGACCATAGTTATTCTTGGAGGGGAGTTCTCAGAAGGAGTGTATCGGTACTTGCAGAAGTTCATGTAGGACTTCTTCCAAACAAAGCTCTCCAGTTCCCGTTCTGAACTCCTGTTGTACAAAGTGTATGTGATTGCTGGAGAACCTGTAAGCAAACAGAAGCTTCCATATTGTCATGATCATATAATCATAGAAGATTTAGGGTTGGAAGGGACCTTAACAGGTTATCCTGTTAAGCCCTCAAATAAATGGAACAGCCAATGTCTGCAAGTAGTTCACATTCAGGCTTGGGTATTTTTTCAAGCAACTCCCTCAGCACCCTCAAATGCACTGCATCTGGCCCCATGGGCTATGTTCACACACAGGGGGTTATTTCAATACAAGTTGTTTCAAAACAACTTGTATCAAAATAAGGCGTTATTTCGAAATAAGTTAATTCAAATTAAGAAAATGTTAATTCAAATTAAGGAAAAAAGCTCAAAGCAAAATAGCATGGTCGGACAACAGTTATTTCAAAACGAGGCACCATCGTTTCAAAATAACATGTTCAGATGGGATTGTTTCAAAACAATTGTTTCAAAACAACGTTCTTTCATCACCAAATGGGGTTTAAGTTGTTTCGAAACAATGGAACCCATTGTTTCGAAACAACGGTACGTCGTGTGAACATGGCGTTTCTTATTTTGAAACAACCTCTGTTGTTTCAAAATAAGACTGCTGTGTGAACACACCCATGCAGTGGTGTATATCCAGCCTTTCTAAATGATCCTCAGCCTGTTCTCTCAGTCCTGAATCTGCTCTTTCAACACAAGTCTATGCCTCATCTTTCATAAACTACTTATAGATCATTTCTCAGATGTTGATATATCTAGATAAGAGTTTAATATTTGCATTAATTATGCCCTTTTATCAGTGTCATTTGCAATGACTTGCCTAACAGAATTTTGGTCTACAACTTTAACAAGATGTTTTCCTCATCATCGCCAGCTATCAAAATACAGAAAGAGAAGACTGATAATTTTATTGTCCTTGACTCAGGGAATCTGTATTAGCATTCTTTGTTCCGTAAGCATAACCCTACTGTACTGTTTACTTCTGGGTTTCTATGTAGTTTATCTATCTCAAAAGCCATTCAGGAATAGCTATTGATTTCTCTTTAATCTGAAGGACATCACTGTAACTCTACTTTAAATAACCACATAACCACATCTGTAGCACAAAGAGATAGGTAGGTGTAGTTATGCTCCTTGACAGAGAGCAGGACGCATACACTGTATGAAGTTTTCATATTGTTCACGATGTATTTCCAAGCAGTGAAAACAAAACAAAAACATAGCCAGCTGCAAGATGAGGAAGGTGACAAAGAGCAATGTGAATCACAAGACTTGCAAGGTAAAAGAGGAGCTCATTGTGAGTAGTTCTAACGTCCTTGTAAGAAAATTTGAAATAAAAACTGAAACTAACACATAAAAACATTGTTTGTGTGTGTGTGTATCAGTACATCCACCTCTGCATTTCTGTTAACTCTGGGGGCTAATGCAATATATGTTTTCCTCAAGGAACTGAATGATACAATAATTCAATACAGTTAGTGAGGAATAATTTATCTCATAATCTCCAGGGGAAATAAAGATAGCCCAGAACATAATTATCCAAACTGGAATTATCATTTCCTCTACAGAAACAAAATGGTAGAATTACTTATTTTAGAAAATCAGTTTATTTGTATATAAGAAATAGTACCCTTCACATCCAAATTACAGTCTGGTTTGCAGATTCTAGAGAAAAGAATGAAAACCAGATGAAAATGCACAAAATAGAAGAGCATTGCCTGACCATTTAAAATTTAATTTAAAAGCAGACGAAATTTTAAAATTTAAAAGCAGATAAAATTTAATTTAAAAGAAATGAAAATAACACAAAATAAACAAGCATAGCCTTACAATTTAAAATTTAGTTACCAGTTTACCAAAGATTTGACTGAAAAAGTATAACTTGGAGAAGATACATAATGAAGGCTTTATTTTAAAAAGACTGAGTCACTTGTGCTCTTGATTGTTAGTCTCCACTAGTGTAGTAAATGGAGTTAGGTGAAAAGCCTCTAATTCAGCCCATTCTTCAACATTCATTTCTTGTACTGTATCACTTGAAAGTTCTCAGTTTTAATTCAAATTGACTGGGATAAATTACATGGACTGAAACTGGCCAAAAGTCTGTAAACAGAGGATAATGATTAAAAAACAACATATTGAATTCAGAGAAGTTTTTAGGGACTGGAGCTAAACTGAACCTTCTTTACTATCTTCAATAATCTTTTTATGTAGAAGCAGAGGTACAGTCCTATTAGTGAAATATGTAGCTGATACTCAATTGGTAAGAATGGAAAACACCAGTAAAAATAGAAAAATAGCACAAATGAACCTTATGTTATCAAAAATATAAGAAGAAAAAAATCCTAAATGAGAACAAAGAAAAAAGCAAAATGGGGATCAATATTCTGAAATGTATGGATTCAGTGGAAGTTTGAAATGTGCCATAGATGAGCCAGGGTCATACTGACACATAAACTGCAAGATATATATGAGTTTAGGGTTCCAAAATGAACAATGCAGTTTTGATCTGCAGGTGGAGAAGTATTACATCATGCATCATGATGGTAATTATACCTTTCTGTGGGCTCAGTTGTATCTTATAAACACAGCACATGGAGCAAAGTAAAACTGATCCAAATGAAGCATGCTAGATGCCTCCTCCATGTGTCCACCCATAGATAAGGGCTTGTCAGGGCCTGAGTCTATCTCTATTCCAACCCCATTTTGGAGGTTGCATTCACATTTTTGCAGATAATTACCCAAATCATTTACAGATAGTTCAGAAAGAGTCCACAAAGCAGTCATGAAAAAAAATATTGTGGATATTCTTTGAAAACCAATTAAAATTTCAGTGAACAAAAAAAAAGGGCTGAAGGCATTGATTTATAAATACAGAGAAGGTCAGTATGTGTAAATTGGCTAAGTGAAATGCAAGGGTATGTATATCACAAAGGTCTATAAGTATTTGAAAGGTGTAAGCACGTAAGAGTATGGGTAATTTAGGCTGTTACTATGTTATATTATAACCAGAATAGGAATAATAGGAGTGTGACAGATATGGAAGTTTCCTCCCACATCCTTGGGGATGTTTTTGAATTAACTTAATTATCCTTGGGGTTAAATATATTAATGCTTGGTTTCTGTTTTACTGTGGCCCAGGTTTATATACAACCTCGTGAGGAGACCGATGTGACAAATGTGAAATTTATGGGTTCAAAAGACTATATTGAAGTAATTCTAAAGGGATAGCTATGTGATTCTAGGTCAGCAAAAAAACAAGGAGTCCTGTGGAACTTTTAAAGACTAACAAATGTTTGTAGGAGAAAATCCCACTTCATCAGACATTTGAAATGGGATTTTCTCCCAGGAAAGCCCATGAAATAAATAAATTTGTTAGTCTTTAAGGCTATGTCTACACTAGCAAATTAGTCTGGACTAAGCAAGTTTAGTCTAGACTAATTTGAACCCTGTCTACACTAGTCTTTGGCTAGTTCAAACTAATTTTTTTTTAGTTCAAACTAATCAAAGGTTAGTTCGAACTTGTTAGTTTGGCTGGTTAGTCCAAACTCATTTGCATTTTTAGTTCTAACGAGCCCAACGAAGACATGCTAGTTTGAACTAAGTAAGTTCCAACTAGCAGTTAGTTTGAACTAAAGTTTTAGTTTGAACTTGCTGCTTTTTTTTAGTTCAAACTAACTTCAAACTACTTAGGTTGAACTAACCAAATCCAAGCAAAAATTTTAGGTGTAAACAAAGCCTAAAAGTGTGACAGGAACCCTTGTTTATGTTGAAGTCGGTGCGGTTAGGGATGAATCTTTGAAACACACTTGCAGACTTGCATGCCAAGGCCCCAAGGACAGCTTGTGCTGAAAATATAAGATAAACAATATATCAGATATCTACTTAGTGATTCTGCTTAGCAATGAGAACAGCATTTTACTTAACGGCCCTTCAGTATGTGTTCTGTTTATCTTTAAGGACCCTCTCCTCTATTTCTTTACCCCAGCCTCCTACTCCAAGTCATGTGCCTTTTCTGATGTATCTAGGTTGTTTTGTATGCATCTTTTGTATCTGCGCTACCAGCTCCCTACCCTCTGGAGTGAAGCATTGTCTGTTTTTGAAAGTTAAGATCTGTATGGATGTGTTATAGATAGGAAAACCTATATAAGCAGCTGTTCTGTTACTTCAAAGCTGTTAGTTTGTCTTCCCAGAATGCCATTAAATAAACCCCTTCACTATGATCTCTGTGTGTGGCTGAATTCTGGAAGAGAATTCCTTTTGTTCAACAGTGCCAAACGAGAACAAAAAATGTTAAGTGGTTTTCCATGGAATGTCTAGGAGGAAGTGAATGCAAAAACCCAACCTTTTAAAGTTAGGCTCTCAGGAATAGGTCTTTGTCTGTTTTCTTGTTACTCAAGGCTGAGATCAAAGGCCCAAGCTGTATTAACAAAAATGGCTGCTCTGCCCTGCCTGGTCTCTGGTTCTGACCATGAAACGCTTATGAACTTCTGTACCACATGGAAAACCCAGTTGTAGGTCTGAAGGTCTGACATTGACCAGAGCCCAAAATTAGAGTTGGGATGAACTCTGATATGCATTTTAGCAGGTGTGAAAGTTCTTTTATGATTTTAATGTGTTTTTTCTTTAATACTTGCCCCCCAACCCACAAAAACAAATGTGCATGTTTATAAAAACCTGTGTGATAACTGACACCAGGAGGTTCATTGATATCTCATGATGTAGCACCTCAACCTCAGCTGAAAAATGATCAGTAAAAAGCTGTGCTGTACTATACAAACCTGCCTAGCTCACTTGTGTGATAGAATTGTTCAAACTGACATTACATTTATAAGAATGGTTTTAGAATTTAGGCTTTGTGAAATGCTTGTACATGTAGTAATCTCATTTATAACAGCTATATCCCACATGCTAAGGTTAGACTAAATGTTTTCATTGTAACCTCTGTCTCTCAAGTCTAGTCTACACTCAGACCTGTATCGGTATAACTATGTCACTCAGGATGTAAAAAATCCGTATCCATGAGGAACACAGACAGACCTGTATAGAGAGTGCTATGTTGGTGGGAGAGCTTCTCCCGCCAACATAGCTACCACCTCTTGGAGAGGTATATTAACTATGCCAGGTCTCTTGTTGGCTTATAGCATCTTCATTAAAAGGCTAGAGCAGCACTGATGCATCTGTGCAGTTGTGCTGAAGCAACCTTTAAGTGTGGACTTGTTCTGTGTAATTTACAGCACAGAAAAGATGCACTAACCAATGTAAAATCCTTGCTTTCTATGAAAGGTGTTAGGTTCTGCCCACATGAAAGCCTGTTGAAACCAAATCAGCCAATGAGAAACATCAAAGACTTTGTTAACTGTATTTCTCCTCCACATAAAAAGGAGACCTGCAGGTGAACTCATCCCATCACTTTGAACTCTGGGAAGAAGTGAATAAAAAACTCTGACAATAAGGAACTGGGTCTTTATGTTGCTTGAACTCTGAAGAGCAAGATTCTAAGGATAAACAAGGAATCCCCAATGCTTGACCTAGGTTAGCCTTAAAGGATATATGTAAATTTTTTATTATAGAAGTTTCTACCACATTATGTAACCTAAAATTGTATCTCATGTGTGTGTATGTTTATCTATTTTAATCTTGAAAATAGCTCTAATTTCTTTTTCTTAGTAAATAAATCCTAGGTCAGTTTATTACAGGATTGGCTACAAGAGCCACCTTTGGTGTAAGATCTAAAGTCCAATTGACCTGGAGTCCCTTTGGGATTAGGCGTAACCTAAATACTACTATGATTTTTTGTGCAAGGGACCATCTATTACAAAGACAAGCTTGACTGAGTGGCAGGATAGACCAGAGTAATGAAGGAGACTAATTGTGACTCCATGTCAAGTGCATGTCTGCACTTGATATTTAGTTGGTGAAATCTAATTAATGACCTTACGACCAGTTTGGGGTTTGTGCCTTGCTTCTTAAGAAGTCTACCCTGAAGTTAATATTCACTCCCTTGTATCACTCCAGACAGCGGGACAATAACATATAACTGCAGGCCAATGCACTAGTCATAGCTCCTAGAGAGAAAACAAAGTACAGATACTGGCCTATTAAGACAGTCAGGCTTGCTGGGAATATCAAAGTGTACACAGGGAACTGTGCAGCTTTGAAAATTCCTGGTCAGGAAGGTGAGAGGCTTGGGTCTCTACCCAACAGAAGTAACATCTGGGATTTAGAAACCTAAAAGTAGGAGGGGAATACAGGTGCGTCATGGAGGAGGAATATGGGTACAGTGCTCTGAACAATAAGAACATAAAGAATTGCCATACTAGGTCAGACTAGTTCTTCAGAACTTTTGAATGAATACTATCTGGTTCTTGCAACTTATTTTATTCCTCGTTAATTTATCATTTTGATCTAAAATTTCTTCCCTTGACATATCAGCATAGAACAATGTTTCACATCTGTTGCCATAAAGAATAGCTCTGATGTGAGTACCTCCTCCATATCTTCAGCAGTGAACACCAATGGAAAGAATTCATTTACTTCTCTGCAATGCCCTTGTCTACCTTGAGTGCTCCTTTAGCACCTTTTCTGTCCAGTGGCTCCACTGCCTGTTTGGCAGGCTTCCTGTTTCTGATTTACCTTAAAAGAGTCTTATTGCTAGTAAGACAAGGAGTAATAGATTTTAAGGTGAGAAGGGATTTTGGAAACATCTGGTATGACCTCCTGTGTAACAGAGGCCACAGAATTTCCGCCAATATATCTTGTATTAGAGGGAATTATGGTTACCTATTATATAAATTAACGCTATAACAAGTCCAATAACCTGGGAATGAACTAAAGCACATCTTTTGGAATCTTGATTTAAAGACTCCAAGTGATGATAAATTCACCACCATCCCTGATTAGTTGTTCCTATGGTTAAATGTCCTTGATGTTAAAATGTTGTACCTATTCCAATTAGAAATTCTCAAACTTCAGCTTCCAGCAATTGGTTGTGTTATGCCTATGTCTCTTATTTTACAGATCTAATATCACCTATCTTTTCCTCTGTAGTTAAAAGGAGATCATCTTACTTATAGAGCCATAGCCTCTCAAGTCAGAAGGGACCAATGTGATCATTTAGTCTGACTTCCTGTGCAATTCAGGCCACAGAACCTTACCGCCCCATTCCTGCAATAAATCTCAAACCTATGACTGAGTTCACCCATCTTCGAAGCATCTGACAAAGTGGGATTTTCTCCTACGAAAACTCATGCAAAAAATAAATCTGTTAGTCTTTAAGTACCACAGGACTCCTTGGTTGTTTTTTTTTTTCTTTTTTTGCTGGACTAGATTAACACAGCTATCCCTTTGGAAATTGAGTTATTAAAGTCCTCAAATCACGATTTAAAGACTTTAAGGTACAGG
Organism: Podocnemis expansa; assembly: GCA_007922195.1. Lineage (NCBI taxonomy): Eukaryota > Metazoa > Chordata > Testudines > Podocnemididae > Podocnemis > Podocnemis expansa. The sequence continues at coordinate 3,210,062 of ML681998.1, read as the reverse complement.
GAATCCACCAGCACTTGAGTCATGCCCCATGCTGCAGAGGAAGGCAAAACCCCCCAGAGCCTTTGCCAGTCTGCTCTGTGAGAAATGGTGCCTCTTAACCCTTTCTTTGATAAGCCATATACATTGACCTCCTTAAATATCTCATTCTGAAGCCTACTTTCCAGATCACAAATAATATTTCAGATATTCTCTGAATCCTTTCATATTTTAGCAACATTTTAAAAATGTGGGCACCTTAAGAGAGAGAAAATATTTCTAAGATATTAAAATATCAGGGAGAAACTTCTTTGGAGGGAAATCTTTTAAGCTCTGGAATAGCCTCCAAAGGGAAGTGGTAAATACTTGGGACATTTAAAATTAGATCTGAGAAATATCTAGTAAGTGAAATCACTCTTGCAGTGGCAAGAAGAGGGACTGATGATCTCACAGGCCTTCTCCTTCTCTAGGGTCCATAATTCTCTAATTATGAGGAGTCAGAGTTTTTCAACACACATTCAAAAGGGTTAATTGGATGCTCCAGCAGAGCTCAGGTCTTTAAGCAGCTCATGGTTCCTTGGTTTTAAAATAAAGTCTAGTGCTAACTCTGCAACAAGAGACTTCATTAGCTAAGCTTTTGTTTTCCATTTATTTTTATCAGGAAGTGCTTAGTAGCAGTTTCTTCCAAAAATATAGATGCAGTCCTTTATTTAAAGAGCAGCTGTGGGAAAAAATGGGATTTAATCATTTTTCTAAGAGACCTAGTTTGCATTATTCAAGCAAATTTCATATCACTTTCTTTGCTGTTAGGAAAGGGATAGATAACAAAATATAAAATATCATAAATACCTCTATATAAATCCATTATATTCAACCTTGAATACTGTGTGTAGTTCTGGTCACCTCATATTTAAAAAAAAGATATATTAAAATTGAAAGAGAAGCAGAGAAGGGCAATGTAAATTAGGGGTATAAAATAGGTTCTATGTGAGGAGGGATAAAAAGATTCAGAGCAGGTCTACATTAGAAACTTGAACTGGCTGGTGCTGTTGTACCTGCACCACTGTTGGTGAAGTCACTGAAGCCAACAGGAAAGACTACTTCTGTCAAATTAATAACACCGCCTCCATGAAAGGTGGTAGCTACGTCAGCAGAAAAAGCTCTGCTACCAACATAGCACTGTCTACACCAGCTCTTGGCTCAGTATAACTATGTCATTCAGGGATATGGATTATTCATTTTCCCAAGTCACATAGCTATACTGAAATAATGATGTCATGTGTATTAGGACTCAGACAGTTCATCTTAGGAAAAAAAAAGATGGCTAAGGGGGGATATGACTGAGGTCTATAAAATCATGAGTGGGATGGAGAAAAGTAAATAGGAAAGTGTTATACAACACTTCATATAACATAAGAACCGTAAACTGCCAACTACCAGAAGCTGGGATTGGATGTCAGATGATGGATTATTTAAAATTGCTCTGTTCTCTTCATTGTCTCTGAAGTATCTGATACTGGCCACTATCAAAGACAAGTTACTGGGCTAGATGGAGCATTGATCTGACCCAGTAAAACTGTTCATATGATTCAATCCTACATTTCTCTTTTGCTGCAACATGAATGCTAGTTGCTCCTAAAAAAAAAAAAAAAGTTAACTTGTATTTGTTTTATTATTGTTCATTTGTTGTTATTTTTAAGTTTTTGTTGCTAGACACGTGCTATTGAAATTAACTGGAAAATGAACGATTAGTTAATCAAGTCCTTTGTGCAGCATTTTAGCATTAGATTTCATTTTTTAAACTAAGAAACCAATAGCTTCTCTCATTAAATTTAAACAACAATCAAGAACACAACTCCCTCACTCAAGAAAAAAATCTTCCACATTTAATAGGAATAGTTAACATCTGTATAGGTGTTTTTAAACAGCTCTACAGAAGTTATTGAAGAATACTGTTTGAATTTTGCAGGATGATTGAAAAATACTAAAAAGCTACAGACTTTCTTAAATGTTATTAAATTAGGAAAAGCCACAAGATTCCATTAATTCCTCTTGCAGATATGGTACATTTCAATACAGATTTATTGCTGGAGCCAAACTCTTCACTTTGTGAACATAAGAAAAGCTATGCCCTGCTTCGCACATTATGCTCACTAACTTTGCCTTGTTTAGAGAAAACTTCCTATTTGCATTATCTATGGCCTCTAACTGCATTTGAAAAACCTAACAGCAATTTTTGGTTATTGAGTTATAAAGAATAGTATTTCCTTAGTTAAATCATCAAAAAATATGCTTCAAGTTCCAAAAATTCAATGACTCCATGGCAGACTACTCAAGCACAAGTCACAGTTTATACTGGGTTAGCACACCAGTGTGAGTGTGGGGGGAATCAATAGTGCAGTCCACAAGACCAGAGTCTAAGAACACTTCCCACAGACTAGCATCTTTGGCCTGGTCTACGCTGACCTGCTGTGTCAACATGAGATACACTAGTTATGTAATGGAACTATCATATGTCGATATATTTACATCTATGCAGCATAGAATCTTCATGACTCTACATCAACAGGATAGCATTTCCCATTGATGCTGCCTTCTACCTTTTGAGGAGGTGGACTAATTCCATTGACAGGGGCATGCTCTCCCATTGACTGAGTGGATCTACACAGAGCTGCTCAATCAATGTCACTGCATCAATGCCTGCTGCCATGGCAGTGTAGACATGCCTTCAGGCAGAGAGAAATAGTGGCCAAAGAAGGAAGACTATTTGAAAGGAAGGCAAGAATATCTCTGGGGTTTGAGGGAAAAAACAGGATGAGGGGGAAATTATGCTAGAATCCAATTGTTGGAGTAGAAAGGACGTGATGATTATAAATTATTTGCATTGCAAAGTTGCCTACTGGCCTCCGCCAAGATCCCCATAATGCTAGGTGTTGTATAAACACATAGTAGGAGACAGGCCCTGTCCAAAAGTTCACACAAGCTAAACAGATAAGACCTTAAAAGGATAGAAGGAAAAACAGGGAGGTAAAGGGACATTCCCAAGTCACCCAGCAAGTAAATGGCATACCTGGCAGACCTTTTTTCTTTGAGAATCTTGTCCCCCCCCCCCCCCAACTCTCATAATATTCAGTTATGCCATTGTTTTTGGAACCCTGGAAGAGACTATTGTGCCACTGATGAGTGTTTGAACTACTTTAAAAATCAAAGCCTAAGAACAATCACAGGATGATGTTTAAGAAACCTAGAGAAGTATTATGACAAGCTACAGCTTTGCTGTCACCTGAAGGAAACATATCTAGTCTCTGGATGAGTGGGCTTGTGTTGAATACATGCTTTTGGATTTACACCCTGTTTTAAACTGTGAAGATTGAGGATCTTATTCATTGTATGATGAGCGACACACACACACACACACACACACACACACTCTCCCTCACCTCTGCTCCATCTACTTCATGCCTTCTCAAAAGGGCCAAAACAGTATAAAGAGAACAGAAAATCTCTATACCCCATTGGGGGAACCGTGCCATAGTGCAAGTCCTGGCACAGAGGTCTGAAAATTTGCTTAAGCAAGAGGTGATGGGGTATGATCATAAACTGAAAAGCCACTTACATGTATCAATATTTTAACATATACAATAAGCACACCTATATAGGTGAAAAGGTTAAATATAGGTCATTAACAAAGTAGAGCTTTCACATAAAGTGACACCACAGATAATGCTAGTATTGCATTATCAATATCTTGTGATGTGTTTTGGGCCCTTTCTAAATTTATCTGTCATTTAAAAAAAACTATGTAAGGTTTTACTTTACACTTACTGTGAGATGCCTTCACATCCTCCCAAATGCCCCCTACAAGATATTGAACTCCATAATGTTAATTCTGTGTAGCCTGATTCTGGGGGGAAGAACCTTATCACAGTCAGATCACCTGGCCATCAATCCAAACATTATTAACCTTCAGAAGGATCAGGCAACAAACCTTAGATAACTCTTACCCAGATAATGAACAGACTTCAAAGATATTTGAACAGTGAATCAAATCTTCTCTTCATATATTTCTCTGCAAATGTACATACATAACTGAGAAGGGTTTTTTCTCCTCTGCACTTTTATTTGTCACGTTCTATCCCACCACTATGTTTTGAATGGTATGCTTCTTCTGAATGCCAGGTGTTTATAATATGAATGCATGAAATGGTTTTGGTTTTTTTTTTTGGTTGATTGGTACTTCGGAAGAGGGAATATGTCATCTTTTGAGCTTGTAGAGCATAAGGTCCTTGTAGCAGTGTGGTTGCACTGCAGGGATTAACTGGCCTGGTGAGCAACAGCCTATAAGCAGAGAGAGCAATTGCGTCAGTCAGGGGCAAGGTGCGTAGTATAAAAAGGGAGCATCACAGCATGCAGAGTAGTCTGCCTTGTGAAGCTGAAGAGAGAAGGTCCTCTCTCTAGCTAGCTGGCTGACTGTCTATGGGAATCAACACCCTGGAGCCCTATAAGCATGCTGCACTGGGAGCTGACCAAAGGCCAGGGTTACTGAAGGAGCAGACAGGCAGACTACAGCTGATGCTGGAGCAGCGATCCAGGGGACAAGGAGCCAGGAGCAGATGGAGGACAGACTCCAGCACAGTGAGGAGCAGCATACAACTGGGGGCTACAGGGAAAGTGGCCCATGGAACTAGCTATGCAGTGGTGCAGAGACTGGAGGGAGGTGGAGGCCTTGGATGAGGCACTTAGGGTCCCTGGGGTGGGGCCCAGAGAAGCAGGCATGCTCAGGTCCCTTTCTGCTCCACCAGAGTGCCTGGAGTGTCATAGAACTCATAGACATATTGACTGTTTTAAGTAGTGGGCTGGACTGGAGGAAGAAGTACTGCACCCCAAAAGGGGTGGACTAAAAGGACTTGTCTTGGCTGAAGAGCTAAGGTCCAAGAAGTGGACACAGCAATGGAGTTCAGCATGAAGAAGCAGAGCCCCGACCACCTGGAAGGGATCACTTGAGCAATTCCTCAGAAATGCCAGTAGGAAGCGCCCTCCAGGTGGGTCATGTGCTGCCAACTGCCTTACAGTCCAATTTCTTACTGGAAATTTGGACTCACCAACATGACAAATAATGAAAAATAATAAGCACTGCAAGGAGCTTCTACTCCAGTTAAACAGAATGTTAAAACCTGATTGTGCATTCTAATATTAAATTTTTTAGAGAATGAAGATGTGATGAAGGATTTCAGTTTTTTAATTATTGTTTAGAAGTGGAACGGAATTCTTGCTGTCAAATGCAGATGTACACTTTAAGTGGGTTGGAAGATTTTCATTCAAACAGTCTTCCATGAGACAATGCTGTTTTGACAAAACCTGAGGGGTATGATGAAATTTAATTTAGAAAATAATTTGAGGAAAATGTTTTAAAATGATGGGGTTTTGAATTTATTTTTTTATTCAAAATGGCTTGCTTGAAATGTGTTTTAAAAATATAAAATTAAGTTTAAATAAAAATTTGCAACTTACTCATATTTTTTTCCCCACAATTTCATTTTGTGAAAATGTTTGGCTTTTGGTTTGATTTGGGATGAACATTTCTTTGAAAATGCAAATTACATGCAGATGAAAATCACAGCTACTGACCAGCCCTAGCATGCATGTGCTGCATGTGTCATCATCAAATAACATTTAAAAATTACATTTAAGAAAGCAACCCTGTATTTGCATGAAAATACCGGAGATTAGCATAAAAGCAAGTTGCAGTATGACAGAATAATTTAAATTGATGACAAATTTTGGTTTTACATTAGTAAACATACGAAGTGGAAAGAAATTAAAAGTATAATTTTCTTTTAACCTGACAGTGCCCTTTTACCTAAAGAAAATGTAATTTTTTTAAAGTGGGTAATTTCTTAGTGATTATAGACCAGGAAAATTGTTCCTTATGGGAAACAGTTTAACATTTCAGAACAAAAACAACTCATATACTTAAGGTTAAACATGTGACTATTTGCAGGATAGAAGCCATGAACTATACATGTTCTGTGCTATTGTTTATAAATTATAAATATAAATTATATATAAACAAACTACTACACCTTTTTAATTATGTGAGTACAGTACGTATGATGGCTGGTTTTAAGTGTAGCCAAGACTGATGTCTGAATATATATCGGACTTAAAGATGGACATAACAAATTATGGACCTAGTCATAATTTTAGATCAACATTTTGAAATTTAAAAAAAAAGTATTGGCATTTTAAGAAAAAAAATCAAATGAAGCATTGTTTTATTTTGAAACTAAATGAGAACTGTCATTTCATTTCCAAATGTCAACATGATACCAAAGTCTTTGTTTCAACACAAAAGTGTAGTTTTCTCTGGAAAACTGTTGTTTTCTTTGGATTTGATTTTCTCCTGCACAAAAAATCAGTTTCAGGATAACTACTTTTTGAAGGAAAACTTTTCACACAGGAAGCTTTAATTAGCTCTATATATTAGTATCTTGACTTCAGTAGGAGTTCCTCTCGAATAAAGACCACAGATTTGGCATAATGTTAAAATGTTTATGCAGTTGAGCAGGCATTAATAATAGTCACAAACCATTATATGTCTACTGTGTACATTAGTGATCTAATATTATTTAGTGGATAATAGTCACTGAACATCTGTTTTATCTGTCTACAAATTTCTTTAATAACAAATTTCCTCTATTTTATGCTGAAAGTTTTACATTAGTTGAATATAAATCTTGATATTTTCAATCTCAAACAACCTAAATAACATTATATAGGAAATAGCAGTTTACTGGAGAAAGTGATGACTAATAAATGTGAAAGAGAAATCTTCTTGCTATGTTTTGAGCTTAAAGACACATTACTCATTTTTCTGTAACTAAAACATTAAAATTCTACAGATCTAGGAATTTAGTTGGCAATCACCAAGTCAGTTATATTTAACTAAGTAACAGTGAACAAATCATTTATTTTTACTACGTGACATGTCTAAATTCTTTGTCATTCTCAGTAAACGTGATATTTAAGGCATTGCTCATAACAGTATCAATTATTTTCTATTTCTACAAACCCAGTCAACCTTAGAAGCATTCAACTGACAAAGAGACAAATTGTTAATGGTAGTAAGGCATCTAAAGATTTAGATAGGCATTTAGTGGGATTTTTCAAAAAGGTTTAACAGACATTAGTCACCTAGGTGTTTTCAAAGTCCCTGTAGGTGTCTCTCTGCATATTTACATTCCTAAATACCATTAAGAGTTTAATTTTGAAGACACTGGGCTGTTTTTTAATCTTCTCTTTCATTCTTTACATGTATAGTACTATACCCACATGCGCTGGACTTCTAGTATGAATAGGATCAATCATATTGAAAAGGAGATGTAACCTTTCATTTATGTTGTTGCTTAGCACCGAAAGTCAGCAGTTAGGTTAATGGTGACGTAATGAGATAATTAGGTATTAGCATGAGCCATCCAAAACTGAGGAAGTGCATTAAGTAATGAAAATGAACTAACAGCTAATACCAAAGGCAAAAGAAGAATAGGCGTTAACAGCATAATGTTCCTATAGGTTGCTAGTGACTACTAACAGATTAAGGCAGGTTCTGAGCCCACATTAAGCCCCAGTAAAGTCAATGCCCCTATACTATCAGTTACACAGTTTAGGGATCTAAGTGGATCTTTATCTGTGCAAAACAAAACTATCCTCTTATTTTTGACCAGCTTCAGATACCTTATTTCATGAGTGAAATTCAGCCATGTATGGAAAAACTTTACAACACCTATGCACAACTTTTAGTAGTCCTTGAACTGTGTTTAGGCCTTGTGATTGGCACAGAAATGAATTTGTACCTACATTGACAGAATCAATTTCAGCACCAAATTGTTTGGAGCCCAGCCATTCAGAGATGAGGAAGACACATTGCCAGCTTCTTGGTAGAGATGGTTTGGTTATGGATCCCTCTTATCTTCAAGGCCATATCAAATAAAGTCATAAGCAGGAACACAAAGATTGCTGCATCATCTGGGCAAAAAATTTCACACAACTCATATGAAAAATTTGTGTGTACTCCCATTTGTGCGAACAAAACCATCTGTGTGTGAAAATGAGGATTTACATAGGCAAGGAGAGTAGAGTTTTAGGTGTCTTGGGGGAAGTGCAAATTTTTGAAAACAGGTAAAAACAGTAGCCCACACCTGAAATGTTGGTGCAGGTTGATCACACTTTTTCCTCAGCCCTGGTTCCTCTTTTATTTTCTTATGTTAATAATAAAGATCCCTCCATGTATATACTTTTATCACCTGCAATCCCTGCATCTAGTAAGAAGAACAAAGCCACACCCAGATGAATTCCATGACCAAAATTCTCCAAACTAGTTAATGATTATGGGTGCCTTCATTTTTCAATGCCTAACTTGACATAAGCTCTTTAAACTGTATCAAGTTGGGCACCCAAAATCATTAATTATTTTGGAAATTGTAAACCCATTTGTGTAGCATAATTTTAAAAGGGGTTAAGCAAGTTTTTAAAAATATATTAATATTATTTTAATAACTGATCACATCAAATTCACCTGCACAGTTAAATTAGATTGTAAGTAAGAAGTAAAAGAGTTTAATATGACACAAAGTTTATCCAAAAGCCTTTGTAAAAGATTGACCTGTAAGAGTATTCTATAATGGATAAAAAGTGCAGTTTGCAAAGATAGAGTGCTAAGAAGCAAAAACAGGCCAAGGACTCAAAAAAAAAAAAAACATAATAAAAACTCTCATCAGAATTAGGAGCCAGTGGAGATTTTCTAGAATAAGAGTAATATGTTTCTTCCTAATTGAATTGCTCAGAATGTGAGGTTGCAGTTTAGAAATAGTCCTATGATAAAGGCCACAAAAGAGAATTATAAAAATGAAATTTAAAAAAGCAGTTCTTGAAGGAAGCAGGCCAACAGAAAGAATGTCAGGATCCTGTTGAATAAATTGGCAAATGTTAGAACGAACAAAGGACTAAGGCGACCCAAATAGCTCAAATATTGGGTAGCAAAAACAGAGCATTCGATGCACAGCTAAAGGCCATAGCATTTGGTCAGACAACTGCCTTCAGGTAACCATGAAAATGTTCTCCAGTTTCACAATTTTAACTGAGGACACTCAGATCAGACGAGCTTGAACAGATTCTTGACCATCTGAGAGCACTGCTTTAGGAAATTATTTCTTCAGAGACCTAGACAAGTAAATAGTTTTGGTGTCCATCTGGAAACTAATGTGACTGCAAATCAGTCCCCAAAATTATGTACCAATAATCCATAGATGAAATTCTGATTGTATTGAAATCAGTGGGAGTTTTCTGACTGACTTCAGTGAGGCCAGTATTTCACCACATCCTAAGACCCTAAACTGAGTCTACAAAGTAAATGAAACATTTTAATAGGCAAAGTGTGGCTAGAAGGACAGAGTTAAAACCTCTACCATACGCCTTCCCAATGGATGATAAATTTCAAAAGATTTAGTACATTTGATTTAGTATTTCCAATAAGCTCTAAAAAGCATGGAGATGTATAGGATTTGAAACAACAGGAGGGCAGGCTCTGAGTAGCACTGCAGAATAAACAGACTATTTCCTGCAGTCTGCACAGCTTTCCCATCCATTCAAGTGCTCTTGCCCTGCCAAATGCCAATCAGACAAGTTCCCACAGATTGTACAAATGCTACAGTGGCAAAAATAGTGATAATAAATTATTCACATCCAAAAATCAAAAATAGGATGGTTTGAGCTTCCAGCTAATAGATGCAAGGTAGACCATATTCAATATGAAGTGATTTGCCTACCTCAGATATTTTGGCCAAACTAAATGTCTTCTTATTGGGATGATTGCCAACAGAGCAGATTCACTTAAATGAATTGCAATGGCTCCTAATAATAGTTAACTGGCCCACACAGTCCACTTAGATAGCACATCTGGTGTTGCCTGCTAGCCTATTCACAGTTCACTTGTATTGTATTTGCTAAAATAAATGGCCTACAGTGAAGTAAAGTCCCTTTTGCTGCTTCAATGCTGAATTCTGGCTGCTAAATAAGTACATCGTGATTTGTTTGGTGATGTTTGAGATTTTCTTCACTGCATCCTCAGCATTGTTGTGGGGGAGTGGGTGTAGGGGGCACGATCCCCACACTACAGGAAGGAGTCCCAATTGAGAGGCAATAGACCAAACCACAACTTTTTTGAGTTAACTACTTTCTATGTGACTTTTATTGAGATAAATAAAATTACAAAAAAGAAAGAAGAGAAAAAAAAGTTAAATAAGAGGTTAATATTATTTAATTACTAATATTCCTATGACAAAAATTAAAACTTGCAATTCCTATTAAATTACACTTATTAAAACTCATACAAACTGGGTTTTTAGAACTCTGTTTCTTTAAGGCATTTAAAGATCTTCTAAATACAAATTAATTGCCCAATAAACAGAAAATAGAGCACAAATATCACTATAACATTTATCCCCATTCTTGTGCCTAACCCTGAATCAAACCCCCCAGTTCCAATCCTGATTGATATAATTTAACAGAATGGGGTTTACGAGAGACAGAGATAGAACACACAGTCTGTAGGCAAAAAGAGCTTTGCTATTTACCACATACACAAACTGAAACATCACACCAAAACATCATACACAGCCCAGGACAGCACAAACACCTTGCTTCTCCCCCTGGCTCTCCAGACACCATGGATCACTGCCCAGTGAGGCTAGCCATGGGCTGTTTGCGGCTAGGAGTTACAAGGGTCAGCTGGGGTACCTGGCAGGGAACACAAGTGGATTTATTCTTTCATCGCACTTCTTTTACACTGCTGTTTCCCAATTTGATTGTGGAACACCAGCTTGATTCTGATCTGTGATGTTAATAGGTTCAGAGCAGTAATAATACACATACACATTCTCAAAAAGCATTTCCCAATTTAAATCCCGAATTTGACCAGAGTATATTTACCACATCTGTATGTTATCTCAGGAGTGACAGACAGCAGACCTGTTTTTGAAGAGAAAAATAGCAAGACGTGATAAAACAGCCCGGTGTTAAAACAGCTCGACCAACAGGCAGCCTCGTGGCTCTTGCCTGCGACCCTCAAATCCAGAGCCCACCAGTCTGGTGCCTACCAACTGCGTGCTCCTCTTGCACTTGACTGGCCCAGTGTTAAAACGGCTCGACCAACAGGCAGCCTCATGCCTCTTGCCTGCAGCCTTAAAATCCAGAGCCCACCGTGACTAGCTGCAGCGGTCGGACACCCCCTGTCACCTCCTTCAGAGCGCCTGAGGGCTACTGCCCACCTCCCACTCCAGGGTGAACAGGTGAAAATTAAAGACTTCAAAAAAGAAAAAGAAAAAGATCTGCCAAAAAGAAAGAAAAAAAACTGCAGACTCCCTTGGTGATCAGTCAAGGGGTTTAACACTCTTCCTTGTGAAGAGTGGGGAGATGCCTAGGGGGTGGCCAGATCCCCTGGCAACACGACAGGCTGCTGACCTATCGCTTCTCCAACGTGCCTAGACCAGAGCAGTGCCCTGGCTTTATGCCCTGAATCCCCAAAAATTAGCATATCACTGGTTGGCATGACAACTTACTGACCTTGGTCCGGTCAGTAGGGAACTCATAAATCTTTCAGCTGTAACACATAAGTTTTTGCAGCTGTAACCTATAGTTTGTTTTAGCACTTCTTTCAGGTCAGGTCCCCCTCGGATTGACAATAACCCTTCCTGAAGGCCATCAGTCTCTGCTGTCAAGAGATAACATCACCTAATTGTTTCTTTTCTTCAATTAGAGGCCAAACAAGCCACATTTCCTCCAAGGCGGAAGTTTGGCCATAGCAAAAAGGAAAACAAGGAAGGGTGGAAAATTCCACCTCTCACAAGCATGAGACAGTTCATCAAACCGAAAAGTCAGATTAGTAGAAAGAGACATTGAGTAGTCACAATCTCTTAAAGATGACTTGCCAATCACCCAGCGACATGAGAATTGTGTACTGGATGTTCCAGATAAACAAAAGAAGACTCTTAGTGTAAGATAGCTATTCTGACACATTCTGTAAATTAAGTAATACTGACACTGAAGCAAACCATAAAGAAAACAAATTCCACAATCTTGGATAAAGTTGTGAACCAAGAAATAAGGAAAAATAATCTATCTAGATTCCAAACTGCAGGAAACAACAAATCAGAGCACTTTCCTGAGAATCCCCGACCACCAGTCTTGATCAGCAAAACCCCAGGAGCTAACCCAAAACTTCTTAACTGGTGTGAAGTAGAGGGGGAAAATTCTCTCATTTTTATTTTCCCTGGCCGTTTTTCAACCCCAATGAAGAAAAGGTTTGAAAATAAGTACATTTCACCCAAAAAAAATCAAAAATAATTACATTTCACATTTTGTTTGAATTTTTGTAAGTTTTGTTTTAATTTTATTTTTTTTTCAACAAAAACCTGTCTTCTCTGCTTTCATTAGAGCAGTTCACAAATATGCAAAAAAGAGCTTAATTTAACACTTTTGAAATAATTAAATTAGATCTAGTCACTGGTAAGAATGATTAGCAAAACAAACAAGGAGCGCTGTGGCACTTCTAAAGACTAACAAATGTATTTATCTCATTAGCTTTTGTGGGAGAAAATCTTACTTTGTCAGATGCTTTGAAGACAGGAGACTTTCAGAATGGGAGGAAAATATATGCAGGAAAGTGTAAGTCATAGGAGATTTGCTTAACAGTCTGACCTTATCTGTTTTCTAGATAGCACTGCTTCATAGAAGTTTGCTTCCTAGATAGCTAAGGCTACATCTGTAATAAAAAACTTACAGTGGTGCAACTAGTGCCTGTGATGGAGACACTCTAAGCCAATAGGAGAAAGCTCTCTCATTGCCTTAATTACTCCAGGTCCCACAAGAGACAGTAGTTATGTCAGCAGGAAAAGTTGTCCCAAGGACAAAGCGCTGTATATGTAGTGGGTCAATATAATGTACATCATTCAGGGGTACGGGTTACTCACACCCCTGAGCAATGTAAATTATACCAAAGTAAATTGTAGTATAGGCAAGGCCTTAGTAAATTAAGAGGAGTACTGGTAACCTCATATTTAAATCTTAAAATCTGATTGGTAACCATGGAAACAGACTCACTACTTAGTAGGAGCTACCCCCTGCCTCTGTTTTTGTCCTCATTTTTCTGCCTTGAAAATAATTATCAATATAATCTGATTACTTTGTACAGGATTATGACATTAGTCAAACTTCTTACTAGGGAGTGCACATTAGATTGATCATAAAGAATATGAAAAAACAGCACGAGTCAAACTAAAGTTTAACAAACCCTTTCCCAAAGATTCTCTCTTTAGTAGATGATACTGAAGTGGCAAGATCTTAAAATCTTTAAAGGTCTTTATTGAATGCTACAGATATATCACAATGGCTATAAACAGAGTATTGGTGGTGTTTTGGATTTTATTTTATGAAAATGATTTTTTCAACTGAGCAAGGCATATTTGTTTATAATAAACACAACCCAGTTGTTTCCAAATATAAGCATTTGTAACAAATCTTAGCTTAAGGACAGAGTCAATGCCTCGGATTGTTGGAATATTTGGATTTTTTCTGTCTTGAAGCAAAGGACTTCACAGGAATGAAAGGATGTAGTCTACCAAAGGGCAGAAGCTATTTCTTAATATTCATGTGATTATAAGAGCTATGTTTCTTGGGCTGAAAAGCAATTGTAATATACAGACTACGGAAGAGGCCCACATACTTGGTCCTTTTATTTGGTGAGCAATAAATGGCATACAAGTTAACCTCTGTGAAATGTCAGAGAGTAAACTCACACTTTAGTGCTCTCCCTGCCCCCAAATACTCATGAATAGAGCTGCATTAACAGAGGAAAGTGTTTTCTATCTATATTCTTTGGAAACATAACTTTGATTTGAACAAATTTTCAATAGTTTTATGGTTGCTTTCCATGAACATATGAGTACTTGGGTTTTATTAGCATGATCACTAGTGAGAAGCAGAGTTTAAGTTTGAATTCTTAAATATTGGTTCAAAACAAATTTTGAATGATTATATCTGGTTGCATAATATACAAAATTAATGCTGTACTCATAAATGGCATCTACTATACAATCAGGAAAAAGAAACAATCCCAAGTGACTTCATATTGCAAATATATTAATGAACTTTTATGAGTTATTCATATGTGAAAAGATTCAGAGAAACAGACACATGATAAAAATGCTTTTATATATCACCTCCATCATGCCCAGTAATCTACTATTTCTGTGACTGCTTTGAACTTTCCACAAATCTGAGAAGCTACCAAAAGGTATGAGGTTATATTTATGTTTATTTTAATGATAGTAGTTTCATAAAACTATGAAGAGTTTCCCCCAAATTTATGTTGTCCTGAAACCTATGATGAAAATGTTTAAATCTAGAGCAGTAACAAGCTAAGGCCCAATATCACATGATTCCAAAGGACTATATGTAAAAGTGTTACATCTTCAAAAATGGGAGATTCCCGGCTTCCCTAAGGGTCACAGACTACCTGACTTAAGTAATATGAAGTCCAGAGATAGCACATACCAAAACTAACTTCATCAGGCATGGAAAAGATGCTTTAGATCATTTTGAAAGGTTTTTAAAATGGATTACTTTTACCTATAATATCCTGTCCCTCAAAGTAATGTGCACATGGTGCTGTACATGGCATTTTATAGAAAGCCAGCTAGCATGCCTGAATAGTTTACACAACCTATTCATGGCTTCACAACTCATGAGAAACATGACTGCACCAACTCAGGCTGATAATACTTCTATGCTGTTATATCAGATATGGAGCGTGTATAGAAAAAAACCTGCTAAAATGTCAGACACTAAATGGGGGCACCAATCAATCAATAATTAATCAGGAAATGAAAATTCTCAAGACAAATAAGCATTCCTATTGGTTTCAGTCCAACCAAATATATTGTTTTCCGCTGCCAGCTGAGTGGAAATATCTATAGCTACATTATACAGAACTGCAAAAGGAAAGGTGGCAATGCCACACCATGCCACCCCTTCCCTGTCCATTGCTGCTGATGGCAGTGCTGCCTCCAGAGCTGGGGTGGCCAGACAGCAGCAGCTGCTGGTCAGGTGCTCAGTTTTGAAGGCAATGCCACAGCCAAAAGTAGCAGAGAAATAAGGGTGGTAATACCATACCATAACAAAACAGGGAGTCCTGTGGCATATAGTTTGTTTTGCTGAACTAGACTAACACGGCTATCCCTTTAGAACTTAATACCTTATCATGCCACCCTTATTTGTGTGTAACATTTGACCATTGCACTGGGACTAGTGGATTCAGGAAAGCTAAGGCAAATTTTGGGTGGCTAACCCCTGCATGCCTCCTATGCCCACGCTGCCCCTGGAAGCTGTTGTTGTGATATACAAATATGGAGGTAGCTGCAAAGAGCAGAGGTCAGATGTCATCCATTGTGGAAGGCAGGGCTCAGGACTGCAGAGTACTTGGGTCAGCACTAGTTTCTGATGTCTTGTAGTGGGCTGGCAGTCACCCCTCTCCCTCCAGCTCAGAGGGAGGCCACTCCAGATCACTTCATTACAGCACTACTAGTTAAGTAGCAGGGGAATTAGTAAATCAATTGTCTGTGGTCCTGGCCCTTTGGACAGGGCAAAGCACTGAGAATCATAGAATTGTGGGGTTGGAAGGGACCTCATGAGGTCATCTAGTCCAACCCCCTGCAAAAAGCAGGACCACTCCCACTAAATCACCTCAGCCAGGGTTTTTTCTAGTACTGTTTAACTGGACCTTAAATATTTCCAAAGACTGAGATTCCACCACCTCCCTAGGTAACCCATTCCAATGCTTCACCACCCTCCTAGTGAGAAAGTTTTTCCTAATATCCAACCTCAACCGCCCCAGCTGCAGCTTGAAACCATTATTCCTTGTTCTGCCCTCTGTTACTACTGAGAACAGCCTAGCTCCCTACTCTTTGGAGTACTCCTTCAAGGAGTTGAAGTTTGCCATCAAATCCCCCCCATCCCCCATTCTTTGCTTCTGTAGACTAAATAAGCCT
This sequence comes from Podocnemis expansa, assembly GCA_007922195.1. Classification (NCBI taxonomy): domain Eukaryota; kingdom Metazoa; phylum Chordata; order Testudines; family Podocnemididae; genus Podocnemis; species Podocnemis expansa. The sequence goes on along the minus strand of ML681998.1, from coordinate 3,193,986 downwards.
AGTTTCTTCAGTCTCTCCTTGTAAGTCATGAGCCCCAAGAGAAGTTTAAAGGCTTTGGCCCTCTGGTTAGGGCAGAGCAATAAAATATCTAGAACTCAGCTCTCTGTATGGTCTGACAGCAGACAAACAAGGTTGGTTGGTCTAAGGTGGGAAGGCTACTATCACTGGAGTGGAGTTGGCAGCAGCAGGACTTGGAATCACCCTACTATACCAGGTCCCAGCCCAGGGCCCTTACAGTGGCAGACAGTTCTGCTGCTGGGACAGTGGGATCTCAACAAAACATGCTGGTTCATACTCTGACAGCAAAACTGAACAAAAGTCTAGTTTCCCTGGGCTACTTCCTGCCACTGGCTAGTGGCAGGGCTCTGTAGTCCAAGGATCCACCATCTTTTCAAGTTATTCAGCAGCCAGAAATCCCAGCTTCTCCTAAAGATACTTGTCCAACAGCTGTCCCAACAGCTCCTTGAGATCCTCCTCCTGAAGGAGTTGGGGCAGCTCAGTCTCTACTACAGGGGCCATGTGGCAAGGCAAAGACATCCAACTCCTTCTCTTGCTTTGGCCCAACTGAGCTGGAGGCCCAGCCTCTTATACTTCCTGTCCTGTCTCTGAACTTCTGGAACAAGAGATGTGCATGACCCAGCCTACCTTTGCTCACCAGGAGATAGAGATTAGTTTTTCTCCCTCTTAGGCAGTGTGGCCACTCTCTGAGCAACTGCATGGCTGTTATGTTAAAATGAATGTTTCAATGTTTAAATTGAAACAACAAATGTTCTCCATGCCCTTATTAAAAAAAAATACCTACAAAGAAAAGAAAGCTATCAGATGCCAGAGGCCCTTTTGATCTAGGAAATAAAGGCATATTATGTTCCAGTGGCTGGACACTGAAGCTAGACAAGGTCAGACTGGAAATAAGGTGCACATTTTTAACTGTGAGGGTATAACCACAACTTACCAGTTTACCAAGGGTCGTGATGAAAATTGTCCTTTCTTGCCTTAAAAATATATGAATCTACAAAGCCAACTGAATAATGATTTTCCTGTGGCTCCTTTACAAAAATAATTCAACTTCAAGCTGTGAAAGGCTACCTGAAGTTTCAGGTTCCAAAGAGATAGCAATGTTAGTCTAGTTCAACAAAACAATCAGGGAGTCTGGCGGCACATTTAAAGACTAACTCATGTGATAAATAAATGCATTAGTCTTTAAAGTGCCACCAGACTCCCTGTTTGTTCCGCCAAAGTTTCAGGAAACCCTTGGAAGCAAGGACGCTACCTACAAGGCTGGTTTCTTCTATCCAAGTTAATGATCAAGTGAGTAAGAAGCATCTTTCTTCCTATCAATGAGGGACATGCACTGTGCTCAGCACTGGATGATTAAGTCAAGCAATTTTGGATTGGAAAGTGTCTCCATGATTTATAGTTGTTAACACTGTGCTGCATATGCTGCTAATATATTACATGAAAGATTATAATGATGGCATGATACACAATTATGAATGTATAGTGAAAGACTGAGTGTTCATTTTTAAGATACCAAAGTCTCCTATGAGAGCCTTCATATTTTAGCCATCAGTTGTTTTCAGTAGTAGTATATCAAGATGTTAAACTTGTCACTGACTCCCTGCACTTCTTCCTATCTTTACTTTCCTCCAGGATTTTTCACAACTCCCCCCTCCCCAATTTACAGTACATCTGTGTATCTCTAGGCCCTTCTTTCATTTTCTAGCAGCCAGAGAAGAACTACAGTTCTCCCTCCCTCTCTTCTTGCAGCCCCCTTTTTATTTGGATTTCCCTTCCTTGATGTTCTCCATTCAGTTTCACACTACCCCTCCCTGCCCCCACCCACAGCAGGGTTTCATCTTCAGTTGCATTTGTCCCACCCCCCAGGTATAACCAGATGCACTAAATTACTCTGGGTCACCAGTTAACTCTTTCATTAGCTATGTGTACTATGTACACTTTAACACGTACCTAAAGTTCACCCATCTACTATGGTGACAGACATTTCATAAATGCTTTTAATAGCAATTTAATGTAAGAACAAGAATTAAGAATTGCATACATATTCTTTTAAAAGTGTATTACTTTAACAGTTGCCACAGTATGCCAAAAGTGTTTGTTCACTTTCTGAAAATGGCATAATTCTTATAGAAAAATGAAGAATTAATTACCTCTTTCATTTTAAAAACAAACAGATATTAAAACAATTATTTCTGCTAATTTTAATGTTTCAAAAGTACCCTAATAGCTCAGTTCTTTAATGTTCAGTACCAGGTTTATTTTCAAAAGTCATAGAATGAGAACACTAAAAACATTCTGAAAGAAGTTTAATTAGGCAGTGCATTTGTAATGCTATTTTTAAGTTCTACATTAGATAATTAGTTAGCAGTTTAGTGTTATTGTTTGGTTTTCAGCTTCCCTTCCATAACCACAATAAGAAATGGCTTTAATTAAAAAGTTCTTTATTGTACATGACAGCAAATCAAGATAGCCTTAATTACCCTCACAATATCTGACAATGGAATAATATGGATTCTAGCGACCTTACCAACAATTCTCCTTGTATGTTTTATTGTGTTCTCAATACTTTATTCATTTGTTGCTCCTTCATAGTAGTGCAAACTATGTCACATTACTGAAGTTCATTTAAAACTACTAAAGCATTTTATTGTATTAATATTTTTGTAAAGATTGCAAATAAACTGATCTAGCCCCATTCCCGAATGTTAAGATGACTTAACATGTTGAGTGTGCTTGGCTTTTTTGGTTTATCTTGAAATTTCCTTTGGGATCAGATTTTAGCTTTGATACTTATGCAAATGTAAATGTTTCTATAAATTATAAGCCTTTTCACTAAAAACAGAATATTACATCTAACAAAAATAAAAGCAAAGTAATTCATAACTACACGTAACAATGTCACATAACTTCTCATACCTTGGATTTCCTGTGTGTCCATGTGAGGAAGAACTGAATATTCTAGTTTAGTGAAGCAGTCTTATAAATATGGTCATAGCCAGTTAAATGACTAAAGATGGCATCTTATTATTGAACAGACCTACTCTCTCCTCTACATTTTTAAAAGCAGAGTGTAGTTCATTGGTGTCAAGTTTAGCTGGCAGTACTAGACATCTAGCAGTTTTAAAAAATTCTCACTTGTAAAGTAACCAAATATGGAGGTCAAATTCTTGTAGCTCTCTACACCTAACCATCCTGCAAAGAGAAAAGCAACAGCAACATCAGAACTGAGAATTTCTCACCTTGATTTTGGCTCCTCCACAAGATTCATCTGTAAAGGACATGCAACATGCCCTCTAAACCTGGCGCATCATAAAGGAATTCTGGGATAAGTAAAAATGCTAAAGACATGGTCTATACCTGTGTGAATGTACAACCTCCCTCCCAGAAAGACAAAAAACAAACAAGGAGTCTGGTGGCATTTATAAAAACTAACAAAATTATTTAGTAATCACATGAGCTTTCCTGGGAGAAAATCCCACTTGGTCAATCTTCAAAGTGTATGATGAAGTAGGATTTTTCCCAAGAAAGCTCATGAGATAAATACATTTGTTAGTCTTTAAACCTGTGTCTACACTGGCAAATTAATCCGGATTAAGGAGACTTAATCCAGACTAATTTAGCCCATGACCATGCTAGGCTTTCCTTAGTTCAAACTAAGGAACGCTTAGTTCGAAGTAGTTAGCACCAGCTCTTAGTTTGAACTAAGCACGATGTGGACTCAAACTAACACTTAGTTTGAACTAAAAATGTTTTCTAGTTCAAATGAAGCCTTAGTTTGAACTAGAACACGTTGTTAATTCAAATTTATAAGTGCGATGTTGGTTTCAAATTAACATGGCTCCATAGAGTTAGTTTGAACTAATATGTTCAAACTAATATGTTCGAACTAACCATTACTTCAAAGTTAAGGGAAGTTTTATAACTTCAAAGTAAGAGTTCATTAATTTCAGCTAAGGAATTCCTTACTTCAAAGGAATGAAAGCCAGTGTGGCCATGCATTAATTTATTTTGAATTAATCCTCATTAATTCAAACTAAATTCCAAGTGTAGACACAGCTGGAGAGAACAAGATTTTGGGATGGCCTGATATGGAGCCTTAGAGTCATAGATCCATGACCAGAAAGGATCGTTGTGATCTTCTAGCCTGACCCCCAGTATAACATAGTTTACAGAATTTCCCCAAAATAATTCTTAGAGCAGACCTTTTAAAACAGCATCCAATCTTGATGTAAAAATTGCCAGTAACATAGGATTCACCATGACTCTTGGTAAATTGTTCCAATGGTTAATTACCTTCGCAGTTAAAAATGTACATCGTATTTCCAGCCTCAATTTGCTTAGCTTCAGTTTCCAGCCATTTGGATTATGTCATGCCTTCTCTGCTAGCCTGAAGCGCCCATTATCAAATATGTGTTCTTCATGGAGATACTTACAAACTGGAATCAAGCCAGTACAGCCAGTGCAGTGGCTCTACTACAGCCCACACAGGGTTAAAAAGGTGTGAGTGGCTAGCAGCCAATCAGGTGGAAGGGTGGCAGCAGCCAATCAGGGATAGGCTGCCAGTATTAGAGTAGGGAAGCAGAGAAGCTAGGGTCAGTCTGCACTGGAAGCTGCAGGGGGAAAGTTCTCCTCCCTGTAGGCTGGCTGGGGCAGCCAGCACCCTGGAGAGCTCTGAATGGGAGCAGGCCTTAGGAGCTGACTGGTGTGGGGAATCCCAAGGGAGCAGACTGCAGTGGTGGCTGGAGCAGCGGTCTGGCAGCAGGGATCCAGGGAGTATATGGAAGCTGGACTCCAGTGGTGAGACTGTGTGCAGGTGGTGCTGATGAGAAGTAGCCCAGGGAGTCAGTGTGAGAGAGAGAGACTGGAGGGAGGTGGAGACTTCACTGGAGGTGCTTAGGGTCCCTGAGCTGGGGCCTGGAGAAGAGGGTGGGCCTAGGTCCCTCCCTGCTCCCCCAGCAGCAGCACAGGTGCCAAGGTTGGCACACGCCCACTGGCCATCAACTGTTTTAGTGGACAGGACAGAAGTGAGCTGTGGCCATTGACTGTTTTAGTGGCCAAGATGCAGCCAGGTCATAGACTGTTTCAGTGGCCGGTACCCTGGAAGGGAGGGACTAGTGTACTTAGCTGGAGGGCTAAGGTCTCAGGACTGGACTCAAAGTAGAGTCTTCATGTGAAGAAGTGGAGCACAGACTACTTGGAGGGGGACTGCTTGAGTTAAGTTCCCCAAAAACACCACCAGGAGTCACCCTCCAGGTGGGTCTGGTGCTGCACCCACTTACACTTCCCTTTGTTAAACAAAATGGATGTTGCTCCTTGAGTCTCTCTGTATCAGACATGTTTGCTAACTATTCAATCCTTCTAGCTCTTCTCCCAATTTTCTCCAATTCTACAACATACTTCTTGAATTGTGGGCACTATAATCAGATAAAATATTCCCACATCAGTCACATCTACTCCTGATTGACATTCCACTGTTTATACATTCAAAGAAGACATAGCTATTTTGGCCAGCACAACATTCTGGGAGTTCTTGTTCATCTGATTGTCCATCATGACCCACAAATCTACTTTTATGGCCCTACAGTCTGTTTCTAAATGTATTACATTTACTTTTAACCCTATCAAAAGGCATAGTGTTCCTTAAATCCAGCTAATGAAGCCATCCAGATTTTTCTAAATCAATGAATTGTCCTCTTTATTATAATTATTCTCACAATTTTTATAATCTAATCTTCATCAGTGATTTTTCACATTTTCTTCCAAATTATTAAATATAAATATTAAATATATAGGGTTAAGAAATGATCCCTGCAGGGCCCCACTAGAAAGACACCTGCTCAGTGATGATTCCCCTTTCAAAACAATATTTTGAGATCTACCAGCTAGTCAGTTTTAATACATTTTAATGTGTTCCATATTAATTTTATATCAGTCTAGTTTTTGAATGATAGTAAGGTGTGATGCCAGTTCAAATGCCTTCCATAAGTCTATGTTACATCAATACTGTCACCTTTATCAACCCAATTTCATATCATCAGAAAAAGATATAATTTACCTTGACAGGATCCATTTTCTAAAAAGCCATGATGATTTGCATTAATTATATTAATTTCCTGTATTGCTTTACTAAGTGAGTCTTCAGGTGGTCTGAAGAGAGTGGCAAAAGCAGAGGATCAATCACTGAGCAAATCCTCCATTCCCCTGCTCGACACAGATGTCCTGTAACAGTTTTACAGGCTACTTCCAAAGTTGATGAGGGAGTAACTATGCAATCACTCCAGCACCAGGAGAGGGAAGAGAACCCTCCCCATCCATTGTGCACTTGCCAGCTCCTAGCCTAAATACTTGGCTTGAACATTTGTGTGCAATTTAGCCTTACATGAGCCTTTTTATGTTGCAGGTTAGAATACAGTATTCAATATAGAACTAATCAACAGACAATAGATATATCACACAATAGCATAGTCCCAGGATCTATTCCTTAGTTATAACTACCATGCAATACTTTTTTAGTATACATTTTATATGCAGATTGTTTACCATTAAGCCATAAGGTAAAATAAACTCTTTCATAATTAAAAATGTGCAGTCATTGTGAAAATGTTCTTATTTTTTATTTATTTAAGTTACAAACCCACATCAGCTGCTTGAAATAAATTTCTTGTTCTGGGAGACAGCAGCATTAAAATATGTGATAAAAGTACAGCCAACCAATTACCATATAATTACAACATAAAAAACACAACTCAGATACAATCACAAACATTACCATACAATTACATGAAAACATATCAAGGAGAGATACAATCACACAGACAAGTACAGCTGATGGCATATTTAGAAACTATTGCATACAATCTTTAAAGAAATAAGCACATTTATTTTTAACTTGACAAATGTGCATAACCTAGCTTTACCAGAACTGTAGTATCATAGCCATTCAAGTTCACATGTGTTATCAAGGTTATATCACTTTTAAATTTCCACGATTCAAAATTGTGATTGAAATATGAAGACTCAAGCTTTTATGTTCCAAATATTCGCTTATTAAAATTACTTTAGAGCATTCAAAATTGTGCTAGATGCTCTCAAATCAAATATCAGAAAATATAATCCTGTGCCAAAAAGCTTGAAATTTAATCTGCAGTAGAGAGGTAATATAGCAAGAAGTAAGGAGATGAGAAGGATAGACAAGGGATTGTATCAGTGAAGTTGCACTATTATGACCTGATCCAAAGGTTGGTGGAGATATCCTCTTAACTATCATAAACTTTAAATCAGGCCCTTTCTCAGGAATGTTAGTGCACCTCATGGAGGAGCAGATTTCTTTTAAAGAAAGAAATAGAACTTGTGGGTGACCTGAATGAAGAAAGGGTAATCACTGGATGCATTCACTCAAAGACAATTAAAACAATACACATAAGCTTGTTAATAGCAACACCCCAGACATTTCAATCAAAATGTTTGACATTTAATTAGGAAGGATATCCTCACAAGTATGGACTCACTTGTCCAACCTGCGGCCTGGGGGCCAAATTTCATCCCACCAAGGGCTTTCATCCAGACCACAGAGTGCTGCTACAAGACCCTGGGAGCTAGAGCTGGCCGGGGCCCTTGTCAATTTTTCCCCATGCTCTGCCTTGCACCCTCACACAGGCATCCCTCCCCCTCCTTGTCCTCTTGTACATAATGTAAGCAAAAGCAATGCCAAATATCACACTAACTATTTTTATTAAAGTTTATGAATAAGATTGATTTGTATGTCTTGTCTATCAAAAATTCTCACTGGTCCCCCAACTAAGAAAAGAATTGCAATGTGGCTCCTCACCCAAAAAGGTTGGACACCCCTGCCAGTCTGAGATCATAATGATAAGTATTTTAGACACAGACACAAATGTACACATATACAGAAAAGAAGCTAGCCTAGATGGGCATGTAATGAAGTGGCTGACACACTTACAAAAGTAGCCAGAAGCTACAAGCTGACTCAGTCCAAGTTTCTATTCCTGTACAACTGGATAGCTGAGAGCAGTCTTTGCTATTTGATATATGTATCAGCTCCAACAATGACAAACGTTTTTAATCTGTGACCCTAAAGCTCATTTAGCTCTGCATGGGCCCCAGCTTTTCTTTTAGGCTCCAAGACCATACTGCCTTGACCAAGTCCACAATACTGTTAGGACTAAGGACCACCTGAGATCCAAAATGTCATCAAATCCTCAGCTATTGGCAAACTGGACCTTAGTTTGTGACTTTTACTACCAAACAGAGATGGGTGAAATTTTGTGACCAAAACTTTTTCAGCTAAAAATGCAGGTTTGGCTCAACCAATATATTTTTTGAATTTATGTAGAATTCTCCAAATTGATTTCCACAATAAAAAAACAAAAAGAAAAATTAAAAATTTCTGAAAAATCTAAGCATTTCATTTGACATTTTTAAACAAATATTTTGATTGAGCCCTGCGAATAGTGTAGTGGCTAGTACCTCTGCTTAACATACAGAAGGTCTGGGGTCCAATTCCCAAGGGGTTGGGCTCAATGATCTCATGAGGTCCCTTCCAGCCCTATGATTTGATTGATTTTTCTATTTGATTTTTTTTTGTTTTGAAATTTCTAATTTAAAAATGCAAAAACCAAAGAGACTTGAGATCAAAACAAAACATTTTGCTTACCCCCAATTTTTTCCCCCCTTTTTGAGAAAAACTTCAAAATATTTTGGTTTTCACTTGACCAAGACTGATTGTTTTTTCTATGTGGCATTCAGACCACCTCCATTATTTGCACAGCTCTAACCACAAGTTTCAGAGTGCTCAAGTACTTTCACGTCATCATTGTAATTTACATAGCAAGAACAAGCTTTTGATGTCAGTGAACACATCCTTAATTCCTTAGAGTATGTGTTCATTTCTGAAACATACAGAGATCTGTTCCCACACTTTCATATACACAATAAATGGATTATTTATTAATAATAACAATAACAACCTTAATCCCTACAATCACACAATTCAATCTGACTCATCACATTCCTTGTATTCCCATAAACATGTAGTTTTCAAGCCCTTTGAGTAATATGCTGGGTTTATATTATTGTATTGTTTAAATGAATGACTAATTCTAATATAACCTTGCACTGTTCTAAAAATATATAGATCAGAGTGCAATACTGATTGGCTGAGGCCATAAAAATGAACCTACAAAATTTTGTACCTATTCAAATAAAATGTGAGGTGTCAAAGTTTGGTCAATAAATTAACTGAAATCAAAATGAAACATTCAGTTTTGCCAGATTATTTTTCCTTTTTGTATCAGTAAAATTTCAATCAAAAATTGGTTTTCAAATTTTTAGAGTTTCCAGCAAACCAGAAAATCTGTTATTCACACAGCTTTATTCACATTATACATTATTAGAAACTAAATCATACAAGCCTTATACTGTAATCTGTTCTCATGTGACTAATGTCATTATTGTTCAGATGTGTTTGCAGGACTGAACTCTGAAACTACTAATTTTTCTATGATTTGAAAAAAATTAATTTTACTAAATTAGTAAATATCAGATTTCCTCACTATATAACAGCAGTCCTTCCATTTCCAGTAGAGATTACAAAAAAATTAATAATGGAACAATTCATTAAAATCAGTTGGTAAATCCATGATATGTTCCTTTTACTTGGAATGCATGCTTTAGCAATAAAAGGAACTAAAGCAAAATTTCTTGACCTATTTAAATGTTTGATGAAGAAATACTAAACATAGAAATATCATGTCTTCAGGGACCTTGTAGCTGATATTATTGAAAAAAATTCTAAAGAAGGCTCCTGTAGTATTTCATAATAGGCTTTTGGATAATACTTTAAGAGGCCATTAATTTTTGCTCAACTAATCTTGAATTACAATAGAAATCCTTGAAAACATACGATAGTCACACAAATACCATATAAATTCATTTCCTTTCTATTGTAAATGTTTTCTCCTAGATGCACTACAGTTCTTAATCCTTTTGCGTAATGGTTCAAAGCTTGACATTGTAACGCTAGTGGGAAGAAATTCGATTCTAATGGTAGTTCAAAATGAAATCTGGTTTTGAGTACAATCCTCAACTAAAAAAGCTTTTGCCAAATTCAAGTCAGAACATTCTGTCAAAAAGGGGAAACCTGTAAATAAAACTGACTGTCCCTGTTACCAGTCTCTGTAACAAGACACAAGCATTTGTTTTTCCACTCATTTTGCTATATTAAAATTATTTAACCCTAATTTGAAATTACTCAATTGTCAAAAAAGGGGAAAAATACATTTTGTTTATTTTTTATCAAACTCTATCCTTCATGTATTTTTTAGTGTTCACCTGTTATTGCACTTTATCTGCAGTAATGGCCATGAATATTTTAAGCATACATGCATTTCTGTTTGTACAGGATCTAATGCAATAGGGTCCTAGCCCACAGCTATGACTCCAAAGCACTAAAATAATATAAGTAATAATCATAACAACTATTGTATTTTATAAGTTTGCAAGGATAGGTATCTTTCCAGAGAATGACTTTTCCTACTGTAACCTGTAAATCTAACAATCTCTCAAATTTACATGAGTGAAACAAAAACTCATGAAGCAGGATCAGCCATCAACCAGCTAGAAGCTGAACTATTGCCCAGACAGTATAATAAAAGAATGTCTCTTTGGGAAGCAGCTTGGTCCAGGTGATAAGCCACTGGACTCAAGGTAAGATTCTGTGGTTGTATTGTCCCAGCTCTACCAGAGACTAGCTCTGAAATCATGAGCATGTCACTGTACTTCCTTGTGATCTGCTTGCTAGAGTTAGCCAGCATGTTGTTGACAATGTTTTTTTTATCATCAAAATATGCTGTTTCATCAAAGCCAAAACATTTTGCAGAGACATATCAGATTCAAAGGAGTTTTTGACAGGAAGGTGTCTGAAGTCCAGGCTGGATTTTCCTGTCACCTCCAGTGAAAGAGAGAGAGAAACTTGAACAACAAACTGTTTGATCCAAAAACAGATGTTTTGACACAATTCCATCTCATAAAAACATTGTTTTTTTCAGTACAGAACAAAAATAAGGTTTAGAGTGTCAAAAGTTGGTTCAAAATGGAACTGTCATCTCTCAGCCAGCTTTACTTCAAATCCTTCATGCCTGCTTAGAAGATTGTAAGCTTTCTGAGGCACAGGCTGTCTCTTACTGTGCATCTGTACAGTGGCGTCTCCACTGTAGCCCCAATCTTTGTTGAGCCCTACAGTGCTAGAGGCATTTTAGTTAGAACCCTGCAAATCCACAGATACTTGTATTGTATCCATGGATATCCACAGCCACAAATAGAATGCAGCTAACTGCAGATCATTTCTTGCAGATGCAGATTAGATATAGGACCACATGTTTTTATCTGTGCAGAACTAGAGCCCTGCAAATACACAGATATCCTCATTATATCCACATCTGTGGATACAACACCGGGCCTTTTCTTGTGGATGCAGATCAGATGCGAATCCACATATTTGTATCCACACAGAGCTCTAACTATAATAAGTACTAGAAGCACTTCAGATCATGTCATTTCTCTAAAACAAAAGTCAGATTAGATGTTGCTTCTAAACATACACGTACATAGATCAAATAAGAACAATTCTTTTGAAAAATATTTGCTTCCTTCTTTTTTCCTTGGAGTCTGTCATCAGTTATATTACTGAGAATAGAGTACTGAATACACATCAAGGGACAAAGTTCACACATTATTACCAGTTCAAATCAAATCAAATCATAGGGCTGGAAGGGACCTCATGAGATCATCAAGTCCAACCCCCTGGGAATTGAACCCAGGACTTTCTGCATGTTAAGCAGAGGTGCTAGCCACTACACTTTACAGCCCATACTGAGCTTTCTGAGTATGCTATTTTACTGCATGGATCAGAGAAGCCAAATCCTTGATTTGTCCAAATGTTAAAAGGTCATGATGACATGCATCAGTAATTTAAAAATAAATAGCTGTCTGTAATTCTAAAGAGTTGTAGTAATTGGGCCCATGAAGATAAAAGCTCCTACAGATAAAGGCATATTAATTAAGCTCAGAAAGTTTTATTAATCAGGTTTATAATGTGAGCAATTTGAAACCATTAGAAAAGTATGCAAGATGTTTGTCTGCAGGCTTAAAACAGATAAAAAAATGAAACCACCCACATAGCATAAGATTAGGTATCTTTTTAATTACATTCACACCCTGCTACTGGGAAGAAGAAGAAACAGAATGAGAATATTATCTTCCTTACATTACACTAAATATTTAATGTATTTGCCATGGGTCTAGATAAGACATCCTGGCAAATGGTGCATTAGAAATACCCAGGCCAACAGAGACATTCATTTACCTCTAATGATAAAGCTTTCCCATTATCTTGATCCATTGCTCAGTGAGGTCAGCGGGAGCCTGCTGATTTCCATGAGCATTGGATTGGGCCCAAGGAGAACTGTGAAATCATGGCTCAACTGCAGCCAATGGTAAAACTTCCACTGACTTCAGCAGTGCCAGGATTTCACCCTCAGCGTTTTCTAAACATTTGGTGCACAATACATGTTTTATCACATAGACCTTAGATAGGCAAAACTCCTGTTAAGATCAAGACAAAATCAGGCTCAAGGATCTTATGAATATATATATATTTCCATTATAATCCTCATTCAGCATCGGTCCTTTCCTTTACCACAAAGAACCTCCAGACAAGGGTTACCCCTTCTCACTCATTAAAATGATAATAAAAACCTCAAGGTCAAATATATTTAGGCAACCTCAAGTATTTATTTCTCCTCTCTTCTCCTCACTTTCCCTACTGCTGCCTAGAAAAAAAAGAGCTGACTAATGAGATAATTTTCAAGTGCACATGTCACTGTGAAGTACCCAAACCCTGTTGAAAGTCATTGGGAGTTGGGTTGCCAAACTGCAATTTGTGCTTTTCAAAATAGCCCCCTAAATCATTAAATTTTATTTTTAAAGTTCTTCAGTACACTGAACTGTGTCTTTACATATAGCAATATTTCCTCAGGTCTAGATCACATGTAACTCAAATGCTTGAAATGGAACATTTAGTGGTATAAATAAGAGAAGAAACAAAGGGAGGATACTTAGTCCTTGTTTTTATTTTGGAGAGTATACATACCAGCAGACTTGCTTGTGACAGTCAGTGTGACTGCTGGATGGTGGAGAATTATCCAAAAATGAGTATGATGCACATGAAGCATTTTCACTAAGTGAAGTTACGTAGGGCTTTCTTAGCCCTAGTCTACACTTGGGCTGGTTTTCGGCAGCAGTCGACTGGCATTTACGCAAGGCATGTAAAATGCCTTGTGTGACTGCCAGCAACTTCCTAAGCCGCCAGGACACACTCAGGGAATCTGGCTGCACATCGTTTGTGGTCAGCTTTCCCCTATGCCTGTTAGGGGTAGGAATTCCAGTGCCAACTTCTGGGAGCACAGCAGCGAATACATACCCACTGCCAAGTACACCCAGGACATTGGGATGATGGCAGCGATTTTGACATACCCTTAGAGTCATCTTGCGAAACAATGTAAACAGGGGGTGTCACCATGCCTCAGGGAGTCAAAACTGAGGATACAAGATTCAGGACGAACTGCTGAGAAAAAGGACAGACACATCCCAAACTGGTGACTACTCAACCATCAGATTACACCAGGCCAGTAACAACAGTAAACTTCTGTCTCACCACACTAGTTAACAAGTAGTCCAGAATGCAGTTTGCTGGGCATCCCACTTCTTGTTTCATCACCCAGACACTGGATTATATGATAAGTGGTTACTGAAAAGGTTCTTCTGATCCCATGAAATCAGCCACACAGGCAGGTCAATATATAATTCAAATCTTACCCAATTATCACACTGGTGCCAATCCATTAGAAATGAAAATTTAAAGATATAGTAATAAAAGAAGAGAATTAATAATAAATAGATCATATACATACAAATAATCTTTCAGTGTACATAGATCAGGATCAAAGCAATAATGGAATAAACTGCTTGCTTCTAAAGTCTCACTGGTAACTTCCAAAAGGTTGGAAGATCTTCAATACATAGTTCTACATGCTCTTTTTAGTTATAAATCCACAGCTCAGAGAATCTGGGCTGGAAAAAAGGCAAAATGGAGATTTTTCAAGGCTCTTTTATATCCTTTGCCATGTGCTAGGAAATCTACTGTTTCAACATTCACTGCCTTGTTTATGAAGTTATTAGCACAAAATGGAGTCCAGGGTCACATGAGCATATCACATGTCCTTAAAGGGCTTGATGATTCACAGAGGGTAGCCATTGGCCCCTTGGGGGCTGAGGCATCTGCGGGAAGAACTATGTTCACAATTGTGTCAAGGGTTATAAGTAAACTGTTACGTACACATGCACATACAAAGAAACAGATTTAGTAAATTCCAAAGGAGTATACATGTTAGTCTAGCTCAGTAAAACAAACAAGGACTTCTATAGCACTTTTAAAGACTCGCAAACTGATCTTTTTGCTTGAGCTTTCATGGGCAAAGTCCCACTTTTGTCAGATGCCAGAAAGTGGAGAGAAGTTTAGTAAATGTTTTTCCTTAGAGTTTTCTGTTATTCTCCTCTCACAGGTTTAACTCTGTATTATCTCTCTGCCTGTATAATTAAAGCCCTGCAAAGACTAAGTTGTGGTCTGTACCACAGCAGAAACATAAGATGAGGTACAGAAAGAGGAAAGAAATACCTGATATTATTATATTACCTTCCCCAAACCCATTACATTTATACATTGCCCTGTACAGGAGGCAGCAAAAGGAAACAATCATTTTACAGAAGCGCATGATTCCTCACTACTTGCTCTTAAGGTGTAGTGAAACCGATATTGACCCCTAAAGTTTGTAGAGATCATCAGAGGAGGCTTTTGGGGTAGGTGAAGCAGGTGGCCATCTATGGCTCCGAACAGTAACGGGCCCCGTAGCAGTCACCTGATTCGCTCAACCTAGCACTCACAGGGTTGGGGGGGAGCAGGGGGATGCAGACCACTGGGGCTAAAAGCTATGCAACTCACTTCACCTCTCTGCAGCGGGGGCAGAGCAGAGCTCCCTGCCTACCCCCAACTGGCCACACCTCCCCAGGGGCAGGGAGAAGGATGGCCAGCACAGAGCTGCGGGGGACAGGGCCCGCTCTGAAGAGTTTAGGATGCTTCACCCCCAGCCACCCCAGCTCTGAACAGAGGCTGTCTTGCCCCAGGCCCTGGATTGGGCCCCTTCAGGCCTGGGTTGGCCGGGGGCAAAGTGGCTTCCACTCTTCAGAGCGGGCTGCTCCAGGTCCCCACCCCCCCACAAGCTGGAGCTCCGTGCCAGCCACTCTCCTCCCTTTTCTGGGGAGATGTGGCCAGCTGGAGATAAGTGGGGAGCGCTGCTCTGCCCCCGCTGCAGAGAGGCCAGGCAGGCAGCACAGTTTCTGGCCCTGGCAGTCTGCAGCCCACCGCTTCCGGCCCCCGTGAGCACTAAGTTCTGCAGCACTTTCCCTTGGATAGGGGGTGGGGGAAAGCTGGGGCAATGGGGGGGGGGGCTTCAGAGCCATGGAGGGGGCAGCAGCAGAGAGTTGGGACTAGGGGGGCAGTTAGGGCTGCAGGGGGGACCAGGGCCATGGTGGGGGCCTATAGGGGCTCCCACAATGGATCTTTGCTTAGGGCCCCCAATTGCCTAAGACCACCTCTGGAGATCATATACGTGGGTTGGGTGTTTATACTCCTTTTTATGCCATTGAATGAAAATATACCCTGCGCACTCAATCTGTATTAACTGGGCTTGGGAAAGAGCGATTTTTTTCTCACCATTTCTTGTACTGACATTCCATAAATATTTTACCAAATCAATAATGCATTCTTCATAACAGAACAATGGTACCTTCTAGGTGCTCAAAATATTCAGCCCTTAGTCTTGTATTACCTAGTGAACCTGAGGTGTTAACATTCCTATCAATTTAATTTATACCTCTGGCATGAATTATTGTTTATATTACTGCAAAGCAACAGTGACATCCAGAGGCATGACACCTAATCGGAAATAGGTAAAGTAGTTATTATGCATAAATATATCTAAATCTGACTTGCCGGGGATATCAGCATACTTCATCATTCATACTTGTCTCAGCAATTATACTGATCAACAACGCTGATTTTTCTAGTCTTATAGATTCCCTAAAGTAGAGTTCCAAAGACACAGAGAGTAAAGTTCGAGTATGCTTGCACTGGAAAACTGCCAAATCATCTGGTCAGACAGGATAGGCTTCAAGGCCAGAAGAGACCACTGTGATTATCTAGTCTGTCATCCTATGTAACACAGATAAGAGAACTTCCCCAAAATCATCCCTACAGCATGTCTTTCAGAAACATATCCACTCTTGATTTAAAAATTGCCAGCAATAGAGAATTCAACATGACCCTTAGGAAATTGGTCCAATGGTAAACTATAATATCTGTTAAAAACTTAGGCAAATAAACAAACCATGTTGAGGTCCTACAGAGATAGGAACACACACTGCTGGATTCAGAGCCCTGAGTACAGACCATTATGCCACAGGGCCTGCTAGCTGTCTTTTTAATTGTATAGGAAATGATCTTATTGTCCTGTGAGCATCTGAGATTTTGTGGTTTTTAACCTTCTCAAATGAAGACGAAAAGTCAAAATCTCAACATTTCAAATGTAAAATGAAGTAAAATGGATTGGACCAATCAAACCATTTTGTTCAATTATTTCTAAATGTTTTTGTTTCAGAGGAATAGGAACAATTAGCATAATTATTTAAATGAAAAGTTATATTTGTCAAGGTTAACATGTCCAGCTAATAGTTTTATTCTACTGTTTCACATTACCATTTTAGACTCCACTCCTCTTCTTCACTCAGCACCAGAGTAGCCGAAGTTGAACCCATTTATGTATAGTCCTGCGGCATCAGTTTTGCCTAAATAAGGACTAAAGATCCAGTACCAAGCTATGGAAATCCACAGAAGACTCCCAGTGAGATTTTGTATCAGGCCCTATACAAAATTACTTCAAGATTTAGCCTAAGATATGTTTCTCGCTAACTAAGGAACTGAGTGACCTTTTACTTTACTGCAAGATCAACAGATCCTTTGCTGCTTTAAATCATCATAACCCTATTGAAGTCAATGATGCTATGCCAATTTATAACAGCTGAAAATCTGGGCCATACTGTTGAAAACAATAACATTAACAAAATCACTGTTTGTTCACATGCTCAACCATTTGCTTATTTTCATGCAAAGCCTGAATCACCAGTAAAGCTTAATGCCTATTTAAGTCAATGCTTATTTTGCCTGAGTAAAGAGTAGATGATTGCCCCATAGGTTACAATGTATAAAGACACATTTTAATTGTTGTTTATACAGTACGAGTCATTTTAGGGGGTCTATGGACAGGAATGAAGAAAGTCTTGAAAAAGACCTAAAATATGCGAAACACTAAAAATAAAATGACCAAGTCTTGGAAACACTCAGGTTTGAAAACAGTACATTTAGGGACCACGTCCTCAGCTAGTATAACTCATAGTTCCACTGATGTCAATAAAGCAATGCCAAATTTATATCAGCTAAGGATCAAATCAGATGACTTATCATTAATATTGCTGTTGTTTCCTACAGAATGTAAGTAGTGTATAGTTTTTCAACTTCCTCACTTGTTTACCATGAGCAACAGAATCTGCATTGGGAAACATTTCTGTGTATAGCATTTGAGACAAATGTAAGTCTACTCAGGCCTACACACTCATTTCGTTGTCAAAAGAAAAGAAAAAAAAACCCAGTATTTTACGTAAACCTGTTGAGATGTCCTGTTATTTCCTGAAGGAAATATGTATTATAATGATAACAGTGCTATCATTTTAGATTTCAGTAAAAATGTTTCATTATAGTACATCATTGCTGTAAGTGATATTGATGGACAGTCAATTTTGGGGGATAGACTTTTCCCATTGATTCGTCTCTCATACAATACTTAGTCAAAGATTTTACTGAAGGGAAGAGATTTTCTTCAAAAAAAGTTTAAGATTCAAAACTTTTTAATCAGCTTTGATTACTGTTATGTTACAGGTAGGAGAAAATGGACACATGCAGCTAAAAGAGCTTATCCATAATCATGTAACAAATCAGTAACCATAACAGTGGGCCCTTCTGGTGGTAAAATCTGAGACCCTATGTATCCATGGCAAAGCTAAGCACACATCTGGGAGCACTATGCTCCTCTAACCACTAGAAACGCAAATCAGATGCCCATAATAACACTACTAACTATTTGTGAAATTAATTTGTGTCATCACTGTCCTTCCACAGTGTATTCTGTAACTTTTCTGCTAGGCTTAACAGTAAGTCAGTGGTGTTTGTTTCATATTCAGAACTTCAAAAGAGAGTGAATGACTTCTTTACCTTTTGACCTAAGTAAAAGCAAAAATTCCTCACCTTTTTTCCTGGAGACACATAAAAAGCAGGAAGATGCTATAAAATACGAAATTGCCTTCTCTTTCCCCTTCTCCACCCCCGAAAAGTAATAGAAATACTGCGTTGACTTGCCTTATTTACAGGATATCAAAGGATAAGAAATTTAAGTAAAGTCAGTTAGCACAATGTCACAGTTCCAGCTTTCATTATTCCAAATGTTTTAAGTCAATACAGGTTAATGTAAGAGACACTGCAGGCCATTACCTTAATTTGCACTGCTAAGAGTAATATATATGGGCTTCATTAAGAAGGTTCTAGTTCAGGACTGAGGGTCACTTACACAGCTGCAAAGGCAGGGTTCATGATGTCTCCTTGCACTGTGCTTAGCTGCAGTCTGTACTTGGATTTTAATTAGCATGATCACCAGATTAATTCAAAATATAAAAAAGGAAACACAGTTCACCCATCTAGTGTAACAACATGTTACTTTGCTTACTATTTGCATTGCGTTGCATCTCAGTAATTTCTTTATGGAACTCACATCTTGGCTTGTAAGGAATACGATTTGCCTAATTTAGAAGTCTGTTGACAGACAGCCTACATGCACATATACAACCTTTATTACACAAAATAACTTATTTTAAGTACAGCTGTTTCTTTAATGGCCAGCCATATAGATCCAGCACAATAGCTTTAGTAGTGAGTAGGCATGCTGGGCTATGCCTACATTACAAAAAGTTAGGTTGAATTTGTTAATTTGAACTAATAAATTCAACTTTAATTCAAACTCAATTCAGCCTTATTAAGTTGAATTAACAATGTGGACTAAGTCGACTTAAAGTTAAGTCGACTTAGTCCACTTTGTTAATTTGGCATAACAGCCCTTAATTCAGCCTTAAAGTCGAATTAAGGGTTAATCCATGTCTACACTGTCTTTAGTTCAAACTAAGGACTTGAATTAAGCCTTAGTTTGGACTAACAGACAGTTCGCATTAATTTGAATTAAGCTTTCATTAAATTGAATTAAGGAATTTCTTAATTCGACTTAATGAAAGTCTAGTGTAGACAGGGACTAATTTAGTTCCAATTTGGCCTCCTTAATTCAACCTAAACTACCAATGTAGACATAGCCATGGATATCTCTTCAATGGCCTACATGAAATACATTGTGGTTCTAATCCTGTTTCTGTTGGGCAGATGTTTGTACTTTAAAAAGTGTCATCATAACTAGTACTTCTGTTAGTAGTTTGAGCAGAGAGGCTAAGGACTTAATGGGTTTGGATACTGAAATATCCTTCTAGTCACAGAGATTGTCTCTGTAATTAATTCAATTGGCAGAACAGAGTACTGAATACATCCAGGCTTTCAAACTGTATTCCTCACCATGGAGTCTGCCCATTGAAGGGATTCTTCCCACTGATTTCAGGGTGCACTGGATGAGGAGCCAACGGAGCTCATGCATTCCTATTGTTTGTGCTGTACCTGTTCCTTCAATTGCTGGTTCTGCCAGTATGGTATCCTATACAACTACCAGAGGCTGTTCACTTTAAAAAGCAGTTCAAAATCTTTGAAAAACATTCACTTAGCAATAATCCTGCTCACATTTCACTTTGACCTTATTTTTCTCCTCTGCCATTGTTTATTCATATTGCATAGTTATAGAAACAGGATTTGTTTTCTTTCCTTAAGATATGATCTGCTCCTCCTGTTTGTCCCTCACCTGAAGCCATAATTCCTGTAGCCTCACAACTAACTTTTGTGCAAATAATTTGTCACAAAAAGTGAAGGTTATGATTTCTGCTGTAGGATAAGAGCCAGAAACATCCATAAAAGAGCAAAAAGTAATTTTCAGCGCAACATCCTTTAAACAAAGAACAAAGACAGAGAACACACAATGTCCAAGCATATTGTTTTCAGATTGTCTGCTCTGCAAAGTCCTTGAGTTATCAACTCCTCTACAAATTATTGCAGCCTCAGCTAGATTGTGTAGGTGGATAAATGTCTTGGTGGACAGCATGCAGAATGGTGGAGATAGGCGCGGCAGGGCCCATATTCAGATAAATAAAAAGAATTTTTCCATTGAAAGGGAGTTTGCACAACTAAATAGGATGGTTAAGAGAACTGTAATTACCTGTTTTGAATGTGATTAGACTGAATATATTTCAAGCAGCCAAGATGAAATAAAGAATGATCTATTTTTCCTTGATAGCAGCAGGGAAGCCATAGTTTGTGCATTGAGCCAAATTACATACTTGCAGCTTATCCTGGGCATAGGAAAAGGAGTGGGCTGTCAGGGAACTGATTATGGATCCCTGATTCTTTGGTTGTCCTTGGCTCTGTGGACAGGTAATAGCACCCTGCGAAATGATCTAATCTTTACTAACCATCTATGAGCCCCAGATGGTGACTCACAGAGTGCTCTGACCATATTTCTTGGCCACACTTCCCTGCTCCCATTGTTCCCCTTGCACAGAGTTCTCTAGCAAGGAGGAACAGACTCTGGTTGGATCAGCTTTACACCTGGCAGAGATTCCCTCAATCTTTTGTGCCCCTCCAGAGCAAAACTAAGAGGATGGAGCCTGGAACCTAGCTCAGTGCCTATAATAAATATTCATACAAAGGGCCTGATTAGCTTCTGTGGTTTTACACCATCATACATGGGAGGAAACTACTGCACATTTCTCTTAGTTATTCCAGACTAAAATCATTGAAATTACTGGAGTTACATCAGTGTTAAACCAGTGCATGTGTCAGAAGAAAACTGAGCCTTGTACATATACTGTGCAGACTTAAAAAATTCAGGTGGTACTGCATCATAGTACTTGACTTTCCAATGACATTTAATGCATTTCATACAGAAATACTCAGCCACTCCATGCAATACACTGAGGTATTTCAATTATGTCAACTGTAAACAAACAAACAAAAAAGTGACAGGCCTTTGCTTGCACATAGCTCTAAGCTTAAAATGTGATCTCCTATATTTCATTTGGTAGCCTTCCCTCTCCACACACATACTTTTAAATGCTATTGCTGTGCTGGTACTTTTTTAAGAGTGGCCCTGAGATCAGGATAATAAATGTCATTGTAATACTATGCAAATACATTCCAAAATATGCTGTCAACTGATGAGAAGAAAAACGATTACAATTTTGTTTTACTTGTTCTAGAGTAAACATCAGTAAACTAATTACAAGATACACCTTCACTACAGTTCTATGAATGGAGAAAGAATCACTGATTACTGGTTTTGTCTTTAGTTATATTTGATGAATCACACTTAATTATAATGTAATTAGGTTCCACCTTTAACATTAGAGAAAACATATACCATGTAATGGGATATAATTTTAGAAAACACTGGAAGTTCTAATGATTGTAAATAAAGTGATCATGTGGTAATGTTTAGGAATATATTATAGCAATTCTATTCATGCATGCTGTGTGTGTAATATGTAAACTATTTTAATTGTCAGTGCCACTACACTATTTTGAAAAAGATATTCTCCAGACACTGATTCCAAGCAAAGAGATTGTACAATCGGTAAAATAAACATCTGGACAAATTTCTGATCACAAGAAGTAATTACTACATAGAAAGGAAAGATAAAGGAAAATATGAGAAAGGAAACAGTTTTTTCTGTCTTTCATTCTTGACTTCGGTAGAGATTATTGAAATTAAAGTTAGCTATATTTTCATACCAAAATAAAAACAAAAAGACTTTTGTTCTCTCTATAAAGTTATCTACACTGTTAATTCATACCTTTCACACTTGTAGATTTCAAGCAGCTATCCAAGATGACTAATCTAGGCTTTGATCTTGTAAACATATATGTTTAACTTCATATATTGACTAGTCCTATGGAGATCAATAAAATTGCTCATGTATATAAATTTAAGCATGTATCTTAATATTTGTTTGTACCATTGGGTCAAACTTACTATTGGGTACACCTGAAGAGCAATAAGATGGACACCTGAAGGCAAACAAAAGTGAAGTCACCCAGAAACAACATGCAAAGAGCTGTGGAAGAGCTGAAAAACATGGGACACAGAGGGACACAGAAAGTTAAGAAAGTATGGTTTGGGTGAATGGACCATAAGCTGGCCAGAAAACTGACTAGATCATTGGGCTCAGAGGCAGTCTTAGGAAATTGGGTGCCCTCGTCCAGCAGAGGCCAACGAACATGACTGGGGGATGTGGCACATGACTTACAAGGACAGACTGAAGGAACTAGGCTTATTTAGTCTGCAGAAAAGAAGAATGAGGGGGGATCTCACAGGCACCTTCACCCACTTGAAGGGATGCTCCAAAGAGGAGGGAGCTAAATTATTCTCAGTATTAACAGAATGGTTTCAAGATGCAGCTGATGGATATTAGGAAAAACTTTCTCATTAGGAGAATGGTGAAGCACTGAAATGGGTTGCGTAGGGCAGTGGTAGAATCTCCATCTTTGGAAATTTTTAAGACCCAGTTGGACAAAATCCTGGCTGGGATGATTTAGTGGGAGTAGTCCTGCTTTTAGCAGGGGTTGGACTACATGACTGCATGAAGTCCTCTCCAGCCCTAATATTCTATGAAGATCCTGAACCACTGAAAGACTTAACAGAAACAGACAGGAGAGGAGGAGTGTCGTTGGCACCTTAAAACACTGTAACAGGGTGCTAATTGGGGTTAAAGTGGTTGGAATGCCATTCCAGGGCCCACAAATTTGAGGGGCCAGTGTTCTGGGGCCCATAAAAATAGAAAAAGCAAATGGAATGCACATTCCGCTCTGCCCTGGCCTGGGAACTGCTGCCAGTCTGGGCTGCTCCTTCATGGAGAATCAGCCTCAGGCTGAGCCAGTTGGGAGCTGCCTCCTGGGTCCTAGTACTGGGAGGGTCCCTTCTCTGTGTGTGCTGGGCTGCCCAGCCCACATAGAAACAAAATTCTTCTAGCACTAGGACCCAGGAGGGAGCATCTAACTGCAGCACAGCACTGGAGCCCCCATATCTGAGAGATGAGGCAGCTTCTTTGTAAGCATGAATTTCATTTATGCAAAATTGACTCAAACTGGAGAGTAACCTGAAAGTCTTCCAAAGGAAGAGGATACAACAGAGGAATAACTGCTGAGTCCTCCAGCCTTGTCCTTTTTATACTCCAGTCTGCTCCCTAAACCAGTTCCCATCTTTTCTGTTCTGCATCTTCCCCCTTCCTTGTCAGAGGGGCCCAGAGGCTTCCAGCTACTACCTCTTGCAACTTCTCCCCCAGTTGGGCAATGGAAGGGGAAATATTGAGCGAATCATGTTCAGTGATCCCAGTGGCTAAATCCCAGCAGCCACTGGTATTATAGCAAGGTCATTGTTCTGGCTCTGGGTCACTGTGTGTGTGGTAGGTTCCTAGACCCCCACACCTAAAGGGTTTAGTTCCTTCCAGAGGAGAGGGCTCCAAATCCAAAAAGAAACCTTGGGGAGAGGGAACTCCACCATCAGTAGAGGGGGTGATTCCTGCCTCAGGTGAAGTGAAAATTGCTTCCGTCCCCTCTGCCAGTAATAAGCATATGTTCTGTTGATACTGCACTAGTGCCACTATCTGTGCATGTGCATGTGCACATCACCACCTAGCACAATAAAGCCTTGGTCTATAAACACTAGAATAGTACAGACATAGTAACATGTGATGGGAGAAAATTCTGCATACTTCTGCAACTCACCAAGGAGGAGATGACAAGGTCATTCAGAAACATACGTTCTTATCTTCACATTTGTAAATAAAAGGTGGAAGGGGCAGCGTACGAGGTCAGGAGCAGAGCCAGTATTTTTATGGAATGATAACCATATTTTTATGGAGTGATAACCAATGCATATGGTACTGAGAAGGGGTAGTGAATGCCTACCTGGGCTGGGGCCTGCACATGCATGAAGAGGACCCAGACAATACGGGAAGGGGGCCCAGAGATTAGGAGGGTTCCAGGGCCTATCAAATTACACTTTAACCACTGGTACTAACTAATTGAAGACAACAGTACCTATGCACCCAGCCTAGTATAGTTTAGTCCTTAGTAAAAAAGGATATCTTTAAATACTACCATCAAAAGGTCAATAATTAATATCTATATAGCATTCAGACACCTCAGACAGAATCAGGTCCCTTTTGTGCTGGACACCATATTTATTTTGGAACGTGTCTTTGTCTTAGCCTTTTGAAACAAACACAAAGGCTATGTCCACACACAGGCAGGTAAATCAATTTAATAAAATTGAAATAAAAACCATTAATTCGATTTAAGTTAAAGCGATTTAACAGGTCCACGCCAAAAAAACCCAAATCAAAATAGCATGTTCAGACACAGGACTTGCTATTTTGATTCAGAAGGGGGCACCATGGGAGGTATAGCAACATGGCCCCCTCACTGGGCCATGCCCCTCCTAATATATAGAAAAAGGGAAGTACCTGGGAAGGAGAAGGGCAAAAAGTGTTAAATTGATTTAACAGTTAAATTGAAATAATGTGTCTGAACTGTTATTTCAAAATAACAATTTAGATTTAACTGTCATATTGATATAATACTAGGTTTTATTATATCGATATAACTTTCCTTATAGCGAAATGAGGAAGCTCCTCATTTCAAATTAAGAGTATGTGGTGTGGACCTACCATTTTTTAAATCAAAATAACCAGCATTATTTCGATTTGAACAGTGTGGGTGGACATACCCAAAGGATTTATTCAAAAGAGGAAAAGTAGAATTTATGGGGTGTAAGTCAAAGTACTTATATTACCTGACCTGATAGCTAGACTGTATGAAGACAGCACATACTTGTGGGTAAACCCAATAACCCCATATTTGGAAATAGACAAACTTTCCTAAATATACACAATCCATTACTAACTACCAAACATCCCATGTATTGGCAATAGGCATATATCCTCTTGAAAGATAAACTTTTTCATTTGGGATTTGTTGGGCATAAGGTTTACTCCTAGCTCAAAGACACATTCCCCATTCTGCTGTTACACAGGTTACCTGGAGCACAGTAAATTCTCTTTAAAAATGTAAAAATAGGGACCTGATTCACTACTTTACTGGGTTTTACACCTTTAGAAATTAGGATCTGCAAAGAAGCTTCTCACTCTCTGTTAATTCCTACACCAATACTGAGCCTGGCACAGAGACAGAGATGCAGGCCATGTGCTTTTCCTAACCTGGAGCTATGAGGAGAAAAATTAAGCCCTGGTGGGTATGAGAACAGAACTCAGGATTACTTTTATTTGTGTGCGACTGCAACAGTCTCAATGAACATTATACCACCACCAATATTGCCAAACCTAAGCTTTCAGAAAATGAGTCTAGCCTCAACACATCATAAAATTGGCTTAAATCCTTTTTTTTTTTTTTTTTAAATAATACATTTGGGGCAATATTCCCTGTAAGCTGCGCTGGCACGCTGCAGCACAGCCTGCCACAGCCACCAGCGCAGAGAAGGCTGCCGGCAGCGCATGGCCTGCAGCCAGAGGCCCTCCATAGAGCTCCTGTGGAGCAGGGAGTTTTCAAAACTCCCACCCAGAGAAGCTCTAATGGAGCATGCCCAGAAAATCTGAGCGTGCTCTGTAGAGCTTCTCTGGCTCCAGCCACAAGGTAAGTTTGTGGGGGCTGCTGGCAGCGGGGACAGGAGGGGCCGCTGGGAGTGGGGGCGGGGAGGCTGCTGGGCAGCCGTGGGCCTGCGGGACCAGGGGTGCGGCCAGGAGCAGGCCCGCAGGGGCGGGGGGACCACCGAGAGTAGGGGGCAGCTGGGAGCAGGGGGCAGGGGGGGTGGCCGGGAGTGGGCCCACGGGGGTCAGGGGCCACTGGGAGTGGGGGGGGGGCAGGCCCCGCCCCCCGGGGGGGGCAGCTTAGCAAGCCCGCTGACAGGGGGAGGCCAGCGCAGCGAGCAACATGAGTTGCTCAGCTGCCAGCACCTCTTAGAGGGAACAATTGATTTGGGGTATTTTTTATTTGTCTTCTGGTTTTTGAGTTTTTGGGGTTTGCATTTTCAGGTGCTTCTCTGAAACCATGAGAGTTATAAACAGCGTGGGGTTTTGTTGTTGTTGTTGTTGTTAAATGAAAGTCAAGGTGCTTTCATAATGACAGGATTCCAGTAGCTGGCAGTTTTAAAAGATCCATGAGATTTGGCAACATTATATAGTCAGGGCATAGAAAAAGGCAGGCCATGCTTTCTCCCTCACTAGCCTGCAATCAGGATGAGATTTAGAGGCAGGTGATTGAGGTGACTGCCTGGGTGCTACATTTGGGGTGTGCAGGGCTTGGGATGCTGTTTTTGTTGTTAATCACAAAAGGGGAAATAGCCTGTTAGAAGTCAAATGCTTCAGGTATTCCATTTGTGGATACATTTTTCACTAATCTCATTGAATGTTCTAGACCTTTGTAGAATCTTGTGGAAACTTTCTGAGAACTACATTTTCCTCGAATCTCCTAGAAAGTAGTCAGCTTTATCTTTGTAGCTATGTAAGGGGTGGGGCATCTCCAGTCAGTCTCCACAGTTTTGCAGTTCAGACTCATTAAAACATCTTTCATTGACAGTGGCAGATGAAACATGACATTGCCTGCTATTTTATAACTTGAAAATGCTATTGGCCAGTCTTTGGATGTCTCTGACACTGCACATCAGTTTCTGAGGGCAAAAGTGAAAAACAAAAAGCAATGTTTTGTGCTAAAGGACTAAGGTTAACATTCTAAGGCTGTCATCTACTGTTACACTGTTAAATACTGATCTACCCAGTGTTGATGCACAGTTCAATTTCTTGATACTAGGACATTTCTGGTCTTCTCAAAGTTTAAAATTTTCTATAAACTTAGAGGAAACAATTTTTATTATTTGCTTACACATGGCATAAATAAATGCAGATTTACAGAGCCTGGCATGCAAATTTATTTCCTTATATGACAGGGATAAATCATGTATGCAAATCATGTACCAAAGTCATGAAATGGGCTACAAATGCGATAAAATTAAGTTATAAAAAAGTTCAACAAACAGAAGGTGGCATGAAAAGCACTCCACCTGGGCTACCATTTGGTCTAAGGCCAGCCCTGCCATGCTTTCCAAACAGGTGGCATGGTTACAATTGCTTTGTGGCTCCTTCACACCAAGGGAATCTTTTCCATTCCCACAGCAATTCCATTATAAAAGGTGTGCTGTGCCTCCTGTGCATAATCTATAGAGTAGCAGAGCTAGCTTCTAGGCATCAGAATACCAGCTGGTCTGCTGTATTGTGGCAATTCAAAACCTAATAGGGCTGAGGTTTTTCTTAAAAATTGTTTTGAGAATACTAGGTGGGAGAGAAAAAAAATGTCCCACTAATAATAAAACCCCTCAAGCATTATCAAGAAGATAAGGTGACAAGGGCAGATAGAAAAGCAGAAATGTCTTCTTATTTTTCCCTATGTGGGACTAGAAGAGACACAAAGCATACTCAGTAGCTTTTAAGAAAATTCTAAGCCATAGATTTCCATTCTGGGGACACAAACAGATGTCAATGGTTTGTGACCCCCATGCCCTTCCCATAGTGCATAATGGTAGTACGCTAGAGCAGAAGGCAATCCTGAGCTGTTCATTGTATGAAAGAACCTACAAATTCCTTCTCTACCATATAGTTCATAAGTGGCTTCCTTTGTACAATTCATATTGGTGTTGTGAAGTGATTCCTTGAGCTGTATACACTAAGCTTTATTTTGATGAAAGCCTATAGAGTCATCTCACCCACAGTAAAAAGCCAGCTAATAATAAATACACTTGGGTTTTTACTAACCGGTTATTGCACCCATATGAGGACATAACCTCAGTGGGCCAAGCTTCATACTAAATGTGAAACTTTTTTTCCAACTGCCCCTTCTAGGTAAAAGAAGATAAATATCCAGGTACTGTACAGTTTGCTTCTGCCATCACGCTTTATGCTTTGCCTAGCAACACAAAGCAGTCAGACCTAATATCTGTTGCCTAGCAACCACCTGGCACTTGTGAGGCCTAGATGACCTGAATATATTTTTCTGACTATTAACCCTTATAGAGCCAAGTTAATTCAATTAGCTACTTTTCTAAAGTGCCAGTCTGTGCTCACAGTGCAACTTACAGACCCCTGGAGTCCCACAGAGTTCAAGCAATTCTGTGCAGGTAGAGAGATCAACCTATGCAGAGCGACTTTCATCACTGGTGCCTATTAATGTGTGGCTGTCTTTGCCATCATATGTGTGATTAAACCAGAAACCTCTGAAACCACAAGCTGCTATACCTTGAGCTAAAGCTCTCAAAGTGGGACTGTAGCACACTTGTATCCTCTGTGTAGGCAACTGCACCTGCCTTTGAGTCTCTTGCATTGTTCAGGGGGTCTTCCTGCATCTAAATAAAAGGAGCCTGAGGCATCATATGATAAAAAAACACCCATGTTGGTTTACTTATAATAGTGCAACCTAGACTACCCATTCCAAACCAGGCCACTATAGGCCCTGAAGCACAGGACTCCTGCCCTTACACTACCAAGAAGCACACTGAGCACCTCAGCTCCCACCTTCAGCCTGGCCTTGCCTTCCCAGGTTTCTTCCTCAGCAGCCGTATTTATCCACCCCAGCCAAGGATGTAATTGTTCCCACTGCCTCCTCAGACCAGGGTCTACCGGGGCTTAATTATATAGTCCGCTGGAGCTCCCTTCCATTGCATCCTATATGCCATTACCGCAGCCCAGGCAATGACAGATGAAGGCAAGCAGCTGGTGGCAGAGGCTCCAAAAGACCATACCCTGCAAATCACACAGACAAGAAAAGAAGGCCTATAACATAAACTCAGCAGTAGGCTATACTTTCACAGTGGAACTAAAGAAATACTGTTAGAGATTTGGGTAGTTTTTAACACATTTAAATTTGAAAAGGTTCTGAGATATCATATCAGTGCATAGACATTTTCAGACATAGAAAACACTAAAAAATCTTATATTACAAGAAACTCAATGGGGGATTGAATACTCAAATACATATGTATGGTTTGTTAATGGCAATTCTCCTCATTTTGCAGTATAGTTTTGTCTGTAGCCCTTAGTATAAATGAACTTCTAGAATATAAGGTCATTCTGGCTCAAACAAATAACCATCCAGCCCAGTATCATGTCATCTGACATTGGCCAATGCTAGATGCTTCAGAGGGAATTAACAAAAAAGGGCAATAATTAAGTGAACCATCTTCTCTCATCCAGCCCCGGCGCCTGGCAGTCAGAGGCTTAAAGACAACCAGTGCATAGAGTTGCATCCCTGATCATCTTAGCTAATAGCCACAGGTGAACCTATCCTCTATGAACTTATCAAGTTCCTTTTTGAACCCAGTTATATTTTTGGTTTCACAACATCCCCTCACAATGAGTTCCACAGGTTGACTGTGCGTTTTGCTAGGAAGTAATTCTGTATGTTTTGTTTTAAATGTGCTACTTATCATCAGGTGAGACCTGGTTCTTGTGTTACATTAAAGGGTAAATAATGCTTCCTCATTCATTTTCTTCACATCATGTGTGATTTTAGAGACTGCTATCATATCCTCTCACCCTCCCCCATTAGCTCTCTCTTTTTCAAGCTGTACAGACTTCAGCCTTTTTAATATCTCTTCTCTAATGCATTTTTTTTTGAAATGAGATGACCAAAACAGCATGAATAGTGAAGGTGTGGGCAGATTTTGGCTTTATATGTGGAATGGTATTTTCTGTCTCATCTATCCATGTCCTCCTAATGGTTCCTAACATTCTGTTAGGTTTTGTGACTGCTGCTGCCTATCAAGAAAAGGATATCAGAAAATCAGCCACAATGACTCCAAGGTCTATTTCTTGTGTGAAGCTCTGAGCAAGTAGCTGTGTTAGTCTAGTCCAGCAAAATAAACAAGAAGTCTGGTGACACTTTGCAAGACTAACAACATTTATTTATTGCATGAGCTATCACGGGAGAAAACCCCACTTCGTCAGATGCTTTGAAGTAAGTTCCCCATCTTCAAAGCATCTGATGAAGTGGGATTTTCTCCCACGAAAGCTCATGCAATAAATAAATTTGCTGGACTAGACTAACACGGCTATCCCTTTGGAAACTTTCCCAAAGAGGCCAAGCAACTTTGCAAACACAGGGCCCAATCTGACCTTTAAAGACAACTTATAGGAAAATACAATGGTAGCGAGGGTCACTCCTTGCAAGCAGACCACAGCTTTGATACGCAAGAATATTGTTGGTAGTTATTTGATGATGTTTACATCAATCTTGTTAGAAGTTACCAAGGTAGATAAACTATTTTCCTGATTGTTACCTGTGTACTCTATTTTTTAAGACATCAAAAGGAATATTATCATCTGGATCATCCTTTGATGAAGAATGTAAACTGTCTGTTACCTGTGCTAATGCACCTAATTACCTGTGGGTGCCTAGGAGGTGAAGGTTTTACTTCAAAGGATGCATTACTGTTCTGCACTCAGGAAGGTATTTGGAACCTGTCATGAGAGTTTAAGTGGTTATTGCTGACTGTGCTGCCTGAAGAAGAACCTGTTGAGTAAAGGTCAAGCACTGTTTTCATCAAAGCCCATACGAGGAAATTACCTACAAATGCCTATCTTGTTATAACTGTAAAACAGACTTGGAGCATGATCCTTTTATCTCTCACACCTGTCCAAGATTCTCAGAAAAAGTTTGGATTGCAAGATTGGGTGCACCTTCACTGGCAAGTTAGTTTGAATTAAGGAGCCTTAATTTGAATTTAGTCCCCATCTACCATAGACTTTCACTAGTTCAAATTAAGGAATTCCTTAATGCAAACTAATGAAAACTTAGTTCAGATTAGCAACATCAGCATTTAGTTTGAACTAAGCGCTTAGTTCGATTCTTAGTTTGAACTAAGGGCAGTGTAGATCAGGATTAAGCCTTAATTTGAGCTAAATAAATTTGAATCAGGGCAGTTAGTTCAAATAGACAAAGTGCAGTAATTTGACTTAACATTTAAGTTAAGATCAGGTTTAGTTCAAATTAAGGTCAAACTTATTAGTTCAACTTCATTAATTCAAACTAAGTCTGTAGTGTAAACACAGCCATTGAGAGCCCAGCACCAACCTAGAATCATACTGCTAACTCTTATGGGAGAATTAGAACAAGCTCTATACATGGACTATTTAACCTTCATTTCTCTGGACTGGATTTCTAACAACTGAAGCTGGAAATGTGATCCTTTAGGCTCAAGAGAACCCTTTTGATGAAGAGCATGGAGTGTTAAGTAACTTATTTCTTTACTAGACTAAGCAGCTTGAGAACCAGAGACTGAAATGTAGTAAAGGGGACTGAATATATTTTGTTTTAGCTTCTTGATAATCAGTGGGGGGGATCAGAAGCATTATTTATTTGCTGGTTGGGAAGCCTGACTCCAGCAGCACACATTAGTGCTGGGAGAATTGGTTTTCCTTTTGCAACCCACCCTGATCTTGGCACTTTCACCACCCTAGGCACAGATGTTTTGCAATCCCTTTGTAAATTTTTGCATCCTGTTTTGGATTATAACTATCTTGAGTAATTTTTTATCATCTGCAGACTTTGCCACCTCACTGTTTACCTCCTTTTCTAGATCTTTTCTGAATGTGATAAACAGTACTGGTTCCAATAAAGATCCCTGGAAGAGCCCACTATTTACACTTCTTCCCTGTGAAAACTGAACATTAATTCACACCATTTGTTTTCTATCTTTTTCACCAGTTACTGATCAATGAAAGAACTTTTCCTCTATCCCGTGACTGCTTACTTAGCTTAAGACCTGTTACTAGGTGATCTTCTTAAAGGCTTTCTGAAAGTCCAAGTACACCACATTGACTGCATTACCCCCTCGAAGAATTCTAATGGACTCACAAGGCATGATTTCCCTTTGCAAACATCATGTTGACTTTTCCCCAACAAACTATGATAATTTATACATCTGATACTTCCATTCTTTACTAAAATTTCAACCAATTTTCTTGGTACTGAAGTTAGGCTTACTGACTTAGAAGTATCTGGATGATCCCCAGACCCATTCTTTAAAAAAATAGCATTACATTTGCTACCTTTCAGTCTTCTAGTTCAGAGGCTGATTTTAGCAATGGGTTACATAACACAATTTACATAACTGCCGTTTCATATTTCAGGTCCATCAGAATTCTTGAATGAATACTACATGGTGACTTATTACTGCTTAATTTATCAATTTGTTTCAAAACAGCCACTATTGACAACTCATTCAAATCAAATCAAATCATAGGGCTGGAAGGGACCTCATTAGATCATCAAGCCCAACCCCCTGGGAATTGAACCCAGGACCGTCTGTATGTTAAGCAGAGGTGTTAGCCACTATACTGTTTGCAGAGCTCATTTGTGGGATAGTTCCTGCAAAAAATTCATTTAGCTTCTCCACGATGGCTTTGTCTTCCTAGAGTGCTTCTTTACCATATCAGTCATTCAGTGGAGCTACTAATTGTTGAGCAGGCTTCTGCTTCTGATGTACTTTTTAAAAAATTGCTGTTTATGTCTGTATTTTTTGCTAGTTGCTCTTCAAATTCTTTTTCAGGCTGCCTAACTATACTTCCACATTTGACTTATCACAATTTATGACATGGGTGGGATAGCTTGCATGACTGGAGCTCTGCCATGAATGGGCATAAGTAGTTCAGGAAGGACAGGCAGGGAAGAAGAGGGGGAGGAGTAGCACTATATGCAAAAGAGCTCTATGACTGCTCAGAGCTCCATTATGGAAGTGGAACTGAGCCAGTTGAAAATCTGTGGGTTAAGCTTAGAGGAGAGAGCAACAAGGGGGATGTTGTGGTGGGTGTCTGCTATAGACTACCAGACCAGAAGCAGGAGGTGGATCAGGTGTTCTATGGACAACTAGCAGAAGCTTCTAGATCACAGGCCCTGGTGCTCATGGGGGACTTCAATTACCCTAGTGCACAGGCAATCCAGGAAGTTTTTGGAAAGTGTTGGTGACAACTTCCTGATACAAATGCTGGAGGAACCAAGTAGAGGCCTTGCACCTCTAGACCTGTTGCTCACAAATAGAGAAGAATTAATTGGGGACATAGAAGTGAATGGCAACGTGGGCAGCAGTGACCATGAGATGATAGAGTTCAAGATGCTAATTAATAGAAAAAAGGAAAGAAGTAAAATGCAGACCCTGGACTTCAGAAAAGCAGATTTTGGTTCCCTCAGGGAACTGATGGGTAGGATCCCTTGGGAGGCTGATCTGAAGGGGAAAGGTGTCCAAGAGAACTGGTTGCATTTTAAAGAAACCCTACTAAGGGCACAGGAAGATACCATTCCGATGAGCAGGAAGAACCGCAAATGTGGAAGGCACCCAGTGTGGCTTAACAGAGAACTCTGCACTGAGCTAAAGCATAAAAAGGAAGCTTACAGGAAGTGGAAGCTAGGACAGATGACTAAGGAGGCATATAAAGATATTGCTCAGGACTGCAGGATAAAATCAGAAAGGCCAAAGGACAATTTGAGTTGTGGCTAGCAAGGGATGTGAAGGATAACAGGAAGGGGTTCTACAAGTATGTCAATAACAAGAAAAGGATCAGGGCTGTTGTAGGTCCCTTACTGAATAGCGCAGGTATCCTCATGATGAAGGATGAGGAAAAGGCTGAAGTGCTCAATGCTTTTTTTACTTCAGTTTTCACAGGCAGGGCCAGCTCCCAGCCCACTACACTGGGCATGGCAGATTAGAGAGAAGAAGAGAGGCCCTTGGTGACAGAAGGTCAGGTTAGAGACTACCTAAAGAAGCTGGATGTCCACAAGTCCATGGGGCCGGACAACCTGCATCCAGGGGTGCTGAGGGAGTTGGCCAATGAGGTAGCAGTACCGCTGGCCATTATCTTTGAAAACTCGTGGCGAACGGGAAAGGTGCCAGAGAACTGGAAAAAAACAAATATAGTGCCTATCTTCAAGAAAGGCAAAAAGGAGGATCCAGGGATTTACAGACCTGTCAACTTCACCTTAATCCCTGGAAAAATCATGGACCAGATTCTGAAAGAATCCATCCTGAAACACTTGGAGGAAAACAGAGCTGTCAGGAACAGTCAGCATAGATTCACCAAGGGTAATTTGTGCCTGACCAACCTCATCGCCTTCTGTGATGAGATGACTGGATTTGTGGATGCGGGAAGAGCTGTTGATGTGATATACCTCAACTTTAGCAATGCTTTTGATATGGTTTCCCACAGCCTTCTCCTCAGCAAGTTACGGAAGTATGGGTTGGATGTGTGGACTGTAAGGTGGATGGAGAACTGGCTAGATCAACAATTTCAGCATGTAGGAATCAATGGCTCCGTGTCTAGTTGGCAACCAGTAATGAGTGGTGTGCCCCAGGCGTCGGTCCTGGGGCCAGTTCTGTTCAATATTTTCATTAATGATCTGGATGATGGGATTTATTGCATACTCAGTAAGTTTGCGGATGACACCAAGCTTGGGGGAATGGTAGACACACTGGAGGGCAGCAAAAAGATTCAGGAAGACCTTGACAAATTGGAGCAGTGGGCCAATAGTAATTTCATGAGGTTCAACAATGACAAGTGCAAAGTCCTGCACTTGGAACAGAAAAACCCCATGCACTGCTACAGGCTGGGGAGCGATCAGCTAAGTAGCAGCACCGTAGAAAGGGACCTGGGGGTCCTGGTGGATGGGAAGCTGGATATGAGTCAGCAGTGTGCTCTTTCTGCCAAAAAGGCCAATGGTGTACTGGGCTGCATCAGAAGAAGCACTGCCAGCAGATCAAGGGATTCCACTCTATTCAGCACTGGTGAGGCCACATCTGGAACACTGTGTCCAGTTTTGCGCTCCCCACTACAAGAACGATGTGGACAAATTAGAAAGAGTCCAGCGGAGGGCAACGAAAATGATCAAGGGGCTGGAGCACAAGCCCTATGAAGAAAGACTGAAGGAACTAGGTTTATTTAGCCTGCAGAAGAAAAGACTGGGGGGGGAATTTGATAGCAACTTTCAACTACCTGAAGGGATACTCCAAGGAAGATGGAGCTCGGCTGTTCTCAGTAGTAACAGAGGAGCAATGGTTTCAAGTTGCAGCTGGGGAGGTCGAGGCTGGACACTAGAAAAAACTTTCTTACTAGGAGGGTGGCAAAGCATTGGAATGGGCTACCTAGGGAGGTGCTGGAATCTCCATCTTTGGAGATGTTTAAGGCCCAGCTGGATAAAACTCTAGCTAGAATAATTTAGTGGGAGTGGTCCTGCTTTTTTTGGCAGGGGGTTGGACTAGATGGCCTCATGAGGTCCCTTCCAACCCTATGATTCTATGCTCCTTTCTATTTTCTTCACTAGAATTTGGCTTCCAATTTTTAAAGGATGCCTTTTTGCATCTAATTGTCTCTTTGCTCTGGTTAGCCATGATGGCATGATTTTGGTCTTCTTACTATTTTATTTTTGTTGTTCTTTGGATAATAAATTGTAACTTTTCGTGAAAAATACTTTTGTTAAAAAAATAGACAAAGTTTTCTGATCAGTTTTTAAGATGAAAAAACCAGCAGAACTATAGAGGGAGGGACATGGGCTCAAGACAAAAGATTCTGAGGGTGGTAATCGTGGTGGGAGAAAGGACTGATCACAAGTCATGAAAATGGACAAAAATTCAGCCCTAAAATATATATACATATTTCTTATCAACTTTAACAGAACTCATTGTTCTTTAGAGAGAGTGATTTTGGCCCTGTAACAAAGTGAGGTAATTTATCAGAACCCAGAAAGATGAAGAGAAGAGAATGCCGAGCAAAGATTCCTTGAACTGCTGAAATGTATCATGAAGACTATCACCCTTCCACTTGACAAAACCAATTAATTCACTTTCGTCCATTTCCTCACCTATTCTACCAACCAATAGCCCTAGGGACAGCTATTCTTCATCCCAGGTAACACTGTTCCCTCTAAGCTGTGCGCGTGTGCACGCGTACACAGGTCATGAAAGCTGCGCACACAACAAAATAAAGTTCGCACAAAAAAATTCAATAGTGCTAATATTGGTGCTCACAAAGAAATGTTTTTGCGCACACAAAGAAACTGTTTGCGCACACAGTCTATGAGTAATTAGGGAAAGGTAAATTAACAATGGTGCAATTTTGTTCAGTAATCTGTTTCTCCTACTGACTGCCTTTCTTCTTCCTCTTAGTTAAAATTATTGTGGAGAGGTATTATATGTTTTCAAACATTTTCTACTATTTTATACTGAATATATACCCTAAATATATTTTTGAGTCTGTAGTCATTATTATGTGTTTTGCATGGAGCTAGCTAGTCTGAGGAATTGAAAGTTAGAGTCTAACCTAGATACAAATACAATTTAGGTCAACTTTAAAACCGAATGAAGGCTACAGTTTAGGTCTGAATAAAAAGACATTAAAATCTTACACACATTTATGTGATATTGGCATGGAATAGCTGAAATCATCCATAAACAAATGCTGTTTCAAGACGGCTTTCATTTTTGGGTGAAGACTTCTGAGACCAGCTGATATCATAAGATTTCAGCCGCATCCAAACCAGAAAATCATCCTCATCTGGATTTAGAGTGAAGTCAAATTTGAGATTACAGTTTTGCTTGTATCTCATTTTATATTATGTTTTTCATCCGAAGTAGTGAACAGGAATGAAAACTTTGCTGACAGTAACTATTAGGGCGACCATAGGCTCCAATTTTAGAGAGAGAAACCAAATATTCAGGGCTTTGTCTTGCACAGGCCTATTACATCTTACCCCCAGCCAGATCTTCCACATTTACTATCTGGTCACCCTAGTAACTTGTAAGTAATTCTAATGCTATGTTCCAAAAGGGTAGCCATGATAGTCAAGTTCAGCAAAACAAACAAGGAGTCCTATGGCACTTTTAAAGACTATCATATTTGTTTATTGCATGAGCTTTCATGGGAGAAAATCCCACTTCAGATGCTTGAACATGGGGAATTTACAGAATGGGAAGAAAATAAATGCAGGGAATTGTAAGTCATAGGATCAGGTCAAACTAACACAAATCAAAGCAGTTGCTTAGATTCAAACACTGAGGAACAACATATAGAGGAAGGTGAGGTCAAATCACCTGTTGTAATAAGCAAAAAATCTGTTGTCCCTATTTAGCCCTAAGGTAGTGGTGTCAAATCTACATATGAATCACAATCCTGCAGTTTCTCTTTGGAACTTTGACTTGATGCTATGATTTATTATTTTGAAGATTGATCGTGTGAGGTACTGTGCTAATACTGAATTGGTGCTGAAACCTTCAGCTGCCTTTGATAGCAACTGGTTGAACCAGTTTCACTGAAAACAACCAAAGCTGAAAAATAGAACTTAGGCTGTGTGGGAAGCTAACAAAAAGAAGGAATTTTGAAACTGCACTGCATCAACAAAATGGCAATGAACAGTCTACAAGAGTCTGAAGCCAAGATATTCAAACTCATAGGCTATGTCTACACTCAGAATCTTACTTCAGTTTAACTTACTTCAAACTAGTTAAATTGAACTAATAATGGCTAATTTGAAATAAGTTAATTCAAAGTAACATGGCCCCACTAGAAACCCAAGTCGAACTAGCATATCCATGGACAAGGCTTGCTAGTTCAATTTAGGAAGGGGCACTATTAGAAGTGTGGCAAAATGCACCCAAGAAGAGCCATAACCCCACCCAATACATAGAAAGAGGAAGGCACCCTGGGGCAGAGAAGGTCAAACTGCGTTAATTCAAACTAACAGTTAATTCAAATCAACAGGTTTCCATTAGGTTAATTCAAATAATAAGTTCAAATTAACCATTACTTTGAAGTTAAGAGAGGTTTTATAACTTCCGTGTAAGGGCTCATTACTTCAAACTAAGGAATTGCTTGCTTCAGTAATGAAAGCCAGTGTGGCCGTGCACAAATTTGGTTCAAATTAATCCTTATTAGTTCAAACTAAATTCCAAGTGTAGACACAGCCATAGTGATTGGGGCTATCCCAATTTTTGTATATTTAACTTGACACCTTAAAGGTTTTGATTTTCAGAAACCGTTAATGATTTGTGCTGAAAAAAATCAGGCCCTTTTAAGGTATTTCAAATTAAGCACCCCAAACTGGAGACACCCAAAACGACTAATTACTTTTTAAAGTCTTGACTTGTTTATATCTGTCTTCTGTTATCGCAACACAAGCACAACTCCAGTTATATCCTCTGCAGGGTACAAAATAATATCATGACATATGCACATTTTCACTTTGTTTCCAGGATTTATTCTGTTAATTAACAGAAATAAAAGATCTGACAATTACGAGAAGTATTCAATGACTCATGTGCATTCAAACTACCTACAGAACATAATCTGTTCATTTTTAAAACAGAAGTCCTGTTGCACCTTAAAGACTAACACATTTCTTTGGGCATAAGCTTTCTTGGGCTCCAACCCACTTCATCAGATGCATGATGTGGAAACTACAGTTAGAAAATACATATGTACATGTAAGGGTGAGAAACAATACAATGGGGAAAGCTAGTGCTAACAAAGTCAATTCAGTTAGGGTAGATCAGGCCCATTCACAACAGTTGATTAGAAGGTGAGACTATATAAACAGGAACAAGTACTTTTTTGTAATGATAACCATTCCAGGTGACTTAGTCTGATTGTGTCTAGTTTACTTATGAGTTTCAGCTCTGCAGTTTCATGCGGAAGTCTGTTTTTGAACTTCTTTTGTTGAAGTGTGGCAACTTTCAAGTCTGCTATAGAGTGTCCAGGAAGGTTGAAGTAATCTCCCACTGGTTTATGGATGTTACCATTTTTTATGTCTGATTTGTGTCCATTTATTCTTTTGAGTAAAGATAGTCCAGTTTAGCCACTGTACACAGCTGAGGGGCATTTTTGGCACACAATGGCATATATCACATTAGTAGATGTGCAGAGCTCCTGATGGTGTGGCTGATATGGTTAGGACCAGTGACAGTGTCACTGGAGTCGATGTGCAAACAGAGTTGGCAGTGGGGTTTGTTGTAGGGATATGTTTCTCTTCTTGTTCTATGGTGTCCAGTTGCTGGTGAGTATTTGCTTCAAATTGGGAGGCTGCCTGTAAGCAAGGGTTGGCCTGCCTCCCAAGGAGAAGAAGAGGGAAGTCAGAACTTTAAGAAAGACTTTGGCTATGTCCACACAATGCTTTTAAATTGAAACAACGATCATTGTTTCGATTTAAAAGTTGTCATGTCCGAACGACATTTCATTATTTTGAAATGACAAGCCCATCATTTCAAAATAATGAACCTTATTTTGAAATAGTAAAACCTAAGCTGAAATCAACATAGCCGCTATTTTGAAATGGTTGTTTCGAAATAACATCATTCGGACATGTTATTTTGAAATAACCATTGTTTTGATTTAACACTTTTGCCCTTCTCCTTCCCAGGGTGCCTTCCTTTTTCTGTATATTGGCTGGCAACATGGCCCTGCCAGTGGGCCATGTTGCCACACCTTCCATGCTGCCCCTGCCTGATTCAAAATAGCAAGTCCTGTGTCCTGACTTGCAATTTGATTTGAGGTTTTTCCTTATTTTGATTTAAGTTAATTCAAAATAACAACTTTATTTCAAATTAACTTGTATCAAAATAAGCATCTATGTGTGGACATAGCCTTTGTCCTTGTGTGATCCTCAAAAGTTTTCTGAAATAATTCTAACTTTATTAGTCATATTAATCTCTGGAGGACTTTCACTGAATTTAATTTATTTACACCAGGGAGGAACTTGACTCAGAATCATGCAAATAGCACATTCAGTCAGATTACTTTTGAATATGTCAAACATACAACATAAGTCAGGCAAATCCATGCAAAGTAATACATGTTATTGCTGAGGATTTAAAGTAAAGACATGTTGTTCCAAGTTCAAAGAACTTGCAAGTATGACAGAAAACAAAATGACCAAACAAAGTTTAACAGCATGTATGTAAAGCCTTGTGCAGATACAAATACATGGATCTGCACATGCAAGAAATGGTCCAAGGATATCTGCACCACATCACCAGATACAGAGCTAATGCGGATATCCATGGCTTTGTAGGGCTCTGCTCATCTGTACAGCCCTGAACAGATACAAATATGTGGATCCACATCCAATCTGCATCCATAAGAAATGGTCTGCATCACATTCACAGAGATAATATGAATATCCACCCATATAATGCAGATATCCATGGATTTGCAGGACTCTACATGTACACAAAAGACCTCCTCACAAATTACACTGAAATTTTAGTGATGCAAAGGTTAATTGAAAAACTTACCTCTCCTATTTAGCCTTCAGAATTTAATTAAATATTGTAAATCTGTAAATATTCAGTTCACTTTATTAAAATAATACTGCACTATTAAAATAAATAACGAGATAAATTCTACTCTACTTTATATCCATAAAAATCTGGAAAAACTCTGTTGAAATCAGTGGAATTATTCCTATGCATCATAAGAATTTGTTCCTTTACTCCCTTGCAAGGGATACCACCAGAATTGTTCATACAACAAAGTGGTGAGCCATGGCAAGCCCAGTGCTTATGCAGACATATATACATTTGGGTACCAAATGGAATCAAAACAGTCACTGCCATCATTTTTGGTTGCTGTAATAAATAAAGTAATACCACTGGCTATGTGTGCAGTTAAGAACACTAGTTTGAACTACTTTTGGTTACTTAGAACTAACTTAGTTCGAACTACCATGTACCCACCAGAAACCTAAGTTGAACTAGCATGTTCACGCACAGACTTGCTTGTTCGGCTTAGGAGGGGGGACACTATGGGAAATGTGGCAACATGGCCCCTGAGAAGGGCCATTCCACCCCAGCCAGTCCCATAAATACAGGAAGGGACCTCAGGCTTCTGCCCATTGTGACTGGCAAGAGGCAGAGTGAGAAGGTCATGGACTGCACTCAGTTCATGCAATTTGCCTGAGAGGTGCCCAGCACCCACTCTATACTGTGAAGTGCTCTTGTTGCCTGAAGCACACTCTTCATGGACCCTGATGGTGCAGAGGAAGACAGCAGCACCACCACTATGCTGGCCCTGACCATTGCCACGCTCACCA
Source organism: Podocnemis expansa (assembly GCA_007922195.1). NCBI lineage: Eukaryota > Metazoa > Chordata > Testudines > Podocnemididae > Podocnemis > Podocnemis expansa. The sequence goes on along the minus strand of ML681998.1, from coordinate 3,152,399 downwards.
TGCTGCCCTCTGTGCCCACTTCCAAGCATGGGAAATGAGTCATGACGGGTGGGAACACATATTCCTCATCACCTGGGACAATGAACAGTGGCTGCAGAACTTCAGGATGAGCAAGCAGACCTTTCTCAAGCTGGTCTGTGAGCTCACCCCGGTCCTGTAGTGCAGGGACACCTGACTCAGACCTGCCCTGCCAGAAGAAAAAAAGAGGGTGGCCATCGTGGTCTGGAAGATGGCAACCCCAGAGTCTTAGTGCTCCGTTGCTCACTATTTCGGCATCAGAAAGGCCATCTGGGGGACTGCCGTCCTGCAGGTCAGCAGGGCCATCAACTGAGTCCTGCTAGCCCACCTCATCACCCCTGACAACCTGCAGAACACCATCAACAGCCTTGCCGCACTCCGATTCCCCAGTTGGGTGGGCATCTTGGATGCCATGCACATCCCCATCCAAACCCTAGGATACCCAGCCACAGAGTACAGGAACCTGAAGGGCTACTATTCTGTCTTTCTGCAGGCCCCCGTAAACCACCAAGGCACCTTCACTAACATTTATGTCGGCTGGCCGCCGCCGGGGAGGGCATACAATGCCCACGTCCTCAGGAGCTCCACCATATACAGATGCATGCAGTTGGGCATCTTCTCCCCCCCTCCCCCCACATCATCACCCTTGGGGACCTGCAGGTGCCCATCCTCATCATCGGAGATTCTGCCTACTCACTGCTTCCCTGGCTCATGAAGCCATACATGGGCCACATGGATGCCAGCAGGGAGTTCTTCAACCGCAGGCTCAACAGGTGCCGCCAGATTGTGGAGCTTGCCTTTGGATGGCTTAAAGCCCACTGGAGGGCCCTCCTGATGCACCTCCACCTCGCCGAGCACACCATCCCTGAGGATGTCAGTGCCTGTGTTGCACTGCAAAACGTGCAAACTGCAGGGGAAAAGGTCCCCCAAAGACTGGAAGGCCGAAGCTGAACACCTCGCTGGGTGCTTCAGCTAGCCCGAGGCCTTGTCCCAGATGCTGTGAGCCCAGCAGAGAACAGGAAGCGCTGAAGGACCAGTTCCTCAGTGAGGACGGCTGAGGGCTAAGCCTGCCACCAGGCACCCTCACCAGTCCATGGACAGGACTTGCTAGTTTGAATTAAGAGAGGGGCACCATGGGAGGTGTGCCAAGATGGCTCCCAAGAACGGCCATGCCCCTGCCCAATATATAGAAAGAGGAAGGCACCCTGGGAGGAAGATGGTCAAAAAGTGTTAATTCAAATTAAGTTAGTTCGAATTAACATGGCTACACTGGGTTAACTTCGAAGTTAAGCGAGGCTTCATAAATTCAAAGTAAGCTTTCATTAATTCAAATTAAGGAATTCCTTAGTTCAAATTAATGAAAGCCAGTATAGCCATGCATTAATTTAATTTGAAGTGTAGACATACCCTTAGTTCGAACTAAGCAAAGCTTGGTCCAAACTAATAAGTTCAAATGGCTAGTCTGGACTAAGCGCTTAGTTTGAACTTTAGTTTGAACTAAGTGTAATGTAGACATGGACTAAGGCTTAGTTCGAACTAAAAAAGTTTGAACTAAGCCATTAGTTCAAAGTAGCCACACATCCTAATTTGAACTAAAACGTTAGTTCATACTAGGACACGTCGATAGTTTGAAATAAAAAGTTGTGCTTACTCCAAACTAGCCCGAGGTTAGTTCAGACTGAACTTGGACTTTAGTTTGGACTGGGAAGTCCAATCTAAAAAAATAGATGTAGACATAGCCAAAGAGACAAATCAAGAGCTCTCTGTTGGGGCAGGAAAGAGAATAAAAATTATAGCTTTGCAGAGGATGGAAATTGTGCTGCTCAAATGATAGTGAGACTTCAGAATTTGGCTTCATTTCTAACTGGGACAAAACCTAAAATTCTCTTCCTCAGCAAAGAAACATTTTTTAAAAATCTGTCATTTTGGATCAGTCAAAACATTTTGTTTCAATTTTGACTTTTTAATTACATTAATTGTACTATATTAAACAAAAATTCAAAATGAAAGTTGTTTCAAAATAAAAAAACCAAAATGTTTCAATATTGACAAAATTTTTTCCTCAGTTTTCTAAGAAAGTAAACTCTGGCAAAATTGGTATGATTTTATGAGGTGTTTTGATCTAAATAAACTGTATTTTACAATGGAAAATGTTTCCCTCTAAGGTTTTCTGACCTGCACTGTTAGAAACATTTCATGACTCAAAACTAACATTTAATTTACCATAAGCCCTTAGAAAGACATAGCATGTTGTTCTGTTACCCCAGCCCAACAGCTCTGCAGCCAGACTGTGACTTTCAGAATCACTATCTGCATCACAGCTGCCTCTACTCTAATGGTCCAGAGAGGAAATAATGAGCCCTAACCCTGTATCAGGGTCAGATTACTTCCCCCAGCACAGTGTAGACTCGAGGGGTAGAAATGGAGCCAAACCCAACTGAGTCTGAACATGAATAGCTGCTCTTCAGAAAGTATCTTCTCCTGTCACAGTACAGCCAAGCTCCAAAGGGGCAGCCATGTTAGTCTAGTAAAGCAGAAAAAGCAAGGAGTCTTGTGGCACTTAAAGACTAACAGATTTATTTATCACATGAGCTTTTGTGGGAGAATATCCCACTTCGTCAGACACTTTGAAGAGGGAGAACTTACAGAATTGGATGAAAATAAATGCAGGGGAGTATAAGACATGGGATCAGGTCATACTGCAACAGCAAATCAGACTATTTGTAAGGATTCAAACTCTAGGAGACAGCACACAGAATCCATAGTCACGATTCAGCCCTGCTTTCACACAGTTTAATTTGCATATTAGTTCAATTTCTGCTGTTTCTCTTTGAAGTCTTGATGTCCCATTGATTTTCTTGATGACCATTGTTAACAAATCATCAATGGAATGATTAGGAAGATGGAACTGCTCAGCAACTGTTTTTTTTTTGGGGGGGGGGGGTGTTGTGATTTCTGATGTCAGTTTTGTGTGCATTTATTCTTCTGTGTAGGGATTGTCCTGTTTGTCGAATGTATAAGGCTTGGGGGCATTTCCGGCACATGAGGGCATAAATCACATTAGTGGATGAGCAGGTGAAGGACCCTTTGATGGAGTAGCTGGCTTGATTAGGTCCTATAATGGTGTCCTTTGTGCAGATATGTGGACAGAGCGGGCAGCATGGTTTGTTGCAGGGATATGTGCCTGCTTTAATGTTTCTGTTGTTAGGTCTGTAGTTGCTGGTGAGTATCCGTTTAAGGTTCGGGAGCTGTCTGTAGGCAAGGAGATTCCATCCTAAACACACCACACGATTCATTGTCTACAGTCAAGCCCCAAGATATAACCGCATTTGCTCTGATCCCTCAGACAAAGACAGACATCTTTAGGATCTCTATCAAGCTTCCTTAAAACTATAGTACCCACCTGGAGAAGTAAAGAAACAGATTGACAGGGCCAGATGGGTACCCTGCAGTCAACTACTACAGGAAAGGCCCAAAAAAGAAAACAATAGAATGCCACTGGTCACCACATACAACCCTCAAGTCAGACCTCTAGGACAGATCATTAAGGACATCCGGCCTATTTTAAAAGATGACCCCTCACTCTCTCTAGCCTTGGGGGACAGACCAGAGTAAATTGTGTGAAAGCAGGGCTGAATCATGACTATGGATTCTTTTCACATTATAACAGGTAATTTGACTTCAGCCTCCCTCTGTGTGTTGACTCCTAGGCTATGTTCACACACAGAGGGCCTGTTTCAAAACAACTCGTTATTTCAAAACACCTTATTTCGAAAAGACAAAAACAGTGGGTGGACACGCTATTTCGCGTGGCGAGGGGACTGCAGGCACCCACGGGGTGAAGCCAAGCCGCTCCTCACCCCACGGGTGTCTGCAGGGGGCTGCAGGCACCCGCCAGGTGAAGCGGACCTGCGCGCCTCACCCCGCGGGCTTTAAACCCCGGGCTGCTTGGAAATGCTGCGGCAGGGTCAGAGGCGCCCTGCTCAGCCCCCCACTGCAAGGACTGGGGTTAGCATGGCCCCGGGAATCCCCGGTGGAGCCACTTATGGTGGGGTTGGGGCCAGGGATAACCCAGGTGTCCCCGGCCCTGCCCCCGGCAGGAGCAGGGCACCGGGGAATCCCGGGGCCACACTCACCCCAGCCCTTGCAGCGGGGGGCTGATCGGGGCACCCCCAACCCTGCCGCAGGGTTTCTGGGCAGCCTGGGGTCTAAAGCCCGCGGGGTGAGGCGCGTGGCTCCTCTTCACCCAGCGGGTGCCTGCAGCCCCCTGCAGACACCCGCGGGGTGAGGCTAGTGGCTGTGCTTCACCCCGCAGGTGCCTGCAGCCCCCCTCTGCCAGCCAGGGTGCTGAGGGTTCCCTGGCCAGGGTGCTGAGGGGGTAACCCTTCCTCCCAGGGTGCTAAGCACCCTGGGAAGAAGATCACATGTTGTTTCGGAACACTTTGTTCCAAAACAACATGTCCGCACAGGGCTGTTTCACAACAAGCTGTTTTGAAACAACCTTGTTTCATGGGGAAACCAGGTTTAAGCCGAAAGAACAGCGGCCATTTCAAAACAAGCGGTTTGCTTGTTTCGAAATGGCCGTGCGTCATGTGGCCATGGCATTTCTTATTTCGAAACAACCTCATTGTTTCGAAATAAGAATGCTGTGTGAACACACCCCTAGAGTTTGAATCCTTGCAAATGCTCTGATTTGCTGTTGCAGTGTGACCTGATCCCATGTCTTACACTCCCCGGGTGTGTTCACACAGCCCTCTTATTTCGAAACAACAGAGGTTGTTTTGAAATAAGATTTAGGCTGTTCACACGACGCACAGTTGTTTCAAAACAACGGGTCCCATTGTTTCAAAACAAGTTAAACCCCATGTGGGGATGAAACAACGTTGTTTCGAAATGATTGTTTCGAAACAACACCGTGCGAACATGTTGTTTCGAAACAACAGTGACTTGTTTCGAAATAACTGTTGCCTGAACCTGCTATTTCACTTTGAGCTTCTTTCCTTAATTCGAATTAACAAACTGTTAATTCGAATTAAGTTATTTTGAAATAAGTTGTTATTTTGATACAAGTTGTTTCGAAACAACCATATCGAAATAATCCCATGTGTGAACACAGCCCCCTGCATTTATTTTCATCCAATTCTGTAAGTTCTCCCTCTTCAAAGCATCTGACGAAGTGGGATATTCTCCCACGAAAGCTCATGCAATAAATAAATCTGTTAGTCTTTACGTGTCACAAGACTCCTTGCGTTTTTTTTTGTCACAGTGTAAGTAACTTACAGATGAGACCAGAGCCTATGTTTTGCACTCCTTAACCACTTTGTGTGTGTTCACACAGCAGTCTTATTTCGAAACAACAGAGGTTGTTTTGAAATAAGAAAGGCCATGTTCACACGACGCACTGTTGTTTTGAAACAACTTAAACCCCATGTGGGGACAAAACAACATTGTTTCGAAACAATTGTTTCGAAACAATGCCGTCTGAACATGTTGTTTTGAAACAACGGTGACTCATTTTGAAATAACTGTTGTCTGAACTTGCTATTTCGATTCCTGCTTTTTTTCTTAATTCGAATTAACAAATTGTTAATTCGAATTAACTTATTTCGAAATAAGGCGTTATTTCGATACAACTTGTATCAAAACAACTTGTATCGAAATAACCCCCTCTGTGTGAACATGGCCTTTGTGTGGAAGCATAAGGATCTCAATCTGGCCCTCGGTGTTGTTTGGAGGTGCAGGGAGGTAGAAGAGAGTAAAAGCAACAGTTTGTGTGTTCTGTCAGTAAAAACAGAAAATTGAGGCGCCTAACTCCAGAAGACATGGACAACTTCTTCTATATGCATTGTTGATGGGGATCCCCCTCTCAATTTTTTTTTTTAAAAAGAACCTGTTTAACTTGCAAGTCCAGAATGCAATACTAGATATGCACTGTGACATGTACTATTGCTGAACCAAAACTAACCAACAGCATGTGCTAATTTTACCTACTGTGGGCTGCCAGAGGGAATCAATTGCTCAGTTCAGTTTTGCTACACTTAATGTAAAATTTATGCTTGGTTTTGCAAGCCCCCACACTTAACTCTTATGCATAGTGGACCTCCTTTTTTTTCCCCATGTAAAAATATGGCTATGTTTACTCATGTTGTCATGTTTCTCTCCAATGAAAATCTGTAAGTGGGGAGAAAGTGCTTTCAGCACAAGGAATCTCAACCATATTTCAGAGCCACTTCCTGTAAAACATTCAGTTTCTGTATATGCACTTTCACTGCCCTTTAACTTAATGAATTAAGATTCACCTCAAACAGTCCTTCCCTCAGCTGTCATGTATTCCTGATTCTCTTCCCTTCAACTCATTTGAATGCTTTGAGTAGTACCATTTCTGTAGCAAAGATCCCTCATGACACTGATTTTCTGACTGACAGGCAGCGCGCATGCACACACACACACACACACACACACACACACACACGAAGCAGAATGTCAAAGAACATGACATGATAAAACCAAACATAGTTTAATATAGTTATGGTAATGCCATGCTACTTAAAATTCTCTGTACCTTGACAAACTAGCCTTGTATGTCCTTCAAAGATGTGTAGCTGTCTGGGAAAAGCTAGTTTCTCTGGGCCTTGAAATTGATAAAAATGTGATAAATACTGTTTGCATTTTGGTCCAGGTTTAAACTCAATCTCAGTAAATACTTTTTGATAGATTAGAGTCAAGGATATTTTCTGATCTTTTAGACTTATAAACATGTATGTTATATTTGATTGCCTATCTAGTACATAGCTTGTATGGCTACCTATCCCACAACGTTCTGATTAAAGCTTGTTAAAATAGTAAAAAGCTCTGACAGTCAAATGTTTTCTCGGGTAAAAACACTATGCTGTGTTTTCTTATAATTCATGGAGTAAAACTCGTAGACAACCACTGAAAAAGATTGCCATCCCCAAAACTCATTATCATGTAAATGATTATTAATTTAAAAATTCATAAAGGCATATTTTTTATCTGTTTTCTGCTTTAGCCATTTCAATCACCCACTCAGGGAGAAGAAACAACATCAAATGACTTCAGGGGCAGCCCATACAACACTAAGGCTGTGTTCACACAGCACTTTTGTTTCGAAACAACCTCGTTGTTTCGAAACAAAAAAAAAACATGTTCACACGACGCACAGTTGTTTCGAAACAAGTTAAACCCCATTTGGGGATGAAACAAACTTGTTTCGAAACCCTTGTTTCGAAACAAGGCGTGTGAACATGTTGTTTCCGAACAAAGTGTTCCGAAACAACAGTGGATCCTCAGCACCCTGGCCAGGGAACCCTCAGGACCTTGGCCAGGGTGCTGAGGGCTGTCCCTCAGCCCCAGAAAGGGGGCTGCAGCCCCCAGCGGGGGGGGGAGGGTGAGCTGCTGCAGGGCTCAGCCCCGCGCCCCCGACCCGCCGTCTGGGGGCTGTCTGGGGGCAGCTCTGGCGGGGGGGCTGAGCCACCCCGCAGTGGCTCACCCGCTGCTGGTGCCCTTTCTGGGGCTGCAGGGTGAGCCAGCAGCGGCTCACCCCCAGGGGTAACGAAATAGCATGTTCACACAGTGAACTTGCTATTTCATTTCCCGCTTTTTTTCTTATTTCGAATTAACATTTTGTTAAGTCGAAATAAGATATTTTGAAATAAGGTGTTGTTTCGAAACAAGTTGTTTCGACACAACTTGTTTCGAAATAACCGTGTGCATGTGAACACAGCCTAATACTGAGTAAACAGATAAACAGTTTGTGAACAACCAATGGTCTGAAAATTATTCAGCTGCTAGATAAATAATATCCAGTGACAAGTACATTTGGAGAATTCAGAGTTGGATGCAAGTATAACCTATAACATTTATTCTGGAGGTCTTTATTTTGATATCTGTTGGCACATTAAGTTCAAGTTTCTTTTCTTTCAAAATACTTTCTCACTTTATCCAGCCTGTCTCTCTGACCTCCTTGCCTCCTTTGCCCTTTTTACTCCCTTAACTTCACACAATCTTCAGTCCCTTTGCCTAATTCACCTACCATTAGGAACATAGGATTGCAAGGAACCTTCTGGGTCATCAAATCCAGTCCCTTGCTATTGCAGGCTGCCTCATTCTGTTCAAAAATTTATCCAGCTCCATCATTACATTAGCCTGTCAGAGTGACAATATCCTGTAATATGCCAAACAAACCTTATGGCACTAAAATGTTCTTTACTGAGTTAAATTAGGATTAGCGTCTTTGTGTTCATACAGCCCTCTTATTTCGAAACAACAGAGGTTGTTTCGAAATAAGATTTAGGCTGTTCATACGACGCACAGTTGTTTCGAAACAATGGGTCCCGTTGTTTCAAAACAACGGCGTTGTTTTGAAACAAGTTAAACTCCATGCGGGGATGAAACAACGTTGTTTCGAAATGATTGTTTCGAAACAAGCCGTGCAAACACATTGTTTCGAAACAACAGTGACTTGTTTCGAAATAACTGTTGCCCAAACCTGCTATTTCGCTTTGAGCTTTTTTCCTTAATTCGAATTAAGTTATTTCGAAATAAGGTGTTATTTCGATACAAGTTGTTTCGAAACAACCGTATCGAAATAACCCCCTTTGTGTGAACACAGCCTTTGAGGCACACTGTAATTAAAAGGCAATTGTATGTATGTTGTTGCAGCATTGTATGTGCCTTCTGTAGTAGAGAGGGAGATGTAAATGTGTTTCTTCTGTTATCAGCCTTTGAAGCCATTTTTAACCCCCTGGGAAATGCTCACTTTCTACCAAACTGAATTCTCCAGAGATCAATAGATAAAGAAAATTATTTTGGACAAGATCCCAACCCTTTGGGGAGGATTGGAAGGACCTGACCTACTGAAGTCCCATAGGACTGTGTACTTGTTCTGAGCTGATGCGGTCATGAACTTGTATCCACACAGGTTCTCCTAGGCTGAGTAATTAAGAGATCATACTTGGCAGTGCCTATGTGGGAGCTCGGCTGAACTCTAGTAAGCTTATTAGCATGTGTGCAGGTTCTTTTGTTGTTGATAAGTTTTTTCTGTTATGTTTTTATCTTGAGAATAAAGTCAACTTCCTTAGAAAAAGCTGTGTGGTAACATCTGTAGCAGTCACTCTGTTACCAGTCTCTGAAGGGAAAAGCAAGCAGGCACGTTAGGGCAACCTTTCTAGGCTGTGAATGACAGAGTAAAAGGCAGGAACTCTTCAGCCTCGAAATACCTCTGTCAGAAGGGAGAGATTATGTGTCCATTGAAGACAGGCAGCCACTGGGGAGCTGAAAGACAGGAGTGGGTGCCTTTGCTTAACCAGAGAAGGAAAATAGAGGTACAGATGCCCTGACCTATGACACTTACATTGTATCCTCTTTCATGACCCATCTTACACTTTGAATGGCCATTCGTTTATGGAATGAAAATAAATGCAAGGGGGTGTAAAACATAGGATCAGGTCATACAGTAACAGCAAATCAGAGCAGTTGTTAGGTTCAAACCCTGGGAAGCCTGAAGTCAAATTACCTTTTGTAATGGGAAAGAACCCATAGTCTCGCTTCAGGCTTCCCAGGGTTTGAACCTAACAACTGCTCTGATTTGCTGTTACAGTATGACCTGATCCTATGTTTTATTCCCCCTTGCATTTATTTACATTCCATTCTGTAAGTTCACCCATCTTCAGAGCATCTGATGAAGTGGGATTTTCTCCCACGAAAGCTCATGCGAAAAATAAATCTGTTATTCTTTAAGTGCCACATGACTCCTGGGTTCTTTTTCTGGACTAGACTAACACGGCTATCCCTTTGGAAATTGACAACATTAATTTATGGGCAGAGTGTATGCCTGGTTCTTGTGTGCATACACCAGGAGTGGCTAAAACAAACACAAGGAGTCCTGTGACACTAAAGACTAACAAATGTATTTTTTATATGAGCTTTCATGGGAGAAAATCCCACTTCATCAGACTAACACGGCTACCCCTCAGGAGTCATCAGCTGATCTGGTCAAAGAATGCCTTTTATTCCTAGGGAAAATTTTGACTTTTTTAATCTAAAACCCCAAAACTGAAAATTTGTGGCCAAAGAGAAAAAAATTGTAATCGAAAACCCAATAATTTTCCTAAAAAAGTAGAAAGCAAGTATTCTTCTCCAGTTGGGTCAAACTAAATTAAAATATTTCAGCTGACTGAACCAAATCAAAACATTTAATTTTGGGACAGTTCAAAATTCAACTACATCCAGCTGAATTGCAGTGGTGTCCCCTGGCCAGGCTTCCTACATTTCCCAAGAAATGCAGCAGGTTAGGAAATCATGGTTTAATGCTGAACTGAGCCAAGATTAAAACCTCAATTAAAGAAGTCAATGCATTTCACTTCCATCAATATTAAAGAAAAAAAACAACCATGTCAACATCTCTGAACAAAAGTTTCTGTTTTCAGTCCTCCCCCCTCCCAATTGATCTGGGGACATCTGAAGATTTGGGGGGAAAAAATCAATTTTTTTTCAAAAGAGAATATTCTCTGCCAAAAATTCAGTCAAAAATTTCCACTGAAAGACAGTTCTGACAGAAAATTTGAAACCATCCATGGAAGGCAGTTTACTGAGATGGCTAGGTGTGCTCTGTCACTCTAACCCAAAACCTTGGGCTTACCTCCAATTTATATACTTCCTTTGTCTCACATGGTCAGGCAGTGTTCAGGTCTTGATGCTTCTTCCTCCAAAATATTTGTGAGCACTAACACTTTCTTCAAAAAGGCCCAACCAGCCTTACTGCATAGCATTTTCTAAAGTCAGACCTTAATTAAATTTAATACTAAATAATACCTGAATTTTGATCAATAACAGGAATGCTTACTTTCTTTGGCATCTAAAAATCAAAAACTTTTAGACATGGTAACAAATTCTACAAAATAGTGAAATCGTAAAACAAATCTATCTGTAGACAAGACCTAAATGTATAAGCATAGATAGATATAAATAGAGGCCAACTCCACACTGCCACACAGGGAATAAGCAAGCTACGTGCTGTAGAATGCACTCTCTCATCGACTTATTTACCCTCCCTTCACTCAGCTGCACCGACAAGAAATGCCATCCAGTGGATGCAGCATTACTCCTTTTTGGGGGAGAGCATCAAAGGGAGAGCACTTCTGGGAGATATTGACCAGGTCTCCACTGGGTGGTCAATGGATCCTATTGTGTCGATGCGTGCAGATCCACAAAGCAATCTCAGTGTACGCATGCCCATAGATATCGATATAATAAAGAAGTAGAACTAAAATCTTTGATTACAGTAGCTACAGATAATATTTAAAAAAGCATAATTTCTAGTAACAAAAGTGGAAAAGTCATGTCTAATGCTCTTCTCAGTGCACTAAAGAGATTTTTTTCTTCTTCTTCTTCATCTATCATTATTCCTTAGTTTTGTTTTGGAATCTGCTAGTTTTAAGAATGCTGAAAGAAATTAAATACCTGAGCATTGTGCAAGGTTGCAGATTGTGCTAGCTGGAGAATAGGAACCTTTAAGATATAGAAATAAAGAGACTGAGACAGAGTCCCTTTATAAATTCATTGTGACATCTTCAATCTGTATTTGGGTCAAATGGAGACCCAGTTAGGCAAGAAGAAATCTACTGTTTCAGAAAGCTGGCAGAGACTGAAGTTCACTAATACTAGCTGAAACCCAAACCTTCTGAATTTACTAGGGTTTTTCATGATATGTGCCTTTAACGAGTTGTGTTCATGCCTGCTCGTGCTTGCAATCTGAGTTTCATAAATTTCTATGCAAGCACAAAATAATGTTTTCAAATAGACTCATTGCCCTATTTATCTATAGCACCATAATCTGCCAGAAGATCAGGGGAGGAAAAAAAAAACGTCATTAAGCTGTGAATGTCAGTTCCCTTGGGCGTACAAGGTGTCATCAACTCAGTGCTAGCTTTGCTGACTCATACAAACATTTACACTTGGTAACATTAATTTTCGTAGAGCTACAGTACATTATGTGCTGAAAAGGGATAAGAAGGAAGCAAAGTCATCTGGAAAATATAGTCTAAATGTGTACTCCTTGTGCAGAAAAGATGAATTTAACTGGCAGGAGAGAGAGTGTGCAACAAACCAATAATATTTATAAAATTAGAGCAGCTATAACTCATTTCACAGCAGTCATTATTGTTTTCTTTCCCTGCACTCTGTCACTACAGCAGTAATCGTATTAGGAAAAAATTATTAAATAAATAGTTTCCTGTTAAAGTTCAAATAAGTCACCACAAATGATAATGAGGGAAGGGAAAAACTAAAACTGCATCTGTCTAAACCTCTGAACCTTTAAAAGCAATCAGCCATTGGCCTGAGGATAGTCCAATGTTCTTATTCTTCATGTTAATGGGCCTGTTTGGGATGGTGTCTGACAAACTCTCCCATCCCTGATTTACTGTTCTCCATCTCAGATAACAGGATATTCAGATTCAAGCATCCTGTGCCCCAGGATGTATCATATGTTTCCAAAACCCCAGAACACGAGTTTAAATGGTTTGGTGTTTCAGAAACACACACCCCTCAAATTCAAAGGAACTGTTGCAGCAAATCCCAGCAAAGAGATAAGCGTCTCCCACCACTTAACTGCTGCCTTCCTGTATCCTTTTTTCAGAGCAGTAGTGGTAACTTCCCCTTCAGTGGGACAAGAAACCAAAGGGGACAGAGTGGGATCCCTGTCCATCCCTTCTGAAAATGGCTTGAAGTGAGAAGCAAAGACACAGAGGAGGAGCTCAGGGAAGTGACACTTAATGAACTGATCAGAAAAAATAGACTGTCTTGGGAAGAACATTAAACATTTAAAAGGGTGGTTTTTTAGTGTGAGAGAATTATCCCATAAGAAATAATTATTCTGTGTCATTAAGATCTTTCTGCTAAAATGGACACTATTTCAATTCTCTCTGAGAGAGAGGAAATACTGAATTAAATAAAAGGGTATGAATATATGAGTTTAACGTGTGAATCTCCTTACTTATTCTCTTTTTGGTATGATTCCTTATCTTTGTCATTTAATTTCCATAACTCCTGAACCTACTGCATTTGAGTTGCATAGCTGTCTCCCATTATACAGGAACATAAGTGTAAGGCTGATCCTTTACTCACTGAAATTGTATGAGTTCTGCCCCTGACTTCACAAGAGCAGGCTCTGGCCTAGTGCTGGTCACTTGCAATAGTATTGTGGCCTTGCTTACATAAAAATTTAACTTTGCTAATAAAGGCAAGGGAGACTACATGTTTCAGGAATGACAGATGGGATACAGAACCTTTTCTCTTTGAAGATCACTAGATCAAATTTAGCCCAGGTCACCATTTAATTCTCAGAATCATGTCAGCTAAGTTGGTAGACTCTGGCCACTTGAATTGTCATTCTTTCAATGTCAGTAAAGAGGCCAAATCCAGGTAGAATGATCAAACTACCTTTTCATGTGCATTCAGGTTTTTCTATGATATATCTAGACTTTAGCAAAAGCTTTTGAGATAGATAGATCTTGAATTTAACAAAGCTTTGATATGGCCTTCCACAGTATTTTTGTCAACAAGTTAAAAAAGTATGGATTGAATGAATGAATTATAAAGGTAGATAGAGAGCTGACTCATTGGACTCAACAGATAGTAATCAATGGCTTGATGGCTAGTCAGCAGCTAGTAGCAAGCATGTCCCAGGGGTCAGTGACATCGCCAGTTTTGTTCAGCATCTTCAATAATGATCTGGAAGATAGAGTGGGCTGAACCATCATCAAGTTTGCAGATGACACTAAGCTGAGGAGGGTAGAAGATACCCTGGAGGGTAAAGATGGGATATAGAGTGACCTGCCCAAATTGAAGGATAGGACTAAGAGAAATCTTATAAGGTTCAACAAGGACAAGTGCTGTGTCGTACACTTAGGACAGAAGAATACCACACACTACTACATCCTGGGGATTGACTGGCTAGGCAGCAGTTCGGTGAGAAAAGACCTGAGGGTTACAGCGGGCAAGAGGCTGAATATGAGCCAACATTATGGTCTTATTGCCAAGAAGATTAACAAATATTGGGCTGCATTAATAGGAGAACTCCCAGTAGATCGAGGGAAGTGATTATTTCCCTCTCTTTAGCATTGGTTAGTCCACATTTGGAATATTATGAGCACCTCTGAGGTCCCCACTACAGAAATGATATGGACAAATTGGAAAGAGTCCAGTAGAAGACAACAAAAATGACTAGGGGACTGGAGCATATGACTAATGAAGAGAGACTGAGGGAAGTAGGCTAGTTTAGTCTGCAGAAGAGAAAAGAAAGTGGGGATTTGATAGTGGCCTTCAACTACTTGAAAAGGGGTTCCATGGAAGTTGGAGCTAAGTTGTCCTCACCGGTGGCAGACAATTGAACAAGGAGCAATTATCTCCAGTTACAATGTGGAAGGTCTGGGTTGGATACTAAGAAAACTTTTTTTACAAGGAGGGGGTGAAGCACTGGAATGGGTTGCCTAGAGAGATGGTGGAATCTCCATCCTTAGAGGTTTTTAAAGACCAATATCACAGAGCACTAACTGGACTGATTTAGTTGGAGTTAGTCTTGCTTTGAGCAGAGGGCTGGACTAGCTGTCCTACTGGGGTCCCCTAAGCCTAGCATTCTATGATTATATCAGTTGAACAAAGCCCTTACCTTTTATACAAACAAGGAGTCCTGTGACACTTGTAAAGACTAACAAATTTATTTATTGCATGACCTTTCATGGGTGTAATTCCACTTCATCAGATGCATTAAATGGAAGCTGTAGCATGTTACCCATAGCAGTGCCACTGACATGAAAATACAAATCATCTGCAAATCTAAAATGGTTATGAATGAGTACAACGTCACACAGTTCAGCTACTAGGTGTACTGTGATATCATCTGAGCCAGGGCCGTCCCTAAGGGGGTGCAGGGCCCAGGGCCAATCAGCCTGTGCGCCCCCCCCCCATGAGCTGGCCCCACATTCCCACCCCTCTCCTGAGCCAGGGCCAGAGTGGGCCTGTCTGGGGGCTGGGCTCTGCTCTCCCACCCCACTTCTGGGCTGACACCCCGGGTTGACTGTTCCTCCCTGGGAGCAGGGTGGACCGGCCGAGAGTGGAGGCTGGTTTTGCACTCCCCCCCGCCCCCCTCAGCTCTGCACTGAAGGTAGTGGAGTGAGTCGAGGGACAGTGCGGCTGTGGGATTGGCAACAGTGTGGGTCCCGCACTGCCCTGCTCACAGAAGGACAGCGCGGGGCCCAGGGAACCGCGGGGCCAGGGGCAATAGCCACTCTTGCCCCCCCACAAGGATACCCCTGATCTGAGCCCTAGTCTACATTCACCATTCTTTTCAGCAGCACTCAATGGGAGATGCACAAGATATTTTATGTACCTTGTGTATCTCCCATCCCCTTAGTAACTCCCACTTACCTCCCTATGCACACTTTGCTAAGGCGACTGGAAATACCATCCAGTCAACTTAGGGCTACTCAAGTTATGGGGCTGCAGTTAAACTGTTGAGCTGTAGATTGATTGAGAAAGTCTTGACAGACAGCTCAGTCAAAACCAGAAAAAACACACTGAAGGTGGCGAATTTGCCACTGTCAGTATAGACATGCTCTGTGATACTATTCCTGATGACTGTAATCTTTCTTTGTGTGGGATGTTAGTGTAAAAAGCTTCTACATCAATGGTGGCCAGGATAACATTTTCTTAGAGATCAGCATTGGATTGAGAAACAGGAAATCAGTGGTTTGAGACACCACACCATCAACAAATACTCAGCCGCAATTATACACTATGCAACAGAAATACTGAAGCAGGTACCTATCCCTGCAACAAACCCTGTTGCCATCTCTACCCACATTTCTACTCAAATGACACCATCATAGGACCTAACCAAATCAGTCACTCCATCAGGGGTTCATTCACCTACTCATCCATCAATGTGATATATGCCATCATGTGCCAACAATGCCCCTTTGCCTTATATATTGGCCAAACTGAACCGTCTCTGTGCAAAAGAATTAATGGACATAAATCAGCTATCAAGAATAGTGACACTCAAAAACCAAGAAGGGAACATGGGAACCTCCACACATATTCTGTGAAAGACATAGTTACAATGTTTCAAGACAAACACTTTAAAACAAGACTCCAATGTGAAACTTCAGAGTTGGAATTCATATACAAATTTGACCCCGTTACATATGGTATCAGTAGAGATTTGGGTTGGGTCTCTCATTACCAAAGGTGATTTTTCCTTTTTAACATTCTCATCTTCTTATGTGTTGTTCCACACTGTTTGAATCAAAACAACTTATCTGGTTTGCTGAAAGGGACGGAACTGATCTTGTGACTTACCTGTCTCTGTACTTATTTATTCACCTGACATGCTATCACTTCCATTTCATCCATCTGATGAAGTGGGATTAGACCCATGAAAGCTCATGCACTAAATGAATTTGTTAGTCTTTGAAAGTGCCACAGGACTCCTTGTTTGTATTCCTGAACTAGCCTAACATGTCTAACCATCTGGAACTTACCTTTTATATTTCCCACGTTCTCTCTTTAATATATTTTAGGAGCCTTCTCATTATAATAACATAAAACCATCAAGCTTCTTTCACTGAGAAGAACAATAAAACAGATGTTCTGAAACAATTACTCTTTGTGAAGCTCCTGATGCCAGAGGAACTGGAAAACTACTTGCACATTTATGCCATTTTAAAAGAGTATTTTAACAAGAAACAGTATAAATGATTAACCTCTGACAGTTTTAAATACCTATAAAACTAGTTAAATCTAATTTAAAATAGTATCTAAAGACAGAACAGAAAATATTAAATAGAGTGGCACAAATCAATGAAAATGGTGTTCAAACTTATCAGCTGTAAATAATACATTTAAAGATGCTAGCAAGCTGTCAGTAAACTACAGCACTTGCAGACTGTATTCCAAGAAAGTAAAAGCAGAACCCTAGACATTGTTAAAAACATCTTTGTGATGTACTCTTACAAACTAGACAGTTTTTAATCCTATCTGAGGCTGTGAAGGTGGTCTACTGTAGCAAATTACAGGTAAGGATCTTCATTCATTTTATTTCACCTAGTGTTTGAAAATCCAAATTCTACGAAAAGTCTTAAAGTTGTATTAAAGTTCCAGTTTTTGCATTAAAGCAAAACTCATCTTATTTTTGCATACTTGACCATTGCACATGTGCAAAATACTACACCTACCCCTGACTGCTACATTAGTAAATACATCACTGCCATTCCCTGACAAGAAATCCTAACATTTTAAGTAGACAAGACAAATAAAGGGTGAAAAGGGAAACTGAGGCAGATGGTGATAATGAGACCTGGCCCATGTCAGACAGCAGGTAAATGGCAGTGCTGGGAACAGAATACAAGTCTCCTAACTTTTAGTTCAGTGCCTTGCCCACAAAACAACATGGGCAAACTATTCATTCTTCATTCACAAAAGTGAATAAAATATAACATGCCAGTGACAAGCTAAGATACAAAGGGATTACAAAAGCATGGGTGCATGCATAGCTAGCTCCTTAGCACCTACCACAAGTAAACTTTGTTATTTTTATTTCCATTTTCACCAGTTCACATCACTTACTCCCTTCTTCCTCAGTATTTGACATCATTCTTCCAAGATCATCCCACAGCTTGCTTATTGGGGAAATCAAACAAAATGCTTTTTTTGAAAATTCTGGCCAACAGTTTCTTCTCTTTTCCCTCAAGGTCCTTTGTAATTCTTTTGATCTTTGACTTTGTTCTTCTGCATTGTTATGCTGTTACATCTCCTGCCTTGATTCTGGTTATAAGCGACATATTTCAGTAAAGGGATACTGAATCTGAAGCTAAAAATTTTTCCCATGTAATCATAAGTATAGGTGATCATAAAAATATGAATAGCATTTTGATCTGGAATAATAGAAAGAAACTTTAGCAATAAAAATTAACAATGTATCAGTTTACTGCCTTAAGATCCATTGCCTATTGAGTTAGTCTGGTTACTTCTTGGATGGAATCATAAAGGCTGACATTAGAAAAATAATTTGAGAGACATATTTGTTTATGATTTTTAAGTACCAAGAGAGAGATCAAACTCATGCTTTTAAAACCATCCTTCAGAAAGAAGTACTGAACAGAAAATAATCTGCCTTCACTCAGTCAGATGTATTAAGAGTCTGGGAATATAGCGAAGAAATTATATGTAGTTTCTCAAGATGAAAGAAAATCCTTGTCAAATCCCAACAGTGAAAGCAAGTGAGAATGCATGATTAATAACACTTTGAAAGTAACAAAATAAACTATGAAAGCTAAATAATCTAACATTGTGTAGAAAGCATATAAAAGTGAGTATTTGATTAGAGTGCTTTAGTGGCCAGGTAAATTTCTGAAGTGCTGACACAGTTATGGAATGTAAGAAATATTTCAATATTAACTGAAAATGGGTTTATCATCATTGGACTACACAAATATCCACTATCTCCCTTTCACTTCCTACCTGTGCAAACAAATCTCCTTGTCTTATTCCAGAGCTACTGAGGAACTGTTTAACCCACATTGTTCAGATTTTGTTTGTTTCTCCTTTATAAGAATGACCAGTGCTGATTCTGGGTATTTGGAGGAAGCGGTATTCAATGTAACACAGACACACAACTCTAACCCTAAATGCACATTTTCAGTGAGACAAGGTGGGTAAGACAGGATCATTTATTGGACCCACTTCTGCTGGTGAGTCAAGCTTCACACCAAAAACAAGCCAGTGTGTCAAATTACATGAACCATTTCACTTTGTTGAGTCAGTTTGAACGAAGGTCCATTAGGACCTTACCACAAAACTCACATCATACTGCATCACTAGTTTGAATAAATGCCTCTTGAAGAATGCCTAGAGAAAATGGTAGGCAGCTACGAACATCTTAAAAACAGTTCTCCAAGTCCACAGTACTCCATTCAATAAGCAGAAGAGAAAGCATCTTTCTAAGAAAGACCTCTGCCCAGAGACAAGATTTCTGTTTCCCCAGAGTTCAGGATGAGGTTGTTCAGACAAATCCTGTGGGTGGTATTTATCAGCATTCCTCAAGGGCAGAGGCTGAATTTGCAGAGCCCACATGAGAGATATAAGAATGCATACGGACGACACTGCATCTTGTATCCAGAAATTATCTCACAAGAAAGGGACAGGACAGATCCTGGGGAAAATCCACATTGCATATTCCTGAGTTATGGAACACTGATATTTGTCAGCACTAGTTTGACTCAGATTATCTAAGCAGGATTCAAATAATTGTACAGAAGGAGTTCCAAACACATCCTCAGTGTCCCCCAGTCACCAATATAATAGCCCATGGTCAATCTGTTTTTTTTTCCCTGCAATTCACCAATGTTCAATCTCAACTCCATCCATCTTGGTTGCTTAAAGCAAGCAGAGTACCTGTGATGATGTCACTTGCAGCTGTACAGGTACCAATCATATGGAGATCCATCCCTGTTCCTTAAGGAAACATTTTTTGACACTTCAACATTTTTTGGCTCAAGTGGATTATTTAATTAGAGATTACTAGTCAAAGATTTATGCAGCACAATGTAGTATACAGAAAGAAGTGTATACTTTACCCAGCCCTCTATAACAGGTGAAGCAATACACCTTGCCACTGTCAGCTAAACTACCTGAAACTTTTTCCTTTTTATAAGGTGTGGGACAAAGAAATTGTTGAATGAGGAAAAGAAGCTACTCCACAGCTTATCCTACTATGTATTCTGTTTTTGGTTTCTTTCTTTCTTTAATTATTTATGGGACATTTTATGATAGCACAGTTTACATGATCAATAAGTGAAAGTTTTCTAACGTAGTTGTTATTAGTGAGAACATCTGTGACAACAAGCAATTCCTACTAAGTTAAAAGCATCTTTCAGTGGGTCATTATTTCATAAATCACAGTAAACATCTGCAGTAACAAATATCCCTTATAAATCACAGCACATATTTGGATCGTAAGTCCCCCTCATCAATCACACCATCTCGTACAACACAGGACACATCTGTGGTAACAGGTGTCCTTTGTTAGTCACCAGGGGCCCTTTTCTGGACATGAGGACACAATTGTCCATAGTTCAACATGGTCAGAGTAAAAGATTATACATATTCCCTTACTGCTTACATAAATTTGTCATTTGGTCACCCACTTTAGTTCAACCTATGTACAAATAATTTTTCGGTTTGATAGATACAGAGCACTAGCTTTGGAGATGCAAACCAAAGTGTTTAGTACACCAAAAAGATTTTGTTAGCACACATACATAAAAGAATAGTAAGCGGTTTTCATATTAACAACTAATTGGCTATTTCATATGATGGATTCTCTCAGCTCAAAGGGGAAATTGTGATTTCATATAAATTTTAATGAAGAGTTTTTATATTTTAATTCTGGTAACACTGTTGAATTCTGCCATTACTGAAACGTAAGTTATTACTTCTATCATCCTGTTGTTCCTTCCTGAACAACACAATGTCACTGTCCATAGCACAACATTCATCATATCTATTTTTCTATTTCACTCCATTCCTACTTTCCATCTCCATTTCCTGTTTATTCCTTTCCTGTGCTCCCATTAACTCATCCCTTTCCCTTCATGTCAACATCTCCCTTTCAAGCCCTGCATTATCCTCTCATATGCCAAGCTGAACGGAAATTCGTAACTTCTCTACTTTACTTTCAGATTATTGACAAGATAAAACAAAACCCTGATCCCAATAAAGGAGTCTCAAAATCTTATTGTTGCATGCTAGAAAAGTAACTGATAACACATTTTAGGGAACATTAAGGAGGAAACGGATATTTCCACCTTTAGTTTCTCCAAAATTGTTATTCTTATAATTGAGATTGATTGCATTTATGCAAGTTATTCATGATCACTATGGAACGTCAGTTTGCTATGTCTCCATTCAGGTCAGCAGTGTCAGTTTATAAAATGACTCAGTTCAGGGTATACTTGTCAGTAAGGCCAAGACCACTTGTACTGTGGTGTAGTGTATTAAAAAAATGAGGATGACCACAAAATATTTATGAACAACCCACTTTATAATGAGCCCTCATTCCACCCCCATGAAGAAGCGGAAGACGATAGTACATGCGCTTCATCTGCCCCTGAAACGCAGCTGCTTGTGAGGCTAAATGTTTTAACAGCACCTTAGCAACACTGCAGAACATTTTAAACCAGAATGTTGTTATTCTCAGTGATCATCTCACAAACAGCTGAACTCGAATTAATATTCAAGCTAAATTCTGTGAAAGCAGGACTTGAGACTATGGGTTCTTTTCCCATTACAAAAGGTAATTTGACTTCAGGCTTCCCAAGGTTTGAACCTAACTGCTCTGATTTGCTGTTACTGTATGACCTGATCCTATGTTTTACACCCCCTTGCATTTATTTTCATTCCTTTCTGTAAGTTCACTCATCTTCAAAGCATCTGAAGAAGTGGGGTTTTCTCCCACGAAAACTCATGCGAAAAATAAAACTATTAGTCTCAAAGTGCCACACGAGTCCTTGTTGGTTTTTTGCTGGACTAGACTAACACGGCTATCCCTTTGGGGGGAAAAAATATCTCACATATGTTTTCATGATCTAGTCCTGAACATATCTCTATCGTCTTTACTTAAGACAGGCCAATTTACATCAGCAGAAGATCTTGTCCTAAATGGTCACTGGCTCTGCCAGTTGCCAGTATCTCAATAGTGATTGTCAAAATAAGCATGATTTCTTTTGAGATCGCTCTTCAGTAAATCACGCTGAGATTTGGACTGACAAATATGCAGTATTTCAAAAAATACAGTTCAGAAGTCTCCTGACTTGCCTCTTTTTCAAAAGTTCATCCCTGAAGGGTCTGATCCTGCCTCAGTGAAATCGATGGGAATTTTACTGTTGCCTTCAGTGGGAGTTGGATTAGACCCTAGCTATTGTAACTAAGCTTGACAGAATCCATTTTATTTTTTTAATAATTTTGATGGAGGATATTCCTGTGTATTTTTAACCTTTTTATTTTTATTTTTATCCATTTAAATGTTAATAGTTGCAGGAAATTGTGCAGGGGTGTGTCAAACAATGCTAGGAGTCAGATAATTTTTGTATGACTGTACATTGAGATGTAAAAATAGCTTTATAACCATTAAAACACAAGTCATCGATATCATGCATCAAAATACATAACAGCAAATATCCCTAAATCAAACCCTAGTAAGTTCTCAAAGCAGCATTTTTCTTACTTATCCTACCTGTGCATTTTTATTATTGATGGAAATATCTTTTATTGGTTTAGTGTGTACAGGAAAACTGACATTCTCTAACATCTCCTTATAAAAATCAAACCCTCCCAAGCCTAATTATAAGTTGCATGTGAAGCAAAAGAACTGTAGTGGATCACTTATGATATCTTACTTCTTTACAGAGATGAAGTCTTCTTTTTTGCCAAAACAAGCAAGGAGTCTTGTGAGACTTAAAGACCAACAAATTTATTTATCATACAAGCTTTCATGGGAGAAAATCCCACTTTGTCAGCTGCATATAACTCAGGCAGATTCTGATAAAAGGACTCATTTTACCTCGTAGCTTTTTTTTTTGTGCTGTTTCTCTGCACCATGGTAACTTGAAGTACATTTTTCAGTATATAAAATAGATGCACATAGGTTAAATGGCTACAACTCCCTCTGTTTCTCCTGTGTACTCACATTATGTGTTTATCTTTAAATACATAATATTACAGAATTTTATATAGAGATAACTTATCTTAAACAAACATTGGAAAGAGTTGATAGCAAGCTGCTGATATGCTGGTCAATTCTAGCAAGCATTTTCATATATCCTGTACTAAATAAAGTTCAGTTTCCTACTGATTTAAAAATCTGAAGGTTGCTAGAGAGTATACATCTAAACTGAATGCTCATCAGGCACAGAGTAGAGCATTTTGTGTCTGCAGATAACTAGGGTATTTTTTTCTTTTATTCCATGGTTCGTCCATTATTTTAACACCCTAAAGTTGAAAATTAATAGCTCCCATTTACCTTTATCAAATCCATCCTATGAGACTATGAATGATAATTAAGATGTACTAGATGTTTTAGGATAAATTAAAGGAACTCCTGTCAAGGCTGGGGTGTTTAAAATTAAACATACCTGCTTTGTTGGTGGGTGCAATCATATCTCATTATCTCACTGCTCTGCCTATCAACACAATTTTAGTGAGCCAGCAGGATACTGAAATTTACTGAATGCTGCTCTAGGCTCTCTTGTTTCTAAAAGTGCATGAAATGTGGCCAATATTGCAAATTTCATACATGATTATTAAATTAATTAGCACTTGATTTAAATAATTGACTTTTAAATGTAGATGAAAATGAGATTGTTCTTCAGGTCACTTCAGGCAAGATTTAATGAGAGTATGGGTGTACACTTATTGTATGTTTGGAGCAGCGTTTTCAAAAGCACTCAGAAGTGTTGGCCTAACTCTGTTCCCGCTGAAGTTAATGGGAGTTTGATCACTGAATTCAGTGGGAGCAATGTTAGGACAACATTAAATGCTGTTGCTAGTCTTATTATTAGATTCTCAAGATGGAAGGGGAAGTGATTGTGTGACTGCGCTTATGAGGCTTTGTTCATGACTTATAGTTCCATACTATTTGTTTTCTGGCTAACAATCCACCTCATCAAGGGTCAGCTTCTTCCCTGGGATTAAGTGACCAAAGGGTAGTAGTCAGTGGCTATGTCTACACTGAAAAGCATTTTCGAAAAAAGTTGTTTTGAAAAAATTATTTCAAAATAAATTCAAAATAATTATTTTGAATTAACTTTTTTTCAAAAATGCTTTTTGGGAACAGAGTCTAGGGAGGACTCTTTGTCCTGAAAAAAAGCAGCTTTTTTTGTTTGTTTTTGTTTTTTTTGTTTTGTTTTGTTTTTCTGTTTGTTTGTTTTTTTTGTTTTTGACAAAGAGTCCACACTGGACTCTCTTTTTCGGAAAAAAAGAAAGCCAATGGAAAAGATGCTCAGACTTTTCTGAAAACAGCCATTGCCAGACATGGCAATGGCTTTTTTGCAAAAAAGTTTTTTTGGAAAACCCTTTTTTTCCAGAAACAAACCAGGCTTAGTGCTTTCGAAAAAGTGCTCTGGTCTTTCAAAATACCAGAACAGCTCCCCAGACACGGAAAAGGTTTTCTGGGATAAGGCTCCTTATCCTGAAAAACCTTTGCAGTGTAGACGTGCCCAGTGAGGATTGTTGTACTTGGAAAAGGAAAGACTAGCAGGATCTTATTGGCTATGTCCACACCTGCCTGCTTATTTCAAAATAAGCAAAATCGAAATAAAACACTTAATTCGATTTAATTTAAATCAAATTAAGGAAAAATAACAAATCAAAATAGCAAGTCCAGACAGGACTTGCTATTTCGATTGGGGAGAGGGGCAGCCTGGGAGCTGTGGCAACATGGCCCCCTAGCAGGCCATGTTGCCACCCGATCCCCTGCCTGGCTCTCACCTGGAGAGCCAGGCAGGGGAAAAAGCAATGGAGGGAAGGGGGCTTGCCAGGAGCCTGGGTGGGAGCAGTTCAGGGAGCCCTGCTCCAGGCCAGCTCCAGGGGGCTGTAGCCCCGGCAAGGTGCCTGAAGCTGCCACAGGTCACCCCGCCATGAGTTCTGGAGGACTGCAGCCCCGGCGGGGTGCAGTCCCCCGGAGCTGGCCACAGGGTGAGTCCCTGCGGCCCCGGCCACCCTGTGGGGGTTGCAGCCCCCTGGAGCTGGTGGCGGGGTGAGGCACGGCGGCTCTAGGCACCCCCCCGGGGCTGCCTTGTGCGCGTCCCTGCACCTCCCCTCAGCACCCTGGCCAGGGTGCTGAGGGGGGATGGGCCTTCCTCCTCCCAGGGTGCTATGCACCCTGGGATGATGGTCACTTCTTATATCGATATGCCAGGCATATCAATATAAGAGAGGCACAGTTTCGAAATAACCAGTCATTTCGATATAATACTAGGTTTTATTATAATCAAAATGACTTTCCTTATTTCAAAATAAGGAAGCTCCTTATTTTGAGATAAGAAAACATCGTGTGGACATGGCAAGTTTTATTTCAAAACAACGGCTGTTGTTTCAAAATAAAACTCTCATGTGGACACACCCATTCAGGCAGACAAGGAAATATGCCACATTTATTATGAGAAAAATGAAATTATGTAAGTAACTAATTTCTAGTGCCCACACACACACACACACACGCGCACGCGCGCACGCGCGTGCCCACACCAGATACTCTGCTGTTTGTCCAGTATTGTTCCCAGTCCTGATTGTTTGTATTCGTAGTCTGAGCTCATGGCTGTTGTTCACAGCTCATGGTGGCTACCTTTGTTTGATACACCCTTCTTGGTCACTGGGACCTGTAACTCCTATTGCCTAAATACCATAAACACGTCCACAGTCCTTCTGAGCCTTCGGTTCTTTTGACTCATTTTTCTCAGAGTCCACCTTGTTCTGGGGACATTGGATTCCTAGTTGTACTCTTTAGAGACAATGGACTAGTCTTCACAAATACTGGCAAATTTGCCACTGTCAGATCGACCTTCCCAATCAACTAATCGAGTCTGTGAAGACCTGCTTAGTTGAATGGGAAGTTGATCACTGAAAACTGCTCCAGCAACTGAAGTAGTGCTGAGTCAAAGTGGGGCCCCCAGAGATTAAAGTGGGCCACAACAACCCAAAACGCTGTTCCAGGGCCCACTATCTTTAGGGCTCAGAGTTCCAGGCCCCCTGAAAATAGGAAATGGTGCTGGAACGCTGCATTCCAGGGCCCACCATTGAAAAATAAAAATGTTGGGCCCCTAAAAATAGCAGGCCCCAGAAGAGCATTCTGCCATGTGTTCTGGTAGTCATGGGGAAAGGAGGGGAGGGGGCCTGCCTGGCCAGCCTGCACATGCACAGGCTGTGCTTGGTGGCAGAAGCCTCCAAGCTCACCCTGGAGGCTGCATAGTTTCCCGGCCCAGCGCACTGCTTCTCATGAGTACTGGGGTGGCCCAACTCACACTGGGGGGGATTTGGGGGGCAAGGGGTGGATTCTGGGGCAAGGTATTGAGGGCTGGGTGTGGATTTTGGGAACGGGGAATGGATATTGGGGGTAGTAGCTGGGGTGGGGGCAGGTGTTGGGGTGGGGGGACGGTGTTTGGGGGGCAGGAGCTGGTGTCGGGGACTGCCATTTGGGGGCAGGAGCTGAGTATGGGGTAGGGGACTGGTATTTGGGGGAGCAGGAGCTGGGGTGCAGGGGAGCGCCTGGATGTGCAGGAGGGTGTCCACCCATGTGGGAGGGGAGCCCACCTGATTAGGAGGGTTCTGGGGCCCACCAAATTATACTTTAACACCTGGAGGCCACTTCCTTCAACTCAGCACAGTGGATGTGCTAGGCATAACAGAGTCAAAGAAAAACACACAAGCTTATTTAAATAACTTGTGTAGCTCCCTTTGACTGTTACCTAAAAGGGTGTGCAGTGTAGACCTGCCAAATGTGGCAGTAAGGTAAGGAAACCAGATTTAGCAAGCAAAGGAATTTCTTCTGCACATACACTTTACTCCTTAAAAGCAAAAAAGTTAGAGAGATCTAACAGTAGTCCTGACTGCACACCCGTCTCCACAACACACTCTTCAGTCTGACCTCACAATTCCTGTAAGTCCTGGGGTGGTCCAAATTCTTTAGTCCAGGTAACCCTTCCAGGCTCCTTGGCCTATTTGTCTTGCTTCTGGGAGTGAAAAGGCCTTTTTGCTTAGCAGCAATTCCTCTTTTAAACAACTTTGACAATTCCTCTTCTAAACAGCCACCTCTAAGGACTTTCCAAGCTCCAAGCTCCATCTGTTCTAAGCAGTCTTTCAAAATCAGTGGAAGTGAAGGCAAAGCTGGTAACTAGTAGCTTTGTGTGGCACAGAAAACTAGTAGCTTTCAGAGGCATAGGATCATTCAATGCTGACAGATTTTATTTACTCTATCACAGCTTCCCAGACATATTATCTCCAGTTGGTGTCAATTTCTTGCTACAGAATCAATGCTCAAAGCCACTCTGAAGCTTACATTTAAAACGGAGGTTCCATGTAGCCTGGTCTTCACAAGACTAAAATAGAATTCATAAACTGACACAGAATCCCCCAATCTATCATAGATAATACTCACAGTAGTAAAACTCTGCAGACTGCAAAAGCAGTTTAGACTTTTAATTTGTGCAGGCCTTTTTGGAAAGCATTAACGAATAGAACTAACAAATTAAGAGCAATTCTTTGGATTTTATACATAAATTGTATTTGAATATGGATAATATTGATCTGTTCTCTTCCTGGTTTGGGGAAAACAAATAATATTATTCATCAGGTACAGACAAAGGTGCAATCCTTAGGAAGTCCAGCCACAGCTCCATCATTATACACACACATCCTCACACACACTCAGCCAGGGATGCACATTGAACCAAAGGAGAAAGGATATGAAGAATGACTGGTTGCGTTCACGCATGCATACAAACTTACAAAATGGGACCAATACTGAGAGAAAGATTTAAAACTGAAAGGGTGTTAGCAGAGGACACTCTCTTCCTGAATGCCAGGGAGCTCCATAAGCCATTGCACCAAAAAGGGAAAATAGATTTTATACCAATCATTTCTGCATCCCCAAGGGACACTATGGACTTCACTGCAGTTTACCACAGATGTATTTGATTCAAGATGCCAGATGTTCCTAAGTCCTCAAGGCACCCACCTACACACACCCCAAGTCAAATTATAGAGTCTAATTTTCATATTTTGACCTTTTATCCAAATAATAGGCCATTTGTGGATATACAATTATAGCTGTACTGCACGGCTCATTAGAGAGATGCTGGTGCTTGCAGTGGTTTGTTCCATTTTCTTAGGTCTAATATGAACGAGTTCATTAGGAGTGCACAATCAAATAACCACTGAAGTCAATCACTAACATTTAAAGAGGAATAAAAGAAACACAACTGATCTTCTTGTGTAAAACAAATTAAGCCAATCTTTTTATATATATTCCTATAAAATGTATTGAACTAGTCTTATTATAGAATGTATTTTCAGTCAATTGCTTGTTGTTTTTTTACTGGACTAGACTAACACAGCTATCCCTTTGGAAATCATCTATGTTTGACACATACTCTCAGATGTCATTTTCTATGTTTTGGTGTAATCATGAGATGTAGACAAAAAGAAAAAACTTTGAAAGTTATTAAAATCAGAGATCATGTATAATTCTAAAATCTGAAAATCTATCATACTCTCTGACTAAATAGTAGTATATTTACTGGAGGAAAAAGTGTCCCATTTATGCAGAAGGCTAGTGGTGTCACAAAAATGATAAAGCAGAACAGAAATTGGTCTCACTTGGAAGAAATGGAATGTTATTCTGCTAATGGGCCATCACATCATATTGTTTTTACTATTTCTACAACACAAAAGCCTATACATTTAAAACCTATTTATTTTGTAAACTCAAGTATTTGACAGAGGTTTCTTTATCATATTAAATTCACTTGATCATTTATCAGTGGAGCATTCTTCACTGGTAAGTTGAGTACAGAAGATGTGGTCCCATGTCCTAGCTGAGATTCATATGAGAGGTGTGTGGTAATATTTTTATTTATCTCATTTCTTAATATGATTAGAGGTACTGAGAGATTTATTGTACTAGGCACTGTCCAGACACAGAGTATGAGTCCATCTGTCTTCCAGAGGGCTTACAATCTAAATAGACAAGATAGGCAAAGAGTTGGAGAAGACAGAGGTACAAAGAGAAGAAAACACTGGACCAAGGTCACAATATAGGCCACTAGAAGAACTAAAACCCAGGGTACAAAGCAAGAGACCTATCAGCCAGCCTACTCTGCCTCTGCTGTTGAACTGTGGTGGGCTAGTGGCATACATTTAAGACCTTTTATCCCATTCTGTAAGTTCCCCCTTCTTCAAAGCATCTGATGAAGTGGGCTTTTCTCCCACGAAAGCTCACACAATAAATAAATTTGTTTGTCTTTAAGTGCCACAGGATTCCTTGTTTCTTTTAGTGACAGACTAACATGGCTGCTGCTTTGGAACTTATTTAAGACCTTGTCTGCCCTGCAACAAGCTGGACCAAAGTTTGTTCTGTGGCAAATGGCTTGTCTGCAGTATGATAATGGGAATTCAGAGATGGAATTAGTTACTGATTTACATAGGAAGACTAATGCAATCAGTCCCCTAATCTGTGCTATTTATTTTTAAAATGGAGGTGGAAATCTGTAGAAACATTTGACATTGATGGAGGTGCCTCGGCTTTTTGTGCCCTTGGGCAGCACTTTAG
The DNA here is from genome assembly GCA_007922195.1 of Podocnemis expansa. Classification (NCBI taxonomy): domain Eukaryota; kingdom Metazoa; phylum Chordata; order Testudines; family Podocnemididae; genus Podocnemis; species Podocnemis expansa. The sequence continues at coordinate 3,122,980 of ML681998.1, read as the reverse complement.
TATTAGACACTAGGGAGGAAAGACATCTCCTCTCTGCATCCTATGTAGGCACGGGAGGAGAAAGAGCTTAATTCTTTATACTAGGAACTCTTGATGGCAACCAGTCATGCACCCACTATGCCCCATCATGCACCAGTGCCTCCAAGAAAGAGCTGAAACTAAGTGAATGTGCCTGTTATCTAGTCAGCACTGAAGCAGTCAAAATAGTTAGCTTTCATCCAATAGAATGGGTAAGTTAACACCTCTTCTGGGTATTATTGCAGACTGTCCATTTGTAGTCTGAGGAAAACAATACTTGAGTAGTTTATATTTTGAAAGTTTCATGTACAACCCTATTTTTATTTATTAGACTATGAGTCTAATTTTCAGACGAACTGAGTTCCCATCAGAGATTCCTAAATCAGAGAGCTTGTCTTCACTGAGTTCAATGAATTTGCCATCATCAGCTCAATCTGCCTGGTCAACTGATCATCTGTGAACAGCCAATCAGGAAGCTGATGCTGGGAGACCACCCCTGCAGAACGGGTAATGCTGAGTCAAAGGGAAGGGGTTTCCCCTCCAGCTCAGGCTCCTGAAGATGGCCCAGTAAGTAGAAGGTAGAGAATCAGAGGGAAATACACAGAGTATTTTAAGTCTTGAATATCTCCATTTGATTGCCACCAAAATTGCATGGCAATATAGATCAGAGCTTAGGTGCTTTAAAAAATGTGCTCTGTAACATGTTTATTACAAAAAAAAAACCGTAACATTAGCATCCTGGATTCAGATAGTCACACATAATGCCAACTTCTTAGTTCAATGCTGCTGGATTAGTATGTGCTGTTCTTCAGGTGCAGTATTGCTGTCCCTCTGAAAAGATTATTTATCAAAATATATTAGCATTGATTCACTGGTACTGAATACAAATAGCCTTGCCAATGCTAAAGATGTTTCTAAACTAATAATGATAGCTATGAATTTTAGTTTACCGTCATTGCTCTGCAACCATGTAATTCATTCCAGGAGAGTGAGAAAGTTATTAGAAAGTAGCATAATGTGATTCATTCTGTCAGCAGTTATAAATAGTGTAGGAGAAGCAGGGAATTTGCTGGTCTCTCATGCAATTTTGGATGACAGTTTCCACCAACCGGAGTGCAGGTGGGTATTTTGCTGTCCATTCCCTTATTTACATCTAGGAGCAAAAACTTGATTTTATCGCATGATATTGTAACTTTGTTCAGAAGGACCACAAATCAAAAGGCATTTCCACTTAGGAAAATCTGATTTGCCTGTCAAAAATTGGTTCATAAAGGCTTTGAGAACTATAAAAAAGGGCTAAATTCATCAAATAATACATTCACAATGAATGATTTGCCCCCCAAAGCAGGTCTTTTCTAAGACATTCATCTGTACTAAAACTGTACTGTATTATTCTCACTATAGTGGAAATACAGAACAACTGGACTGATCAGCTACCCATTTAAAATGGTCAAGGCTAGAGTTGATTAAGTCATAGAGACCCTAAGCATATGTGTAGGGCCACAGTTCCTGGAATCACATGATGAAATCAAAATCCCCCTTTTTATTAAAAAGAACATTTTTAGCCTTCATGAATACAAAGAAAGGCATGAAAATGTGAATTAAAGCTTTCTTGAGTCAGCAGACAGCCTGAAACTACACTTCCAAAAAGGATGAGCTGTTCCATTTACCTTACTACTGAAGCCTACTATTTCCCACAAGGAGGGGCAAGGACGCACCTCAGCAATAGGCCAAAATACCTACACTGAGCTGGGAGCAAGCGCCCCAACCCAGGTAGACAACTTAGTGCTAACAGGTCTTGAGCCAACACTGAGGCTGGATTAAGGCAGGGGCTTTAGGACCCGCATCCCCTAGCCCCACCCTAAATCTGACCTAACTAGCCTGAGCAGCAGCTGCTGCCACTGACCTTCAGCACTCACCAGCCAGCCCAGGGATGGGACAAGAGTACCGTGGCCTCTGGCCCGCTCCCTCTGCCTCTGGCAGCAGTGATGGCTTGTGCTGGTCTGTGCCCCCTGCCCCCACAGTCCTGGCCTGTGGCCCCCCCCCAACAGTGTGACCCTGCTGCAGTCCTCCCAGGAGTGTGGTCTGTGCCCCTTTCCACAGCCTCCCACCACCCTCACTGGCCTGCACTCCCACATAGCCCCTGTGGACCTCCAATAGTGCATCCCATGTCTCCCCGTGCCCCCAACAGCACAGGGCCCCCCAGCAGGCCCCATGCAGCTCCCCGCACATCCCTCCCCAGCAGTGTGGTCCACAGGGGCCCCCACATAACTACACCAGCCAGTAGTGGTGCTGAGTGCCCCCCCACCCCGTCTGCAGCACTAATCAGCGTCCCAGAGCCCCTGACCCTGCACCCTAGCTCTCAAGCCCACCCAACCCCCTCCACTAGAAGCTCCAGTCCAAGCAAGAGCATCCACATTGCTATTTTAGCACACTAGCTTGAGCCTCACTAGTGCAGGTCTAGAAGACTTTCCCTGCTGCCATGTAAACATATACAAAGTGAGAGCGGGCTGTAGGGCCTGGGTTTGCCTTAAGTCAGACTTACTGTTCAAATCACAGGTTTAGTGCTATGTTTGATGTTCGCCCTGAGTCCCATTAAGGCTTTGTCTTCATTGCTAAGAAAATGGATGTCTTAACTCAAGATAACTAATGTGCATGAGTTATTCTCTGGTGAAAACACAAACACTTTTTAGTTTCACCACAAGGCAGCTCACTGATTGCCTTGTCTTCATTGTGTTCTTACATCAGGGTAGCTCAAGCATGTTCATCACCCAAAATTAAACACATACCTAAGACAACATCTAAACAGCTCAACACCTTGCACAAGTCAATCAAGAATATTAAAAAATAGCACACAAATCTTTCCTTAGTGATCCATACTCCTCAATTGGATATCACATACAATTGAATATCTCCCACAGGGAGAAAGCCAAAAGGGCACAATTAATTTTTATTTTAATTGGCCTTTGTTCATTTTTAGAGATGAAAAAAAAATATTCAGTCAGGTGATGGAGATAGAATGGGGGCAAGATGATGATATTCCCAACAAAAGTCCCTGAAATTAGATTTAAATTAATTTTAGTATATTCATTTTAGAGGAAAAATAATAATTCTTTCCAGCAGTAAAAAATGGTCATCCAAGTTTATGACATAACAGTTATTAAATCTTTTCAGACATTGACAGTAGTCTTTTAAAGGCTGTAATAGAAGAGGCCTTTACATTGCATTCAGTGCATTCAGAATGAAATAGAACCTGTAAATGGATTTTCTTATCTCTGAAGAGTGTAAAGTTAATCTAGTTGCTGTTTCTTTATCTCAATACCATTTTAATTGACATTCTGCCTCAACTAATGAAAAACCACCCTTTCTGTAGTCACTGACATTAGTGCCTTATTTTGGCCTTGTCAGGAATGACTGAGGGAGAGTAGAAGCTTAAGCAGTGATAGTTGAAAATCTTTCTGCTAATCCAAAGTCAGTAAAATCTTCAGTCTTCGGACTGAATATATAGCTATTATTCTTTGTATCTAACCTCAAGAGGATTTGAAATGGTAGATAACACAATTCAATAAGTCCTTGATAACACTCTTAAAACTCCTCTTAAAAAGCTTCACTAAGTTATTAGATATTGTAAGTTATTCTTAAAAATGCTTCCAAAAGGATCCAGAAAAATAAAAAAGAGAGTTATACTCTTCAGATATAATTTCTTTCCTCCTTGTAATTCAAGCTACCAGTAGTCCATGAACAAAACTGTTAGACAGAACCAGGATCCAACAGATACAGCAAATACTTACAGGAATCATGTTGATTCAGAAATACTACTTTGGTATCTGCATGAGTGTTAAATCTCGCAAAGCAAGTCCAACATACCATTAAATCTCTTGGGTTTTGTCTACATGAGAGGACTCAGGTAAGTCGACTTAATAAGGTTAACTTAAAGTTGACCTTATTAAGTCGACTTAGAGAAGCCCCATTTGTTAAAGTTGTCTTGAGACAGGGGACCCATTTAAAGTTGACTTTATTAAGTCGACTTTAAATGGGTCCCCTGGCTTAGGCTGACTTTATCAAGTTGACTTAAATGGCTCTCCTGCCTTGAGTCAACTTTATTAAGTCAACTTGAATGGCCACATTTTGTTAAGTCAACTTAATAAAGTTGACTTAACCCTTAAAGTCGACTTTAAGGGTGAGAGTTATTAAGTCAATTTAAGCAAGTGCTTAAGTTGACTTAATGAACTCCAAATGCAGCCATGGAGTTACTTAAGTCAACTTAAGCCTGCTTAGGTTAACTTAAGCCTCCATTGTAGACACACCCTTGAAGTCCAAATCTCTACTAGTTTATGGCTGTGTTCAGACGAGAGTTTTATTTCAAAACAGCCGTTGTTTCAAAATAAAATTTCTTATGTCCTCACAACATTCCATTATTTTGAAACAACGGGACCCGTTGTTTTGAAATAACAGCCATTATTTTGAAACAGTAAGACCTCGCTCGAAATCGAAATAGCCGTTGTTTTGAAACAGCTGTTTCGAAACAACGGCGTTTGGACATGTTGTTTAGAAAGAACACCATTGTTTCAAAACAACTGTTTTGAAACAACATGTCCAAACAGCCTTATTTCGAAATAACCATTTCAAAATAACAGCCGTTTCAATAGCAGGCTTTCCCTTAATTCAAATTAACATTTTCTTTATTCGAATTAACTTATTTTGAAATAAGGACTTTATTTCAAAATAACTCATTTTGAAATAACTTATTTCAAAATAACAGTTTACATGTGAACATAGCCTACGTGTCATATAGGTCAGGAGCAAAGAAATCACCACCAAAGTGAGGAAGCAACCAACAAAGACGAGGAAAAAGCCTTGAGCAAGGCAGACACAGTCAGCATAGCCCTAATAGCCCAAATCCAGATCAGAATAAAACAGTGGAAAACATAATGTCAAATGCAAGGCAAAAAGTTATTGTTAGGGTGATCCAGCAGATACAGTGTACTTAGATTTTCAGAAAGCCTTTGACAATTTTTCTCACATAAGGCTCTTAAGCAAAGTAAGTTGTCATGGATTAAGAAAGAAGGTCCTCTTCTGGATCAGTAACTGGTTAAAAGACAGGAAACAAAGGGTAGGAATAAATGGTCAGTTTTCAGAATGGACAGAAGTAAATAGTTATGTCTCCCATAGGGAGGTACTGGGCCCAGTACTGTTCAACATATTCATAAATGATCAAGAAAAGGAGATAAATAGCAAGAATGAAAAATTTGCAGATGATGCAAAACTACCCAAGACAGTTAAGTCCAAAGCAGATGCAAAGAGGTACAAAGAAATCTTACAAAACATGATGACTGGACAACAAAATAGAAGATGAAATTCAATGAGGATAAATGCAAAGTTACACATAGTGGAAATCATAATTTGAACTATGCATATAAAATGATGGCATCAAAATTAACTTTTTACCACTTGAGAAAGAAATCTTAGGGTATGTCTACATAGCACTTTTATTTCGAAATAACCCTGGTTATTTCGAAATAAAAGAAATTAGGTCTACATGACGTTTTCTTGTTTCGAAAGGACGGATCCCGTCCTTTCAAAATAAGAACCATTGTTTCGAAACAGGTTAAACCCTGATTTTTTCGAAACGGCTGTTATTTCGAAATGGTTATTTCGACATAAGGCTGTTTAGACCTGTTGTTTCGAAACAACACCATTGTTTCGAAACAACTATTTCGAAACAACAGGTCCAAACAGCCTTATTTCGAAATAACCATTTCGAAACAACAGCCTTTTTGGATTGCAGGCTTTCCCTGCAAATTTAAAATTAACATTTTGTTAATTCAAATTAACTTATTTCAAAATAAGGACTTTATTTCGAAATAATGATGTGTGTGTAGACATACCCTTAGAGTCACTGTGGATGGTTCTCCAAAAACATCCACTCAATGTGCAGCAGCAGTCAAAAAGCTAACAGAATGTTGGGAATCATTAGGAAAGGGATAGATAATGAGACAGAAAATATGATACTGCTTCTTTATAAATTTATGATACACTCACATCTTGAACACCATGTGCAGATCTGGTCACCCTATCTCAAAAACGATATATCAGAACTAGAAAAGGCCCAAAGAAAGATCAACTAAAAGTATAAGGGATGTGGAAAAGCTTCCATGTAAACTAAGATTAACAAGACCAGGGCATTTTAGCTTGGAAAAGAGATGACTAAGAGGTGATATGATAGAGGTCCATAATACCATCAAGATTGCAATGAGACAGTAAACAAGGAAGTGTTATTATTTACTCCTCATAATATAAAAACTAGGGGGTCACCAAATGAAATTAATAGGGAGCAGATTTAAAATGAACAAAAGGAAATATTTCTTCACAAAATACACAGTCAACCTGTGTAAATCCTTGTCAGATGATTTTGTGAAGGCCAAAACTATAACAGTGTTCAAAATAGAAGTACATAAGTACATGTAGGATAGGTCCATCAATGACTATTAGCAAGGTAGCAGTAGTTGGATGGATCACTTGATGATAACCTGTTCTGTTCATTCCACCTGAAGCATCCGGCATCAGCCTCTGTTGTAAGACAGGAGACTGGACTAGAGGCACCATTGGTCTGACACAGTCTGGTTATTCTTGTGTTCTTATGTCAGAATAAAATTTATTAATGAAGCTCTTACAACTAAAGTCAATTAAATGTTAAAATAATACTTTCATAGAATCATAAAATTAGATAGGATAGAAATTAAAAGACATGTTAAGCTATCTTTTGCTTCTGCCAGTGCAGGATTATATATTTTCCAATTCTCAAACTGTTCTAAGGACCACTCCATAGAGCGCTTACTAGTGGTCCACAGAGAGTGAATTGTCATATGGATCTCCGCACTATGCTCCTTCCCCTACTAAAAACCTATGTATAAACAAAAATTGAGGGCATCCTCCTCAAGCAGAATGTCTTCTGCTGTGGCCCTGTTTCCTGGGTTATGCCACCAGAAACAAGTTCACCTAGAGATTGGTCAAACCCATTGTGATGATTGGTCTTAGTGAAGGAAATTTTTGTCCTGTCTGAAATTTATCCATGCCTTTCTGATAGACCCTTTCTTGCAGTATATGGGCATGGGATTTTGTATCATTAACTCATACAGGATATTCATTCAGTTCTAAAATTGTTTTCCATTCTCTACTTCTCTTGAAACTTGTATACAGCAGCAAAGAGCTCAAACATGTGCTCAGAACCTTTTTTTCCTCTCTCTCTCAGAATAGCTTTACTCTTACCAGCTGCTTCATTATTTTCTTCCTAGTTTATTGTGATTTAATAGTTTCTACAGCTCTGCAGAATCTTCTGCTACTCAGCAGTGAATTTTAAATAGAGCTGTGTGAATAAGGAAAAACATTTTCCAAAGATACTTGTTAGAATATTAAATGAATCCACCTTGACCACGTTCACACCCATCCATGCAGCTAAGCATTATTAACAAACAGACATGTTCTCAGGAAAGCAAATTTTACTTGCTCTTCGCTGAAAAGCTGCTCCAGAAACGTGACTGTAAAAGCTACACTCATCACTCCAGGGATCAAAAGCAATGTCAAGTGTCTTTTCTAGTCATTCACTTTCTTCCTAATCACATCAATGGATATTCTCCCAAAGGGGTTTTACCTGTGGATCTCATGGCATGATAATAGTGTTTTAAATCCACAAACACTGTCCTGGACTTAGAAGGCCACAGTATTTTTTTCTACTCATATGGCGTCAAGTAGCACTACGTCACCAAGCTGACATAAAGATGTGTTAAACATAATGGACTAGACGAGAGGAGTTTTCCTTTCTTCTCCATTAGTCTGCCTTCCCCTAGTCTTTACCCATGCTATTAAAAATCACATGAATTCAAAAGAAAATAAAGAGCCTAAATAATGTACTTTTCACTATGGATAAAAGCACACAGCTTGTACCTCAGAAGCATATTTTCCTTGTCACATGTGGAAACAAATGTGTGTGCAGCACTTAACAAAACCATCCCTTTATTTCAGCAGTAGGCTGTGTGCTGCTGCTTTTGTGACATTCAGAAGGTCCAGTTCTGCTAATTCACAAAAATGAAGTCATAAGCAACTACAACATTGGCTGTATTAAAACAAAAACCTTCTACAAATGGAATTGCTAGTTATGGGTTTCTATGGCCGTTATCTGCAACCACAGCCACTTCTAGTTTTTAGTTTTACTTAAAAAGCTTAATTGGAAGGTTTTATTACTCCCAATTAAGCTTTTTAATTAAATCAAAAAGTTGAAAGAGGCCGCAGGCAAGTGCGGCTGAAACCCACATCCACACGTACTCTGAGAAAAAAATAAGGATTTGTCAAATTGCAACAGCTGCAGCTTTCACTAATGTTTAGTGCTGGTCCCATTTACCTTGCCAGTGGCACACACTGCAAAAGACATACACAACTAATTGGAAAATCAGAGCTGTAGCTTTGGATAATATTATAAAACAATGAAACCAATTCCGTGACTGAAAAGGACACATGCGAAAAAAAAAATCCTAGCAAATCCTTCCTCTCTCTGTCTTGTTTACTCTGTAAGCGATTTGGCTCTGGGACTCACTTTCTCATCTTGTACAGTGGTAAGCACATTGTCAGACTTAATAAATAATTATCAGACTGACATTCTAAGTAGAAATGAGCCTGAACTGCAGATTCCAATTCTGATTTCTAGACATGCAGCCTCCATATCAGGAGTGTTCAGATTGTGGGTTTTGGTTTAGCCCATTACAGAGATACACAGCTAAAGAAGACACTCTAATCTAGCTTCTAAACCCCAGCCTAAAGATCTGGGATGTTTGGGTGCAAGACAACAAGTTCTAAAGGGGTAGCCATGTTAGCCTAGTTCAGCAAAACAAACAAGGAGTTCTGTGGCCCTCCTTTTTAAAGACTAACAAATTTATCACATGAGCTTTCATGGGAGAAAATCCCAGACAGTTGAATATGGGGAACTTACAGAATGGGAGCAAAATAAATGCATGAGGGCGTAAGTCAAAGGATCAGGTCAGGCCATTACAGCAAATCAAAGCAGTTGTTTGGATTCAAACAGTGGAGTACAGCAATTGTGGGGTGGGGGGACAAAAATACCTGTTGTAATGGGAAAAGAACTCATAGTCTGTTCAGCCCTGAGTTCACAGTGTAAAATCTGCATGTTAATTCCAATTCAGCAGTTTTTCTTTAAAGCTTTGTTATTTTATTCATTTGCAAGAGTACAGCTATTAACAGATCAGTAATGGAGTGATTGGGAAGCCAGCTCCCAACTTTAAACAGATACTCACCAGCAACTACAGACCTAACAACAGAGCCATTAAAGCAGGCACATATCCCTGCAACAAACCACTTTGCCAGCTTTGCCCATATATCTGCACAAAAGACACCATCACAGGACCTAATCAAGCCAACTGCTCCATCGAGGACTCATTTACTTGTTCATCCACCACTGTGATATATGCCACCATGTGCTAGAAATGCGCCCTCATCTTATACACTGGACAAACAGAAGAGGCTCTGCTCAAAAAATTAAATGGACACAGATCTGACACCAGAAACAACAACAGTCAAAAACCAATAGAAGAACACTTCAATCTTCCTGATCTCTCCATTACTGATCTGTTTATTAACAGCCATACTCAGGCAAATAAAAAAAAAAAATCAAAGCTTCAAAGAGAAACTGAAGAATTGGAATTCATATGCCATTTTGACACTGTGAACTCTGGGCTGAACAGAAACCGTGAGTTCTTTTCCCATTACAACAGGTAATTTGCTTTCCTTTCCCACCCCGTCCTCACTCCTAATTGCTGTACTCCATTGTTTGAATCCAAACAACTGCTCTGAATGGCTGTAATAGTCTGACCTGCTCCTGTGACGTACACTCCCCTTCATTTATTTTGCTCCCATTCTATAAATTCCCTAACTTCAAGCATCTAATGAAATTGGATTTTCTCCACAAAAACTTATGTGATAAATAAATTTGTTAGTCCTTAAAAGTGCCACCTGACTTCTTGTTTGTTCTGGATGTGGGAAGACATACTACTCTGGAATTCCAAATTCTGATAGCCGCCCCAGGACTGTTCAATGGACTGCAGTCCTGCCTGAATCCACTTAACAATTGAGCCATGCCCCATGCTACAGAGAAAAGAAAAATAAATCCAGACCCCCCACAAATCTGCCCTGGGGGGTGTAAATTCCTTTCCAACCCCAAATATGGTGACCAGTTAAACCCTGAGCATGTCAGCGAGACTCACCAGCCAGACACCCAAGAAAGAATTCTCTGTAATAACTCAGAACCCACTCCATCTAACATGGTCACTTGTATATTGTGGGGGACAAATTAATCAGGGCTCTCAACCTGGAAAGAGAGACCACTGATCCCCCCCAGTGATGAAGGCCCGTTCCCAGCTGAGACTCAAATTAGCAGAGAACGAGGTGTGGTTCAGGATTTATTATTCAGCTGAATAACAAAAGGAACTGAATCAGAGGGCAGCAAAGAAGTGCTAGCCCCTCTGAGCAGGCCCCCCCAACAACTCGAGTGCAAGAGAGAGCCCCGAGGGGCAGCATCACAACACTTTTATCCAGTACAGTATGATAATGCTATGATAATGGTTACATGATTGACAATGTTTTAGAGACCCTTATATGGTTACATTAACATTATTAAATACATATTAATGATTAAAGAATGCATATAATTATCCCCACCTCTGTTTACTGTTGAAGTCATTTGCATTATCCTGGGCAGCCGCAGTACCTGCAAACTCATTAATTTCTGCCTAGAGATGCTGACCTTACATTCTTGTGAGGCTATGGTGCCAAGAAGGGTGAGCAGGAGATAGGAGGTAATACTCCCTTTTCAGTTAGAACAAAGACGGACAGTCTAGCTTACATTCCTTGTCCAGATGGTCAGGAGAAAAAGCATGAGAAAGGGGAGATAACACACTTTAACTATCAACTCTAGGCCGCTTGTTAAAGAAACTTAAATACATGACTTGCCAGAGAAACGACCCCACTACCATAGCAACCCACGGCTCCAACAAGGCCTACACTTCAGCACCTTTCTCACCGTCCTACAGAAAAGATTACATACAATTTCCCTTACAATATCCACCCTTAACATTGGTGTGAGGGGACTGAATCAGGAGTGAGACTCTCACTCCCATTGTTTTTTATTAGGACTCATCCTGCCATTCTAATTGCTTCATTTTCCTAAACATGTTTTTGACCCATCCCACAGAATTTTATACCATGGATAGAATTATTAAATCCTATCAGATGGCTTCTGAAAATTACTACTTGAGAGGCACTCACCTGCCTCATGAATGGATGACATATAACAACTTACATAGACAGATAGATATCATTTTTCTATTTAATTAGAGAGTTCTCCATAAAGAAATTGCATATCATACAACCACATTTATCAGTATCTCTGCATCCATTTAGTGCAATCTGTCTGGGATGATATATCTGTATAGAGTCTTAGACAGGATGATAAGATAAGGTACTCTACTAACTGACATCTGGTGAGAATGTTTGTCTATTTTTGTCCAGAATATTTCTCAGTCAGGTACATTAAAGTATCTTTGCCATCGGGCATCAGAAGTTTTGTTCTTGTTTCTTTTTTAATTGAGCAACTCAAATGTAGTAAAATGTAAAATCTTCAGAAGCAAATTCTGTTATTCTTATTTAGTATCAACTTAGTTCACATATAGTGAGACTTCTGTGGAGTAAACTACTGTTCATATGAATAATGGTATCTGAATCTGGTCCATAAAAATAAACTTAACTATTACAGTGTCTTGAGGAAAATAATTCCAAAACTCATCCACTGAGAAAATAGCTTTTTTTTTTTTAATCAAATACTGCATAAATTGTCTGAGTCTAATACAGTAAATAAGGGCAGTTATGGAAGCTGAAATTTGCTTTTAGAGCTCCACTTTATATATATCTTAAGACAAAACCAAATTATAGCTTACCTTTGCCACTGGTTAAAACCTTCTCATGAATTAAGCATGGAGAAGAAATATACTTTGCATAAGGGTTAGAGGATAAGGCAGTAGAGGGGAATAATGATTAGTATTGTAGAATATTTTTATCCACACAGCTGAGTGAAAAGTGAAGGGCTCCAAGATTAAACATTTTTCTTGAGAGTAGCTGGTATAAAATTCCTTGGGAAATCAGGAACTCAAGAGATTTCTTTTATTTCTCATTATAGTTTTGAAAGATAAAAATTAAGCATTTTTCTGTTTTGACTAAGACTGTAAGGTGAAGTGTGTGATCAGAAATGTACCATATTTTTAAGACTAATATGAAACAAAGGTTTGGGAATAATTATCTGGTTACATGCATTCTGGCTTTTTGTTTTTTAAATAAGAATTGGGTATGATGGTGGGTAGCACTTGAAACAGATAATGGAATCCTATAAGTATATTCATTTTTAAGACTTTCACACTTCCTGGCTAAGATGAAACTTGGAAATTTTATGTTCTTGTACTTTTTTCAGCTTTTCATTGCCTCAGTGGTTTTGGAGAACCAGTGTATAATTCAGCTGACACAGTTCTGACCATTTGTCTGTAATTTGTACATCTAAATTATTTCTAGAAGAGCCTTCCTATGTAAGGGAATGTTGTTTTCAAGTTACTTAGTAGTTGGAAGAAGTGAAATGATACTGTTTCAGTTTTGTGATAGTGTTAAAATCCTACAAGGAGTCTTGAGGCACCTTTAAAGACTAACAAATTTCTTTATCACAAGAGCTTTGATGGGAGAAAATCTTACTTTGCCAGAAGCTTGAAGATGGGGACTCAAGCATCTGATGAAGTGGGATTTTCTCCCATGAATGCTCTTGCAATAAATAAATTTGTTAATCTTTAAAAGTGCCATAGGACTCCTTGTTTGTTTTGCTAAACTAGACTAACACAGCTACCCCTTTCGAACTTGTTAAAATCCTGTAACTGACCAAATGTGCCGTAGCTTTAGGACTAATTCCATATAATAAGGTTCCAAAAAAAGATGTAGTGAAAAAAAGATAATGCACAATTTTTTTCTCATATAATTGTAAGATTGATGCTTTTTTTTTCCCCCTCTCCTGATTGCCTGGACAAGTATTCCCTCTACATAATGTGCAAAAGAGGAGTAACTTTGCCTTTTTTGATTTCAGAATCTTCACATCTATGAATTCCAAAAGATTGAACAGCTTTTTTTTAAAATGAGAAAAATCAGTTGCAATTAAATTAGAAAGGCCAGAGTTGTGAGCTACACATATCACAGCAGGATGAGGAGGAATAGGTAGCTTGCTCACCCCCACGCCTTTTTACAGGCTTCCAGCACTAGGGTCACACATAAGGGTGGAAGGAAAGTAAGTTCAACAGCAGAGATGCTAGTCCCCAACACAAGTGAGGGCATGTTGGGGTAAGTAATACATGGAGCTTTGACTCCATAGAATAGCTGAACACATGGACCAGTAGAACTGGCATAGAAGGGGAAAGTAACCCCTTACTGCTGCATACCAGCAGCAGATTTCCTCTTCCTGCAGAGGAGAGGTAAACAGGGAGAGAACTGTGACTCGGAGGGCAGGTCTAGACTGCCTGCCATTTTTGGTGTCAGTCAGACGGAGATACGCAAATTACTTAAAATAATTTTTGTATCTGAGTTCAACTGCCTCACACCCCACTCATCTCCTGTGCAGAGTCAAAGGGGAGGGCCTCTGCTCAACTCAGTGCTACCCCAGTTGCTGGGTTGATATTAATAGATCAGCTTCCTAATTGACTGTGTGGGTCTTTACAGACCCCCAGTCGAACCAGGAAGTTTGAACCAACAGTGGCACATTTACCACCATCAGTGAGAAAGGGGAGAATGTGCTATAGATCAGAGTCAGTAACTGCTTACAATTCCCTTCTGAGCCTGATCATGGAGAACAGCACAGCTAAGCACTGCCTTTTGTTCAGGACAGGTTTTGATGCTAAAACCTACCCCTACACTGGAAAATGATTTTAGTACTAATTATTAGTAAAGATTTCAAGCTATATAAAGCTGCAGAACTAGTTGTGTAGATACTAATTTTTAAAAGACCCCAGCAGGATGAGATCATCACATTGTTTCCCCTCTCCCAATTGCCTTCCTAAAAATAAGTCTTTTATAAAAAACAACAGTGTTAACAATACTCTGAATAAATTTATTCTGATGTAATTGATATGCTCCGGAATATTGTTCCTGTATAATGATATGAAATTATGTTATTGCTCATGGGTATGTCTCTCAGAATCACACAGATATATTTTAGCAAAGGTTATCCTTGGTGTTCTGTCAATTTCAAGAGGGGTAGCCATGTTAGTCTAGTCCAGTAAAAAAAACAACAAGGAGTTGTGTGGCACTTTAAGACTAAAGCTCATGCAAAAAATAAATCTGTTAGTCTTAAAGTGCCACACAACTCCTTGTTGTTTTTTCCTTGATGTGTCTCTGTTTAGAATTAAGGACTTGAGTGCAGTTTATTTGCCTTGCAAAAATTTAATTATTATGAATTAGGTTTGACCATAGTGCTAAGGGATTACTGGTTTCCCAAAGTTTTTTATTTGTACTAAATATGTTGTTTATGTCATTCAGTATTTATAGAAAAATGCTGAAGATACACAGTAGCATTCAACTTCACATAGGGGAGCCACATAAAACAGAGATTAAAAGGAATAGGCACAAAAGTGAAATGCCTGCAAACTGTATGAAAACTTTTCTAAAACACTGTAATATGGGCCCATATTAAATGTATGCCCCAAATAAAAAATAGTAAAAGTACTGAAAAACACCATCATGGCTAAACAACAGAGCAAAAGAGGCAGTTAGAGGCAAAAGGGCATTCTTTAAAATTGAAAGGAAAATCTTTCAAAGGAAAATAGAAACAGCATATACTCTGGCAAGTTAAGTACAAATGTAAAATAAGGTAGGTCAAGAAAAAATCTGATTTACCTGCTGAGGTATGTAACCTATTACTTAAACTAATCTCTGTACCAGATGGCTGATGGGTAGCTAATGTAATTTTTAAAAAATGTTTTGTTTTTTTAAAAAAGGTCCAGAATCAATTCTGACAATTACAGGCTAGTAAGCCTTCAATACCAAGCAAACTTGCTGAAGTTATAGTGAAAAATAGAATTACTTAAATCATAGATAGAAATGACACATTGTGGAAGAATTGACAGAGCTTTTATAAAGGGAAATCTTGCCTCTCCAAACTGTTAGAATTCTTTTGGGGGGGGGGTCAAAAATGTGCACAAAAGTGATCCAGTCAATGGCCTGTACACTTGAACTTACAGAAAGCCTTTGACAAGCTCTCTTTCCAAAGGCTCTTAAGCAAACTAATCAATCATGGGATAAGACGGTCTTCTCATGGATTTTTATCTGCTCTAAAGATAGGAAACAAAGGGTAGAAATAAATTATCAGTTTTCACAATAGAGAAAGATAAGCAGTGGGATCCTTCAAGAATCTTTATTTGGGCCAGAGCTATTCAATATATTCATAAATGATCTAGAAAAGGGGGTGAACAATAGGGTGACAAAATTTGTGAACAATAAAATAAGTCAAGATAGGTAAGTCCAAACCAGATGGTGAAAAGTTACAAAGCGATCTTACAAAACAGGGTGACGGGGTGACAAAACGGCAGGTGACACTCAATGTTGATAAATGCAAAGTAATACATATTGAAAGAAATCATTCTAACTATGTACAAAATGATGGAGTCTAAATTAGCTCTTATCACTCAAGAAAGGTCTTGGAGACAGGGATAGTTTTTTTGAAAATGTCAATATATGGCAGCAGTCAGACGGGTTAACACAGTATTGAGAACTTTTAGGAAGAGATAGATAACAAGAGAAAATATTGTACTGCCTCTCTAAAAATCCATGCTCACACCTTGAATACTTCATACAATTATGGCCACCCCATCTCCATAAAGATATAATAGAACTGAAAAAAAGTACAGAGGAATTGGAAAAAGGTACAAAGGAAGCAATACAGATGAAACAGTTCGATATCAGGAAAGTTCATCTCGGAAAAATGATGACTAACAACGGATATGATGGTGGTCTATAAAATCATGAATGGTGTGAAGAGAGGAAGTATTATTTGCCCCATCACCTAACACAAGAACTAGGGATTACCTGATGAACATAACAGGCAGCAGGTTTAAAACAAACGGTTACACTTTGCAGAATCAATGTGTAAAATACATTGCTTATGGAAAGTTGTGAAAACCAAAAGTATAACTGAGTTCAAAACAGAGTTAGATAAATTCATGGATGATAGAGCTATCGGTGGCTATCAGTCAAGACTGTCAGTGGTGCAATCCCATACTCTGAATGTCCCTGAACTTCCAGAAGCTGGGACTGGATGACAATGGATGGATCAATAGAAATGACCCTGTTCCTTGTATTTTCTCTGAAGCATCTGGCACTGTCCTCTTCCAGAAACATTATACTGAGCTAGGTAGAACATTGGTCTGACTCATGGACGCTCTTATGTAATGTGTCTTTACACGTGACACATCAAGACAAAAAACTCAGTGATTTCACTGGAAGTAGAATTATACAACTCCAGATTTACGCTAAAACAAACAAGGATTCCTGGGCACTTAAAGACTAACAAACTTATTTATTGCATTAGCTTTCATGGGAGAAAATCCCACTCTCTCAAATGTTTTGAAGTTGGGGGGGTGTTTGGTTGGTTGGTTGGGGTTTTTTTTTTTTTTTTTTTTTTTTTTTTTTTTTTTTTTTTTTTTTGATGCTTTGATTTTCTCCCACAAAAGCTCACTGATAAATAAATTTGTTAGTCTTTAAAGCCACAGGACTCCTTGGCTATGGCTACATCTAGCAAACATAGCTCGGACTTGCTAATCTGAAGTAAGAAGTTCGAGTTTAGTTTGAACTAACCATGAATATTTTAGTTCAAACTAACAGCCTGTTCTAGTTTGAACTAATGCTTAGTTTGAAAACTAAGCGTTAATCCGAGTCTTGCAGTGCCTAGTTCGAACTAAGTACATAAGTCTGGACTAACCCCCAGTACTTACAAGTTCAAACTAAGCTTTCCTTAGTCCGAACTAACAAATTTCTTAGTTCGGACTAAGGAAAGCCTAGTGTGGCCAAAGGGCTAAATTAGTCTGGACTAAGTCTCCTTAGTTCAGACTAAATTGCCAGTGTAGACATAGCCCTTGTTTCGTCTGCTGACCTATACTAAGACAGCTACTACTTTGAAACTCAGATTTACACCGGTGTAGCTGAGGACTATTTGGTCCCAGAAAAGATATGGGAGGCTACTACAGTCACAGTGTGGCTCCACTGTCACTCTTGAGCCTGGTAGAAAGAATGTCTCTCCTGCTGACCATCACAGAATCAATTTCAATCAAACTATGGCCATTGCTTTGGCAAAACGTTGAGGATATCTCCCCAAACGCAGAAATGAACTCCTTACTAATAAGTCTAGATTTTTTTTTCTTTCTTTCCCCAAGTTAGCAGGAAATGCCTGCCAGGCCTAATCTTTCAATCAGTCAGCCTCTCAGTCAGAAAAGTAAGGGCTCTTAAGTGCTACTACCATTCTGAGTAATTACCTGAACAAAAAGAGCACCTGGGACTGGATTAACTATTGTCTCATCTGTATTCAGCACCACCCTCTCAGAGCTTGAAAGGAAGAAATCTGGAAAGTACCAAGGAGAACATACATTTCTTTTAGTTTTTTCTGTAACTGTACTCTGGGCAAATTTCTGTGTTCAGATGTGCATGGCAAATCCTGACTGCAACATCCCGCTGTGCTTAACTGTGCAAAACTCCCACTGGTAGAAATAGTTGTTCTGCACAGCTAGGGACTGAAGAGAATTTCAGTCAGGCCAGATTTTTGCCTAGGCTTGGTCTATATTTAAAACTTATAATCAGCACAGTTATGTCAGTCAGGAGTATGAAAAAATACCCCTGACCAACATAGCTATGGCAACAAAACCCTGAGCACAGATGTAGCTATGCCAACAGAATAGTGCTTCTGTCCGCATAACTAACATCATGTGGAGAGAAGCAGGAGTACTGTTGTACTGACAGAAAAACTTCCTCTGTTAGGGTACACTGTGTCTACACTAGGGAGCTATGCTGCCAGGGGTTCTGTAACATAGATACAGCCTTATACTTTAGTGGATACACTTGGGCTGTCAAACAACTGAAAAAAAAACATTTGCAATTATTTGCAAGATTAAATAGAACAATCATGATTAATCATGGTTTTAATCATAGTATTAAATAATAGAATACTTATTTAAATTTATTATAAGTCTTCTGGCCTTTTCTCTATTTTCTAATATATTCATTTCAATTACAACACAACATGCAAAGTGTGCAGTTCTAGAGGGGTAGCCATGTTAGTCTGTATTCAGCAAAAACAAGAGTCTTGTGGCACCTTAAAAACCTAACAAATTTCTCTGGGCGTAAGCTTTCATGGGCTCCACATTTGACAAAGAGGGTAGGAACCCACAAAAGCTTATGCTTGAAGAAATTTGTTAGTCTTTAAAGTGCCACAGGCCTCTCATTGTTTTTAAGGTGTACACTGCTCACTTTACAGTATTATTTTTATTAAAATATTTGCATTGTAAAAAAGGTAAACAAAAGAAATAGTATTTTTCAATACAGCTCATACAAGTATTGTAGTGCAATCTCTTTATGGTGAAAGTGCAATTTACAATTAAGGATTTTTTTTATTTTTACAAAAGTGCACTTACAATCAAAACTGTAGAAATATAGAATCTACAAGTTGAAGCATGAAGGGGCATATAAATGTTTAGCATATGCAGCATATAAATACTTGCTATGCTGACTACGACAATACCATGCGAATGTTTGTTCTCATTTTCAGATGACATTGTAAATAGAAAGCAAGTAGCATTATCTCCCATAAATGTAAACAAACATCTTAGGAATTGGCTGAACAAGAAGTAAGACTGAATAGACCTATATGAGGAGAATTGAAAACTACTGGGGGAGGGTGTTTATCTTTTCTACAGTAAGACTATTTTTTAAATCTAGTTTATTTGTTTTGCATTAAACTAATGCAGTAACTGGGATTAATTGACAGCTGTAGTACTAAACATCCTTTCCAAAAACAGGCTTGTTGCTGGATGCATTTTATTCAGAGATCATAGATTGCAGCATCAGAAAGGGCCATTAGATCATCTAGTCTGACTCCCTGAATAACTTGTCTAACCTTAAAAACCTCTAATAATGGAGATTTTACAGATAATTTGTTCTAGTGCTTAACTACACTGACAGGAATTCTTTCATATTGTCTGCCCTAATCTTCCTTTGCTGCAATATAAGCCCATTACTTCCTGTCCTTTCCTTAGTGGGTAAGAGAAACAATTTATCACCTTCTCTTTACAACATCCTTTTACTTACTTGAAGACTTATGATGACCCATCTTCTCCATGACTTTCCTCAGTCTTGTTTTCTCCAGCTTAAACAAACCCAGTTTTTCAATCTTTCCTCACAGGTCATGTTTTCTAAACCATTAATCAGTTTTGTTACTCTTCTCTGGACTTTCTCCAATTCATCAATATCTTTCCCAAAGTGTGTTGCCTGGAACTGGGCACAATACTCTAGCTGAGATCCTATCAGTGCTGATTACAGTGGCAGAATTATTCATTGTGTCTTGCTTGCAACACGTCTGGTATCATATCTGAGAATGATAACTTGATTTTTTTTTTGCAACAATGTTACATTATTGACCCATATTTAGTTAGTGATCCACTGTAAACCCCAGATCCTTTTCTGCTGTATTCCTTCCTAGGTAGTCATCTTCTATTTTGCATTTGTGAAATTCATTATTCTTCCTATAGTATAGTACTTTGCATTTGCCTTTACTGAATTTCATCCTATTTATTTCAGATAATTTTTCCAGTTTGTCAAGACCAATTTGAATTTTAATCTTGTTCTCCAAAATGTTTGGTATCTCTTCCAATAAGGTCTCATCTGTCATGGGAGGCACCCCGAAGCACCTCTGGAGTATGATCTCTAACTTTTCTGTTCACTTTTGCAATATAATTGTGTGGTTCACTGACAAATATGCTAGGCGAGTTCCTTTTTTGAATGTTTAGATCATGTTCTGCCTTATTGTTATGGTGTCTGTTTTCTAGAGCATCATGCCAGTGCACAGACCTGAAACATGTTTCCAGGTGTTTCATGTGGCTCAGGAGGGAGACAGATACTCAGAGCTGTAACAGATGTAAACAGAAATGTAAACAGAAAGAATGAATCACAAAGGCTATGTAAACCACAGGCTTCGGAGAGAGGAAAATCACTGGCCCTTTCCAAACAAAATGAATAACCTCAGTTCTGAAAAGTGGGATAGGGGCAAAAGGAGGTTTGGAGACAAGTACACATACTTGGGGCAGTTAGATGCTTTTTACCAAAGAAACTCCATCTGGAAATAACTCCAAGGGACCGAACCAATCCACATGACCATAAGGTCAGAGACTGGCTGAAAACCACCAGCAGCCAATCTTACGGGTAAGGGAGATGAAAATGGACTACAACAATAAACTTTAGGTTAGAATGTATCTTATATTTTAATTTGCCAGTGGCTAATGCCTGACTGCTTTATTAAATGATTGTGCACTGATTTGCTATATACTCACTTAAAATCATATTCTAATCAATAACCTAGGGTTTGTTTTATCCAAAACCATGTGGACTTTAGAGAGGGTGAATGAGCAACAATTGGGTGCCTTCCAATTTCTTTGATAAACTGGCAAATTGGTGTTTGAGCCTCCAGGTAACTGGGAATGGTCCCAGTCCCTGTTGAATGGAAGTTTCCAGTATGGCATCTGGGAGCTGAGTGGTACTCACTGGGAGACCATTCCATGAGTGGCTGGAGAGCACACACCCACTACCTGGGACTGATTACATGCAAGCTTATGTGGGCTGACCCAGGAGTGGGTGGCCACCTATGAAAGTGGGGTGGGTCAGGGTCCGGGAGTGGCAATAGGGAAGACATAACAGTGCCCCAGACCAGATAGTGGGAGGGGGACATCACATCATCCAAAAACTTTAGAAGCGTTTTCTTTGTGCCATTATAAAAACTATTTATGAAGATACTGAATAGAAGCAGACCCAGGACTTAATATGCCCTTCAAGTTTGACTGTCAACCATTGATAACTACTCTCTGAGCATAGTTTTCTATTGTGTATCTGTAATCCATATGCCTAAAAACAAGCTCTCTCTTTTAGGGATCTCTTGAGGCTGGGTTATGTTGCTAGGCAGATTGGCTGGTCCAATCCAGAAATTTCTGGAAATTAAATGGGTGGTGGCACTGAACATTCTCCACAAAGTTTTACTCCTGCTGGTGTGGTCAGATGCCCTGAGAACAGCAGCTACAGAGAGCTGCAATGAGAAGAGCCCAGGTGTTCAGTGTTCATGAGAGAAGCTGAGCCAGGAATGGACAGGAAGATACTTTCTCCCTGCTGTGGAGCATTCTGCAGCAGAGTTTTCTCTTATGTGACTGATGGCTGGTTAACCAGTAAACTGACTGCATAGTGCTGACTCCAGAAGAGAAAGAAAAGCCTGCATGGATTCTTAAGTAAGATTCCTGCAAACAAAGAAGAGGATTTCTGCATCTTGCAACTCAAGGACTTGAACAGAGACTGCAGCTGAGATATGGGTGACTCCACCTAAAGTTTGGGACTCTTGGGTATCTTTCCCACAATGTTTCTGAGGGGACTGCTCTATTTAAATTCATTTTGGTTTTTTAGGATAAGATTTATTAAGTTAGTAGTTAATAAAGTTTATTATGGTATTCTAAGTAGTATTTTAATATGGGATGGTAGCTCTGAGCAATCTTTGCTGTGAGTCCTTTACAGACTGAATCCTGGGTCTGCAGCTGCTTTCTCCAGGGGTTTCTCTCTGTTCCGCACTGGAAAGGAGCAATTGAATGAATTTTAGCCCACCCGAAGGTTACACACCCACCTTATAATAGGCTCATCTAGGCTATATTTACCTAGTTTGCTTATGAGATGTTCATGTGAGACAGTATCAAAAGCCTTACTAAAAGTCATGCTATGTCAAATCTGCTATTTCCCCTCATCCACATGGCAAGTTGCCCTGGCAAAGACACTAGGTTCATTTGACATGATTTGGGTTTGACAAATTACATGAAAACTTCTTACCTTGTTATCTTCTAGGCGCTCGTAAACTAATTGAAAAAGACTGAGTTTGTCTTTAATGTGGCAGATTACTTTATTGAAGAAACTGTTGGAATTCAGACCCTTTAGTTTCTCCTAGTTCTGTTCTCAGAGTGAGTGATATCAAGATTCTCAGTGTTCTGGACATACACCAGGACATTTCAAAGTATGGAGTTGGGCTGGAACTATATCTTTTTCTCATCCCTGATGTTCACACACATCTTAGTATCTGTCTTGGCCCTGCTTGTAAGATAACTTTTGAGATATGCTCCAAAGCTAGAGTGACAAAATAAGAATTGCAATGAAGTCAATGCTGGAAGAGCATCCTCAACAACTTGAAGAAATGATCTGAATTCAGCAAAATGAAATTCAGCAAAGACAAGTACAAACGACTTCATTTAGGAAGGAAAAACCAAAATGCACATCTACAAAATGGGGACCAACATGATAATGCTGCTGAAAGGAATACGGAGTGAAAGTGGATCACAAATGGAATACAAGTCTAATCGGTTCATGCAAAGCCCCCCTGTTGCTCAGGTGGCCACAAAGCAGACAGAGGCCCTGGCTTTGTGCTTCCACTGGTGAGGTTTATTTACAGTTTGCTGGCCACCACCTTCTAATTATAGCCAGTTCAGCTTAACAGCCTCAGGAACCTTATAGTCTCAGCCAGCAACCGAGGGGAGCTCAGCCTCCTCCTCATTCTGCGGCTTCTCCTTTTCTGTCTTCCCTCTCTACTTCCTCTCCATGAGCCCTTTGAACCTCCTTGCTAAGGAGACCCACAGCTGCTCCCTATTGGCCAACTAAGTGCCGACCTACTCAGCCCACTTCACTTCTCCTTCCTTAACTGGGGCTCATTTGACAGAGGACTGGCTGAGCTTTCATTTGCCTCGCACCCTGTAACAATGAGTAAAGCCCTACTTAGTTTTCAATACTGTGGAGGCTGCAGATCCCACAATGTCAGGCTTCCACCACAATTTTGTCTGTTGACGTTGACAGAAGAAGCCATAGCTGCCAGCTACCTAGGGTTGACAGTGAGAACCCTGGCTTTCAGTCACTAACAGACAAGGGTCCAGGGCAGTCAGGGTTTCTGCTGTCAGACCCATGCATGGCAGGCTCCCTTCATTAAAGACTATAACAAAAGTTCCAGTAAAATATTTGGTTATCAAAAAAAATTAGCAGGCATAACATAATACTTGCATGTTTATATTGTACCAGCTATTTTTTCTTAAACAAATAGGTCTTCTCTAGCTTTTCAAATTACCACAATTAATAAAGGTCCATTACTATTTTTCCATAATACTCCATGTTTTGGTCACAACTCAGCCGCAGTTATTAAGAATCATCCCACGATTCAGGTAGGGCCTTAAATATGAGCCAGCAATGTAATTCATTTGTGAAAAAGGCAAACGTCATTTGCATTGTTTTCAGGGGGGATTGTATCCAAGTCCAGCAGTATGGCCCAGTAGCAAGAGTCTGTGGACATGTCTCCCAGTGATGAGCATCTGTGATGCTGGCAGGAGAAAAACCAGGTAAGCCCTGCCCCACTGGGTCCCAAGTCAGTGCCTTATGATGGCAAGTCAAATTTGAAGTCTGGGGGCTTCCTCCCATGGCTTCTGCTCCCCTAGATTCACCACCTAATCTGCTTGCAAACTTGCAAAAAAGAGGAGGGGTTGCTCCCTGACTGATCTGGTGGTTCTTTTCTGATAGTTGGTCCCTGCCTTTTCTACTGTCCACTGGAGGAGAGGATTGTCTTTGATGGCGCAGCAGTTGGGTCTTGTGTTGATATTGAGGCACTCTTGCAGCTTCTCTGAAAGTGCTAACAGCATAGGATAGCTCCCTTGCTCTGTCCCCCTTGATATAACTGAGCTACTCTCTTTTGAGCTCTGCTTTCATTTTGAGCATACACACCAGGTGGAGACTTCCAGGTTCAAAGCTACTCATTAACACTTAGTTCCCTGGTGTAGGGTTTATATACTCCATCACACACAGGCTAGGACCTAGAAGCAGATTTTCTTCATGTGACCTGCCTCCACCCCAAGAGAAGAAATCAGCATTTTGGTGTGTCTTTTCTGTGCAGTAACAGATCTGGAAGTCACAGGGCTTCAGACAAAGGTACCATCTCATGAACTAGGCATTAGTATCCTTTAGAGAATTTAACCAACATAGTTGGACCTGGTCTGTGATGTGTAGAAAGGGATTGCCTAGGATATAAGAGCAAAATGCTTCAATGACCTATTTTACTCCCAAGGCCTGTTTCTCAATAGTTGAGTAGTTCCCCTCCGGGCAGAACAGTCATAGGATTAGAAGTTCTTCACCCTTGACATCTTGAGACAACATGGCCCAAAGGTTCACTTCCAACTTGTCTGTTTGGAGAATGAATTGTTTTGTGCAGTTGGGGTGGAAAAGAACTGACCCTAGGATTACCTAGCTCTTTACAGGTCTGAAGACCCTTTCTCAAGCCTCCATCCACTTATATCTTCTTGAGGCTGATGCCTTTCCGCCCAGGTTGCTAAGAGAAGCAGATGTGACAAAACTAGGTACAAATTATCTGTAATAGCTGCCAAACCATAGCAAGCATTGTACGTGTTTCTTGGCTAGTGGCATTGAGCAATCGTTCAGTGCTTGAACAGATTGCCCAAGGTTATCCAACCAGCCCTGCTCTATGGTGTAGTCAAGGTGTGTAACCTCCTTCTATCTGAGGTAGCATTTGGTGAGATTCACTTTAAGCCTGCCTGCTCAGTGGCCTGCATGATTGCAATGGCATACACTAAGAGGTCTTTCCACTTACAGCTACAGATGACTGTCATCAATCTAGACAGTTATGTACTCATGATGGGCCTGCAGCATCCAGTCCATCAATCACTGAAAGGTGGCTGCCACTCCATGGAGGCCAAATGGTATTGTCACATACTTGTATAGGTCAAACAGGGTAGGGAAGGGCATTTATTCCCATGGCACTGCCTTCAAGGGGATCTGCCAGTACCCTGAGGTCAAGCCCAAAGTGGAGATGTACTCTGTTCCCCAGTATCTTGTTGACCTGGGAATTGGATACACATTGAACCTTGATGTCTCATTGACTTTCCAGAAGTCTATGCACAACTGGATTGAGATGCTGGCTTTTGGTACCAGCATAATTGGACTGCTCCATTTACTGTGGGACTTCTCCATAACTCCCAAGCTTAGCATTGCCTGCAGCTCTTTGCAGATCACTTCCCATATCTTCCTTGGTGGGGTCAATGACCTTCTCATACTTTCTGCTCTGGTGCCATTAGGATGGGGTGGTGGGGTAGTCCTGTCCTCTCCAGGAGTGCTGAGAACACCTCAGAGAATACCTGGATCAGTTGGAGTATTTCTGCTCACAGCACAGGCGGAGCGCCATCCCCATTGGCACAGGGGCTGGATCCAAAGGCAGCAGAGCCTGAGGCGCAACTCTGATTTCTCTAATTGTTGGTCATCACCTGTTAAGAGTATCTCCAGCCTTC
The DNA here is from genome assembly GCA_007922195.1 of Podocnemis expansa. NCBI lineage: Eukaryota > Metazoa > Chordata > Testudines > Podocnemididae > Podocnemis > Podocnemis expansa. Next base: position 3,097,265 of record ML681998.1, on the reverse strand, counting down.
TGGCTGTAACAGGTCTCCCCACACTGACAGCAGGAGTTTGGTCCTTTGTTTCATCATTGGATTGGTTTGGCACCCCTTCCATGAGTTATTTATGTGTGCCAAAAATACTAAAAATGGCACTGAACCAGAAGAAATAGCCATATGTAACAATCTCTCAGCTGTTTTCACAGCTGATTCCACCTTACCATAGCTCTGTGGGAATACTGGAGTGGAGTGGGGTGCTCAGATTCCCCATTTGTATACACATTCCTTCAGAAGCAGACTGTGGTCAGTTGTCAGTGAATAAAATCTAGAATGCCATATCTCACAAAGCTCAGCTTCAATTTGCTGATCACTGACTGCCTTCTTCTATCAGGCAAGGCATTCACCTTCTAAAAATTGTACAGTAGTGCACTGTAATCAAGTACTGCTTTTCTTTGAAGGTAAACAAGTCTGCTTTCCCCTCTTCCCATGGTCTGGTGGGCAGCTTATGTGGTAAGTCTGTCTTTCTGCTGCAGGTTATCACATAACCAGCAGGTGTCACACACTTTTATCAAAGAGCAGAGCTGTTTATTCATTCCCAACCAGTAAACACGCTCAAGCCTGTTGAAGATACATGTCAGTGCCTGGGTGTGGGGCATTGTGAGCTGGTGTGGTAATGCAACAGTGCCTTTTTTGGTCAGATAAGCACTGCACAGAGTTTGCACAGTCTGATTGAACAGTCAGTCAGCTTTTCTTCCCTGAGGGTGTGTCTACATTGTGAAGTGAAGTTGATTTAGTTCCAATTGACCATCACACACCGAACTTTATAAGTTGGAGGAGCATGATCACACCATGCTCATTGTATTGGGAGATTACATACCGTCCAGTTGCACACACATCGATAATGAAAGAAGTACACTGTGGGTAACTATCCCATAGCACAACTAACAACAGGAGCTTAAAGGGAGGTTGTCATCCTCCCAGGATGCAATGTTATTCCTTTCCCCCCTCCCATCCAAAACAAACAGGTAGATACATTTTTGTGCCATTTCAAAACCCTTCCATCTTTGCTGTACATATGCTGTTGACAGAGAGGCTTGGAACCTGCTCAGCTCTGCACTCTCATTGGGTATGTCTTCACTATGGGCTTTAGTCGACTTAAGGAGGCTTAAGTCAACTTAAGCAAAGCCCTGTCCACATTTGGAGTTGAGCACCCTGAAAACAGTGTAGTGGCTAGCACCTCTACTTAACATGCAGATGGTTCTGGGTTCAATTCCCAGGGGGTTGGACTCCATCTCATGAGGTCCCTGCCAGCCCTATGATTTGATATATGCATGAGACTTGCACAAGTTGACTTAATAACTCCTGCCTTTAAAGGTGAATTTAGGGGTTAAGTCGACTTAACACAATGTAGACATTAAAGTCAACTTAGTGCAGTGTGGTCATGTAACAGCTTTACAAAGGTGACTTAAGCGCAGGGACACATTTAAAGTTGACTTTATGAAGTTTTATGCAGTGTGGACTTACTAAGTTGGCTTAATAAGGTCTACTTAAAGTCAAATTTAAGTAGACTTTATTAAGTCAACTTAATAAAGCCAACTTTGCTTTTATAGTGTAGACATAGTCATTGTGAGCACCACAAACCTTACAACTTATCCTGCAGTATTCTGAAGGCCAAGACCAGAGCTGCTGCACAGAAAACTGCAGTATTACTCATGCCACCAAGCTACAAGCCATGGAAGGGAACAATTCCCATTTGCTATGAGCTGTTACAGGAGAATCAAGTGGCCATTGCTTGTGGAAGCACAATGTGGAAACACCAGACTGCTATAAGTCAGTTGGGAATCAATTCAGATTCAGGAAATCCACTGTGGGAACAGCTGCAGAACACATGTGCATGGTCATTAATAGCTAAGGATAATGACTTTGGGAAATGTGCAGGATATAGAGGAAGAGTTTGCCACAGTGGGGTTCCCAAACTGTTGGGGGGTGATAGATATCCCTGTCTTAGCACAAGACCACATTGCCACCAAGCACATAAACCAAAAACAATACTTTTCAGTAGTTCTGCAGGCCCTTGTGGATCACAGGAGACACTTCACCAGCATCAATGTGGAGTGGTCTGGAACAGCGCATAATGCTCTCATCTTTATAAACTTGGGTCAGTTCAAAAAGATTCAAGTGGGCATTTTCTTTCCTGACCAAAAAGTAACTATTGGCAGTGCTGAAATGCCAGTAGTGATCCTTGGGGATTGTGCCTACATTTTGATTCCATGGCTAATGAAGCCATACACAAGGCACCTGAACAGTGATAAGGAGGGGTTCAATAACAGGCTCAGCAAGTGCAGAATGATGATGGAATGTACCTTTGGACATTTAAAGGCATGCTGCCACAGTTTGCTCACTAGGTCAATGATTCTCAACCTTTTCAGGTCGCAACACACTTGGTGGCATATCACAACCTTACAGAACACACCAGCCCATGCTCCCCTACAAATCCACTCATCTCCCTGGCTTTCTGCAACGCACTCACCACAATGTGGCGACACAGTGGTTGAGAACCACCGCACTAGGTTAGATCTGAGTGAAAATAACATCCCAAAAGTTCTCTCTGACTACTCCATGCTCCATAAGGTCTGTGAGATGAAGGGGGAGAAGTTCCCCTTGGGCTGGGCTCTAGAAGCAGATAAACTAACCACAAATTATAAGCAGCCAGATACCAATGCAATGCTGAGAGCCAACTGTGGAGGGCCGTGCAGCAGGGAAGCATTGAAAAGTCATTTTGGAGTTGAAACACAGTAATGGGCATCACTTACCTGTGCTGCAACACCTTTCCCAGCCCTCATGCTTTCAGGACTGTGCCTACGCCACTCTCACCCCACACTGCCCATCCCTGTGCTTTTCAAAAATAAAGAATATTGAATTTCAATGGAGGAAAGTTTTGTTGATGATGCTTAACAGTAAAAGAAGATGATTTAATGGATTGCATGCACTCTCATGGGGGTGGTATGGATGCAGAACCATGTGTCTCTTTGCAAGCAGCAAAGAACCCACAATCCACATTCTTAAAGAGGCGAGCACCTCTTCCTGTTCCCCTCAACTAGGGTCAAGTACAGAGCTTCCTGAACCCTGCTCAACTCTTTCCTAGACAAATTGGAGGTGGGAGCAAGGAAAGTGTGCATCTGTCAAGAGTTTTGTAAGGGCTTCAGGCATCTCTCCTGTTGCTGCTCTTCCTGAAGCTCTACAAGATGCCTCAGCATGTCTGACTGATCCCTTATTATCTACAGCATCTCAATCTGTATTGTATTGCCATGATCCTGGGCTCCTTTCCTGTTTTCCATTCTTCTGACAATTAAATCCTCCAGGCTCTTAACTATGTGTCAGCAGCCAACAAAAGAAATTTGGATATCTGTGAAAGGATATTGGGTGGCTTGTTGGAAAAGGGACACTTGATGGATGTGCAGCTGTGCCGTGTTAAAATAAAAGAGCTAAGGCCAGCATATCAGAAAACTAGGGAAGGCAATAATTGTTCTCATTTGGCTCTAAAGATGTGCCCCTTTTATGAGGAACTCTATGGGTTTCTCAGTGGTTACCTGACCACTGTGCCACCATGCAGCAGAGATACCTCAGGAGACTGAGTCCAGGATGAATGCTGGCGAGTCCATGGATGATAAGAATGAAGAGAATAGGGGGCAGGTGAGTGGGGTATCCATTCTCCCTGAAAGCCAGGAGCTGTTTGCTACCCTGTAGCAACCTAGTCAGTTTGGCTGATCAAGATGTCCAGGAAGGCAGATCTGGTGCCTATGTCCTGTAAATTTCCTTTCTGGGGTCATATTCTTGTTACAGTGAAAAAAAGCTTGTATATGGTGGTGGGGATGAGCTTCCTCATTATTGGTCCACTCTTCAGCTTCCCCACTGAAAAAGTTATTTATGTGCTCAGGGATGGTCTGAGAATCCTTCATAGCTATCTCCAGGGAAGTTTCATGCTGGAATCTGCAACATTTTGCAGAATGTTTCTGGGGAGAGCAGTCTTAGTTCTTCCACTGTGATAGGGTACTTTCCCCTGCCACTCTGTTATTAAATGTGCAGGCATCATCATGGAACATAGCATAGCAGTATAAGGACCCAGCCTGCACCTAGATGCTTGCAGCAAATCCTTTCTGACTGTGTTTCCTTCAGGAGACTGATGTCACACATGGTCACCCAGGGACCATGGTGCAAGTTTTCAATATCCCCCCAGTATACTAAATCTGTGTAATTCCCCTGCCAGGAATGTTCTTTTTGGTTTCTTCACCAACAGTCCCTAAACTGTATGTTGTTACTATGGCTTGTAGGGATCAAAGAATGGGTGCCCATATATTTTCTCCAGGGACATGCCACCTCAACACCCCCTATACCCTTCAAATTGCTTCTTCCACAGTTCCAAAGGGGCAGCCGTGTTAGTCTAGTTTAGGGGTCTCAAACACATGGCCCATGGGCTGCATGTGGCCCCTAAAGCTATTGCTTGCAGCCCACAACACCACTATTTTTACTGATATTTGCAATATTGTTGTATGGAAAGGTTTTAGTGGTGTGGCCCTGAGGCTAATGTACTAGTCCTCATGCGGCCCTTGTGGTGATTTGAGCTTGAGACCCCTGGTCTAGTTGAACTTGTCAAGACGCAAGGCACTGAATACATCCGTTTGAAGTGGAAATCAATCAACTTCATGAAAAAACTCACATCGATTCAGACAGACATCTTCCTTTCCAAATGCAAACAACTGGACTTCATACCTAATGGACTGAGGATAAAAAAAATCCTTTCAAATTGCCATATTAGACAGACTACACTGAGACATTATGCTACACACTCTCGCAGATACTTAGACACTACCTGATAGACTCCTTGCTTTTTTTGTTCTTTCACAGATGATATTTGGGAGGGAAAGAGAAGGCCAACAATATTACTCCTTGTAGAAATACAGACTTGTGCAGCACGTCGTAAGAGGATTTCCTTAAAAAGGATGTCCAACTCACCATTACTTGAATGCCTCTTCAACCCATGGAAAAGATAGAGATTGGTATGCAGCTTTAGTGCTTAGTTGAGAGTTCAACAGGGAGTTCTTTTTGCTTTGTAACATTGCGTTTCGACCATGGGACAAGCTAACGACGAAAATCTTGTGCTTTGCAGCATGACCTTTAACCCAGCCTCTGGTCCTGCTGAGTGGCTGTACCAAAATTAGAAGGTGGAAAAAAAACCTCAATTATGTGTTCAACGAGATAACGAACACCTTCACGGCTGCTGACATAGAGTTAAGAGCCTAGAAGATTTCACTGTAAAAAACCAGAAAACAGGAAAAGAGCCCAGGACCATGAGCATGCAATACAGATTGAGATGCTGCAGATAATAAGGGATCAGTCAGACATGCTGAGGTATCTTGTAGAGCTTCAGGAAGAGCAGCAGCAGGAGAGATGCCCTCAGCCCTTACAAAACTCTTGACAGATGCACACTTTCCTTGCTCCCACCTCCAACCATTCTAGCAAGGAGTTTGAGCAGGGTGCAGGAAGTTCTGTACTTAACCCTAGTTGAGGGGAACAGGAAGAGGTGCTCGCCTCTTTAAGAATGTGGATTGTGGGTTCTTTGCTGCTTGCAAAGATACACATTGTTCTGCATCCCCTACAACCCATGAGTGTACATGCAATCCATTAAATCATCTTCCTTTCCCTCCACTGTTAAGCATCATCAACAAAACTTTCCTCCATTGAAATTCAATACTCTATTTTTGAAAAGCACAGGGACGGGCAGTGCGGGATAAGAGTGGTACAGACAAAGTCCTGAAAGCGTGAGGGATGGGAAGGGAAGTCGCAGCACAGGTAAGTGATGCCCATTACTGTATTTTGATACAAAAATGACTGGTGAGAACTTGCCCAGAGACAACATGCCAGGGAAGGGACAATTTAAATTGTGGTAAAGTTCTGCTTAACAAAACCACCTCTGCAAGTGGTATAGCACTGGAGGCAAATTGTATGTGTCAAATGAGCAGCAGTCTAGGCAGTCTGCTGCACCACAGCTGTGTTCATAGAAATCTGCCCTTCCCCTCAGGCCCTGGGAAATTTTGAATTCCCGTTTCTTGTTTGGTCAGCATGCAAAGAGCTTAGCAGAACTGATCACAGTGACTGCCTGCCCTGAACACACACCAGCTGGGAGTCTGCCTTAGGTCTAGGATCTCTTTGGTCTGTGGGGCAAAGAGTCTGTTCTGGCTCAGCTAGGAGCTGGTGGAAGAGACCTATCAGCAGAGATAGTAAATGGAAGCCACATTCCATCAACCTAATTTCACAGTGTAGACCAGACCTGAATTTCTGTGGTAGTCCCATTCTAGTCTAGGACAGGTGAGAGTTTCAATCCCACTAGGATATACAAAGTTGCTTATTACGCTTGGTGTGGTTTGCTGGTTCTGGTCCACAGAGGCTCTGGAAACTTTGGTTCTTAAATCTCTGTTAGGGGATTGATAGGGAAACCAGGTCCATGTACTCCACTGAGTTCCACCTCAGAGCCCTTAACCAGGCAGGGAGAATCAAGCCATGACGCCTCCTGCTGTGCCCAGAGAAACTTATCTCCCTTGGTTCTGTTGACTTCTCTGGGCAGCTTCTCCCCAGCTTTCTGGAAGGACTTTCTGTTTCCAGCCTGCCTCCTCCACTGACAGCTGCCTCCTCCCTCTTTTAGCTCTCCCAGCTGCCAGTCAGTGCTGGTTGATGGTCACTGCAGTAACATGTCTGCCAGGCCAGCATGGTGTCCTGGACCCCAGGACAGGCATGTATATTTTGCATAACATCCTTTCATAATGAGGTCAGACATGTCTTTCCCCAAAATCTGATTCTGTCCTGCACACTCAGCTAACTTAATTTGAAAGTATGGTTCTGCTCCTACCAGTATTTGGCTTTTGTCTTCTGGCCATGCTGCTAGTAACTGGATGTCCTTGTCCATATCCTTTTTTATTTCTCCCAACTTCATTGTGGATACTTGGAGATGTGCAGCATGTTAATAGATTCAGTGTCCTGATCCTCTTCCACCAGCTTGCTGATAGGGTGAGTATATGACCTGCTCAATTGTGTCAGCTAACGTCAGTAACCTGGACAATATCTGATATCCCCCTGGTAGTGCTGGAGGTACATTAACATCTGCTGCAGTCTCTTTGGAGAAGTAAGAAGGGTTTTGTCTTGGTTACCTCTAGGGGCTTATGGCATCATTTGCACTGTTTCTGGTGTCCATATGGTGTCCTGAGAGAATTGCTCCCCTACAAATATTACAGCCAGAAGCTCTTTTTCTATTTGGGCATATCCCTGTTCAGCATGAAAGGGATCTGCTGGCATGAACAACCGGCTGCTTCTACAAAAGAGCTAAACCCAATTTTTTCTCTGCTCCATCACACTGGAGTATCAGTGTCTCTCAATCAGTAGTACTTCAAAACAGGGGCCTCCACTATCATTTCTTTCAATGCATCAAATGGTTGCTGTTGGGGACCTGCCCAGTCCTCCTCTCATCCTACCTTGTCCACTGACATGTAGGTTCTACTACTTTAGCCAACTGTAGAAAGAACTTGGATGGAAAACTTGTCATTCCTGTGAAATACACCATCCCTTTCACATCCACTGGCATTGGCACGTCTGACTGCCTTGATTTTGTTGGCTATGTTTACACCAGGGCTGTGTTCACACAGCACTCTTATTTTGAAACAAGAAATACCCTGTTCACACGACGCACGGTGTTTCGAAACAATGGCACCCGTTGTTTTGAAACAACAGCATTGTTTTGAAACAACTTAAACCCCATGTGGGGATGAAACAATGCCGTCCAAACATGTGGTTTCGAAACAACAGTGACTTGTTTCGAAATAACTGTTGCCTGAAACTGCTATTTCGCTTTGAGCTTTTTTCCTTAATTCGAATTAACAAACTGTTATTTCGAATTAAGTTATTTCGAAATAAGGCATCATTTTGATACAAGTTGTTTCTACACAACTTGTATCGAAATAATGCCTGTGTGTGAACACAGCTGAGGAAGCTTAGTTTGGACTTCCTTAGTCCGAACTAAGCAGTTCCTGGCTAGTTTGAACTAACCTTTGGTTAGTTCAAACTAACCGCAGCTTTTTAGTTCAAGCTAGCCAAGTTTTTTGCTTCAAACTAAAAAATGTGGCTAGTTTGAACTAGCCACGTAGTTCATACTTATTTAGGTTGAACTAGCACAGCTATATTGCACTAGTTTGAACTGTAATTTGAAAATTTTAATTTTAAAAAAAATTTTAGTTCAAACTAGGCAAAGCCTCATGTAAACAGGGACCAAATTAGTCCGGATTAAGCCTTTTTAATCTGGACTAATTTGCTAGTGTAGACATAGCCACTGAGATCTGCTTTTAGTCCCTCAGCTATGAGCAGATGTCTAATGGTTCTCACCAACAGGATGTTGGGGTGGAGCCTCAAACTGAGACTGGGCTTCATGGGTCCCAGGTAAGCATTTGTCAGCAGACTGCTAGGTGGAAGCGTGGAACATGGCTGCTCCTGTGAACAATGCATACTCAGTTTCATGAGTGGTAGGCTAAAACAGCTAGATGCTGCACTGCAGAGAACTCACAGCTCCAACACTGCCACCATGTTTCATTTGCACAGAGTGAAGCAAAGATTTTATTAAACCCTGTGCACAGCTCTCTCCATGGCTGTGTTGCATCTAGTTTATATTCCCACATTCTCTGTTCCACTTGTGCATCATCAATAACAGTCCCTCCAGGAAGCATGGGCTCTGTGCCTTCAGTTCCACTGATCATTATTGTTAGGCTAAGCAAACAAGCCAGGCCTCATGAGCACAGAGGGTGTCTGGGTAAGCAGCATGCAGGCTGTCTGCTGTGACATATACACTCTCCATTTTCATGCATGCCTCAGGTCACATACACCTATCAAACCCCCCTCCCACCCTTACCTTATATGGCAGCTTGTATTTCCTAACCTGTTAAGACACCCCTCACCACCCCCCTGACCCTCTTCCCATATATGGAGTTGTTTTTCCCAAAGTGTTAGGAAAACTCATTTAAACCAGTAAACAAGCTGCCTGCGTATATAAGCAATTGCCATGCTACTTCCATTTTGAAGCTGATACTGTTTTGTTCAGTGTTCCCAGTACTGGTACTGTAAATAAACCTCTTCAGTGTTGCCTGTATTGCCTGATCCTTCTTGGAGGGACCTTTCCAGACTTACATTATGTAGACCTTCAAAATACAGAAAATACATTAAAAATACCACTGAACCTTGGGCATTGCAGATAGCTGTCCAGGATCCTTTCTCCAACCCTGCTGAGAGCTCAACCTCTCTCTTACAGAGTCAGAGGCAAACTCCCCAGAGCATGGGGTGCAGCCTTGCCTTTATACCAGGACCTGGTATATCCTGGGCCCTAATAGACCCTTCAGCCCTCTGCCCTCATTGGCTCTCCCTTTTCTGCAGAGCTTTGAATCTCTTCAATATTGGAACAAGACAACTGCCCTCTACAAGGTACAGTACCTACAGTGAGCAGACTGGAATCTCAGTCGCAGAGTATTGATTAAGCAGAATGAGAATCCTACAGTTTAAGAAACCTCTTTTCTGTCTCAGATTCATTGCTGCATCCTTACATCAGGAGTTGGCAACCTTTAAGAAGGGCCATACCGAATCTCCTCCCTGCCCTTCTCCCAGTGCCAGTGGCACTGGCAGCAGTAGAAGTGGAGTACAGCCCCTATTCTGGCAGCACAACTGGAGATATCAGTGGCAAGAGGGGGTGCCGTGAGCTGCTTGAAATTGGCGCATATGCCACTTTTGGCATATGTGCCACACGTTGCTGACCTCTGCCCTACATCGAGTAAGAAAGTCAGTGCAGTTACCAGCAAATCTCCCTCGTTCAACATGTGTGAATGAAAAGTACTTCTGAGTGGGTTTATAGGTAATTCTTTTTCATTGTTTTATCCAAAAACCCAGCTTTTCATAAACAAGGAAGTTGCCTATATATCACTTTGCCAAAAGCAATTAAATTCACCTTAATTTCAACCTTTTATAGGCTGTATGCATCTATTGTGTATGCGAGTAAGCACAGATGTGCATAGCATCTTAAGACCAGAGGTTGTTGGGAGCTGTCATCTCTGAACAGGCCACATGATGGAGTTCAGGCAGTGATCCAAGCCTCTTGAGACTGCCTGCTGGCCACTATGTAAACTAAAGAAATGCTCCTGGCTCAGAATTGAAAAGATGAAGATTACGGTAAGATCTTGAGGTAAACACCTTCCATAAGGATCTGGCAGGAAGCCTAGAACACTGGCTCATGTGGAAAGCCATGTTCTCCCCTCTTCCCACTTACTGAAAGCTGGGAAGGCCACTGTTGGATGTTAAGACCACTCTGTATCATTTTGATCCTGTTTTAGAATTCTCCTTAAAATTAATAAAATAAATTCTTGTCCTGTGGGAAACAACCTCTGTTGGACCAAAATTGGCAAATATACCAACTGAAAAGTTAAAATAAAGGATTTGCCAGCTGGCATAAAAGGTGATAGATCGCCTCTTTAGACTATTAGAACATGGATGTTAAGTCGCCTTTTTCCACAACAGTATATACATTACCAGCCTACATTAATGCTAATCACTCCCAACAAATACCTCTGATCTGTCTGAGCAAATCCGCTGCTGTTCTGAGCTTGAGTTTACATCTCAGTAACATGTAACTGATATCAGGTATAAATAATAGAAGAGTTTAAATAGGTAAATCAACAATAAAGAGAACTGTAAATCAAAAGCACAGTTAGCTATTTTCTGCACACAGGTATACATGATGTTCAGTGTTGTAAACAGCTTTCAGTATTCCAGAACTGGAAGAATCCAGACAAAGACAGGGTGTAAAGGGAATTGAATAAAATCTTAAAACTGGAAATGAAACAAAATTAGGTGCTGTTGTGCTTGATTTGTCTTTTGGAAACCTTCTTTTCTTGACACCCAAAGACTGGAATAATTGGGACTAAACATGATGCAACCAAAATATTTCAGATTTGTACAAGCTGTATTACAAGGTAAAATGTGTTGATCAGGAGCTCAGTGACTTTAGCTCATTGTGCTCAAGTCACACATGTTGGTTCAAAAAGTTACATGTAACCTGAATAATTGGTACACATATTGACAGAAATATTACATTAAAAGAACACCAGCTAGTGATTAATTCAATGAAAGCTTAAGTGAAAATTTTCAGTGTGGCAGAATCAGAAAAAATTCTGTAAAAGAGACATTGAACGTGAATGTGGGTTCAAACTGCCAACAGCAACAGTTCCCAAAAGACAGCAGTCTGGTTTGCATCACTGCCATCTTTCAGAGTATTCCAAAAGCATAGCAAATTTAATCTAGCTCCATATTATATTGCTTCTGGCTCTGGCTGGGGCATTGAATTAATGAATTTCTTAGGTTCCCTGGCCACACTCTGTCCTTCCACAGCACCATTGTCTATTTCAACTGTGTTGGTTGCCTCAAGGCCCCTTATGAGGTGAAGCTTGTCAGTATCTCACACTACTGCAGTACAACACCCTTTTAGGGAGAAATTTTACCACTGCTCAAAGACCTGTGAAACTCAAGGTTGAATCAGCCTATCATTTTTACTTTCAGGAAATCAAAATTTAAGCTGCAGTGTGCACTGCCTAAAAATACTAGGTGAAACAGTTCACACACTGCTGGAAATGGTTTGTAATATCATTGCAACAGACTAAAAAATCATCATAACCATATTTTCAGGGGTCTCTCTTTCCTATAAACAGAGGTCTGAAACAGAAAGCACCCTGCTGAATGCCCTTCCATGACAGAGTGAATGATCATCTTTTATATTTGTCAGTTTAATAAATCATGGTAATAAAGTGGGAGAACACCAGTTCCAAGGAGGACACAGAGTACATTTTGATCTATTTGAGATAAATATGCTTCATAATGAAGAGCAATTGAAAAGTATGCTCTATTAAACTATTAATCACTAATTCAATCTCCTTTGTACCACTCCAAAAACAAATATGAACAAAGGCAAGATTGTTCAGTGAGATCCTCAAACAGCCAGCAGTCATAGGAAAAAAGAAAAAAAAAATCCAGCTCCAGAACACTGTAAAGGAAACTGACATTTAATAAGATAGGAGTGTTTTTAGTCAACTGGCATACAAAAGGAATAAAGTATGTGAAGAATAAAATGAGGAAATAAAGAACTACTTATATGGTAACTAGTGCAAACACCGTCGGGAGTAGTGAGAGACATTAGAGGACATGGGCAACATTTGGAATGGAGAGAACAAACCTTGAAATTTATTAGGGCTATCGACTCAAAAAGTAGAGTTAATTCACTTAAAAATGATAGGACAGCTGGTTTTAAGTGATGCAGGTGTGTCAATTACATTGAAGAGCCTTTTAGGTACCATATAAGCAATACTTGTAATAGTTATAGCCAGGTAAACCAAAAAATTAAACTCAGGCACGTTACCACTTATATCAGAAAACACTACATGTAACACCAAATATTAATATAGCATCTCATAGATAAGACCTCCATTTGTGCATTTGAAACTTTGCAAACACAAATCACTTCTATGCACAAGTTTGCCCATAATTATTTGCCCATACAGATGGTAGAATCTACTTATGTAAACCACTTACATCAATTTCCAAATAAAAATGCCATTTTGCACATGTAACCTGTTTCATTTGTGTGTACAAATGGCATTGCAATAATGAAAGTCACATTTAGAAACTGCTCATAAAGACTGCACTTCTACACAGCACATCAGCAGAAATTCCTTGAAACTATGTTCTAAGCTTGTGATACACTGCTGAAACGTCAGACAACAAGCAAAGAAACAACTAAGGTTAAAACTTAACCAGATTTTTTTCATTTATTTTATTTTTATTATTTTAAGGTGAGATTCTTGCTTGGTTACATAAAGATCAAAAGCTCCAAATACTGTAACCTGCTTCTCTCTAGAGTTCTTATTGAATCAAACATGAACAGAATAAACAGTATGATGGTGATTGGTAACTGTGAGCAGGTAGATTGCTGTAACTTCTTTACTGTCTCTGTTTGTTATGAATGTCACTAGTGATTAGTAACAAAATATATTTCTGAATAAGAGTTAGAATGCATGTTTACAACAAATAAAAAGTTAAAAGTATTCTTCAAGCTGTAAAAAGAAAAATCATTATGAAGTGCTCTTGCAAAACTGAAAACATAAATGTAAGCTCCAGACAATGGCAAAAAGAACATTGGAATATGAAATACAGCAGTAACAAGAATGGACAAATGTGGCTGGTATTTGAATTTGTGGTGAAGCAGCTGGAAAGATTTGGCAGCAGTGAGTGTCCAACAGAACCAGATGGTGGAATGGAACGGAGAGAGAAACTCTCTGGAGCTCTAAAATAGACTAAAAAAACATCTCTCACATGGTTTGTGGCCTCAGCTCTCTACAGTGGCTTTCATAACCAAGTAAAAACAAAGCGGGGGAGGATAATAGAAAAAATGGAGTGGGTAGAATGTCTGTCACAAATGTACCATAGAGAGGAAAGAGCACATATACAAATGATTCAAATTATGCAGGACTTGTTTATACAGGTACTTAGACTTATGACTGGCACTAGAAAGAGAAGCTGATTGTACTAGTCAGCCACATAAGAAGGCATTTTGACGTATCTTTGTAGAGGAAACTGATTTTAACTTTTCAGTTTCTTTGTAGCTTTTTCATAAGCTGTCTTCTTGCTATACAGTGCCACCTACAGGACAATTTACAGTTATAAAAAATGTTCTTTTAGGAGAAGGATTGGAAACAGTGCTCTATCATACTCCTTTATAGCATGGGTTTTCATGCAGCAGTGAGCTCCAGGAATTCAAATGCATTTGTGTTTCTGTGCATATAAACATGTAATGTAATACTGAGCAAGGCTTGGCCTGTAATGGAAAAATCATTGCCACGCAGCTGGAAAAGGCTTGGAGTGTAAATGATCACAGTATAGGCAATTTCCTTCTCCATAAAGTTGCTACTATGATGAAAGCCCTAGAAAAAGTCTGCATTAATAAACCATTTCATAAATAACAAGTCTCACTTTGAATTCATGGGTGGCAAATATTTGTACTTAGAATGTGTGATGAGTTTTTTAAGGTAATACTAAAATAAGGCTCTGAAAAAGTCATCTAGTTCTCTTGAAAACTTTGGATACATGTCAGCGCACATTAGAGGAGAGAAAGCAAAATCAATCAGTGGGAGAAGATACTGTAAAATATACTGAGTGGAATCCTGGCCCCAATGCCAGAATTTCTCCCATGGTTTAGAACAGTCCTGCATTGCCAGGAACTGGATGAGTAATGAGTCTATTCGAGCACTAATTCTAATAACAGTGTGAGACAAAAGTAGCACTTTATGAACTTGGGCACTGTAATTATTACTATTGCAGGTAATAATGAAGCTGAAACAATGGGTTTCTCACTAGTAACCGTCCTTCTTTGAGATGGGCTGCTCGGATCCATTCAGTAATCCATCAGTAGATGTCTCTGTGCCGGATTGGTTGGAAAAACTTTTGTCTAGCCTGTCAGGAGAGGGTAGGCAGCCACCGTCCCCCATGCCACCAAGTAGCTATATATAATCCCACCTCCTGACACCTCCCCAGTTCCCAGGAGTCGCCAACTCCAGATGCAGGGATGGATGGGAGGGACCTGAATAGATCCGAGCAGCCTGTCCCGAAGGAGGACGGTTACTGGTGAGTAACCCACTGTTCTTCTTCGAGCGCTGCTCGGATGCATTCAGTAAGAGGTGACTACTAGCCATGCTGATGGATGGCGGGTGGAGTTGGCTCTTCCACCTTCAGCACAGCAAAAACACCCCAGATGGAAAGGAGCCCAGCGAACAAGGTTCTAACAGGAGCCAAGGGACCAACTAGGGCTCTTGGCCTGGCAATGGAGAATTGACAACTGTGAGCCCAACCCAAAGCAGGGGGTAGGTCCAGTCCAGTTGAGGCAAAGTGTACATGGGCTGGATGGACTAAGGTCACCTTAACCAGGGTTGAATCAATGCAACACGACTTCGTGGAGAAGATGTGTTTGGTTGCTCTACTTGTTGGGTATAGCTTAAGGTATGAGAGCCAGAGGATTGATGTCTGGCCATAGAACACTTCAGCATGAACTTACTAGAGAGAGCACTGGAAGCCATAGGGTTACAGGGCTGGCCATGATGGCTGCAGCCTACGCAGATAACAATAGAAGGGATGAACATTGTCCCTCGCACTGGCTGCATCAAGGCCTGAAGCACCTGCCTGAAAGGTGTAAGAATTTAAGGTACTCAGCAAAGCGCAAGGGAAAGGACAACTGCATTCAGTCAAGAAGGGTCTAAGGAAAGACACTTCACACTGGTTAATGAGAAAAGAAAAAAGCCAGGGGTGGTGCGATGAATGCCACATGGCATATTGGCCAAGAACTCCCTGGGCCAGGAGGATGCAACGCAAGCCTCCAGCCATGTACAGTGTAAGAACCCAGAAGGTTACCATTGGGAAGGAGCATTTCAGACCACTAGGCACCTATTAGTCGGCATGATGGCCTTAGGAAGTGCTGTTGACCTTGGTCTCTATAAATACCTTGGTATTTATGAAGATTCACGGAAAAGGACCCTTCTCTTGACCCTTATATTCCACCTCAGTATTCCGACACCAGGAAGACTGCCTGGAGAGCGGGGCAGGAAGGGGAAAGACAAGGGCAATGGAAAAGCAATGCCACCGATTGTCCACTTAGTCGTGACAACCAAAAGCCCTATGGGGTTAGAAGTACAGTGATTTAAAACCTTGTGTGCCCAGGGGCACTGCCAGGAGTGATATCCGCCCCAACTATGCTGCACCTGTGTGCGTGCCAGAGTTAAGGACTCATTAAGGGAAGGACTACCCTTCTAAATTATATGGATTATAGGAGGAATGAATGTTCTCCTCCCAAGACCACCTGGGAAATATGATATTCCCAGAGTGTAAATCACGGCTCTGCAGGAGTACCTTGGATTTTAGAAAATCCGACAATGGCAGCTTGTCCCTATCATGTGATCTTATCCAGGGCAGTATCCCATTATGGGGAAAAACAAATGTCCAAGTTTCTGTGCAGATCAGAAATCAGGTTGGTTTTTTTGGTTTTTTTTTTTGGGTCCACTTGAGCTCCATCAAGTGAGTGGAGGAAACACAACACCCATTAGCAGATGCCTACGGCAAGGGTATCATGTAGAGGCTACCCAACAGTTTTCAGCCTCAGACCCCGCAAAGGAAGACGTAATATGTTCGCCAGACACCCAGGTAGTAGTGTCCCGCACCCAGATATGGGTAATCATGGTACCAAGGTGACCTAGCATGAGCCATTTATGTATACCCCGGCTGAGTGACAGCCAAGTGTGGAACCCAGTGGTGCGCATGGAGTTTGTCAACAAGCTAGCCCCACGGCGAGTTAGCCCCATGGCTAGCTAGCAGTTAATTTGGGAGGCCTAAGGTGAGTTTCCTTCCACTTCTGTCCATGTGGTTGGGGAAGAGGCCTTGTCTCTTCTCCCATTGGCCCTACTGACCTGGTTGATTCCAGGTCGGGGATATAGAAGCTGTTACTTCTGAAGTAGAGGGGTGGGGGGTAAGGAGGGTATCTAGGGTGGGGCCTAGATAGGAACTCCCAATCAGGGATGTCCTGGTTAGATATGAGGTCATCCCAAAGAAGTGGGAAAAGCTGTTGTTTACCATCGATTGTTTTTCCCCCTCCTGGGGGGGGGGGGGGGAGCGAGTAGCAACGTGGGGATTGTTAACAGCTCTGCCTTGGCCTCCACTCGGGCATCGAGCTGCATACGGAAGAGTGTACTGAGTATCGTATTCCCACCTAACGGGTGGAGTAGTAGGAGGGTTTCCATACTCTAGAGGTGGCTGAGCACCTACCAGGACCGACTTAACCACATGTACTGACCGGTTTTCTTGGGATGGGGAGATGCCCAAGGTGTCCCTCCCCATCCCAGGTGCGAAAGTAGATCCTACCTGATGTAGGACAGGCGGCAGGCAGGTGGGGTAGGGTCCACGCATCTGGATGGGCACATGTGTCCACGCATCCTGGGAGTATCTGTTGTCGTGGCTAGAGCTACTACATGATGCATCCTTTGGCTTTAATGAAGGTCGCCCTTAACGCTTACGAAAACAGAAGGAATCATCAGTTGAGAAAGTACCTGAAAGGCGGGGGGCTTTCTTGTTCTGTTTCCTCCAATAACAGCCCCAAGGGTAGGAATGGCTGAGAATTGTCTGGGCAGTGGCTGCAGTTTGGGTGGGTCTTGATAACTGAGAAGAGCTTTAGTTACATGGGCTGCGCCTCTTATAAGATTGGGGTAGCAAGGCCAAAGACTGACTCATCCCTGTTCATGATATCGACTCAAGGGGGGGGGGGCGACAGCCCTAGTAAGCTCCCCATTCTTTTACTAAGGAAGGGAGGGAAAGGGGCATCAGTCACCTTGTCTGATAGTGAACTGAAGCCATGGCCATGTCCCAGATGTTATGGGAATCACGGTGGGCAGTCAATAGGGATAGGCTCCCTTCCTTGCAGAGGAAGGAAAGGGGGAAAAGGGCTCCAAGAAGCCCTCAGAATAGAACTGAGGGGGACGGTGAGAGGGGGCTGAGTCCCTGCCCTGGGCTCATCCAGGAGGAGAGTGGGAGGAGTGGTTTTCTGCCCCATATGGTTTATGTGGGACAAGGACAGGGCCCTGATGGGAGGAGACCAAGGTATTTTACCTCTCCCATAGGATCCCGTGAGGTACCCACTACAGTTAGAGTCTGGGGGGAAACAAAGCATCACTCCGAAGGGCAGGTCAAGAGCCACCTACTGCACAGTGGGGGACACCCTGACTTCCCTAAGCCAGGCCGCTCAGCGGATTGTTACAGCCAAGGCCATGGTGCAGGCTGCTGTATTTACTGTGTCCTGGGCTGAGAGGAGAAGATCCTGAGAAATTATTCTTCCCTCCTCCAGGAATGCATGATACTCCTCTTGGCCTCTGGTGGGAGCAAATGTCTAAAGTTTGCAACCAATTCCCACACATCCAGCACGTATCTGCTGGTTAGGGCCTGATTATTTGTGACCCATAATTGGAAGGCCGAGGAGGAATAGACCTTATGTCCCAAGAGATCCAATTCCCTAGCTTCCCTCGAAGCAGGTAGGGGGTCACTAGAGGGCTTGCCTGGGGCTAGCACCATCTATACCACGTCCCTAGGAGGGATTGGGTGATCAGCGAGAGAGGGGAAGTCCAATTGGGGGACCCTATACTTAAAACTCGCCGTGTCTGAGACCTGGGCAATAGAACTTGGATTCTGCCATCAGGAAGATGTCAGGTCCCAAACACTTGGGTGGAGAGGGACCGTAAGCAGCTCTGCAGAGGAGAAGACCAGCCCAAACAGAGTGTCCGAGGGGAGATCAGAGGACTGGACCTCCATCCCTAAGTGGGCTGTGGCGCGGCGCAACAGATCAAAGTGCACCGATAGGTTTCCTGTGTATGAGCCCGGTACCAGGGACAGAGTGGCACCGGGTGTCCGCCACGGGGGGGAGGGGTCTCGCGAGGGGACCATTCTTGAGGGTGGAAGCGGAAGGGTAACGGTGCTGAGGCACGGTGCTAGGGCCACTTAGAGCCTTTTGATGGACCTTCCCCAGGGCTTGAGCAGGGGGAAGTACCTCCTGATTCTTGAGGCGGTATCAGTGACAGCAAGGTGACATGTTGCCACGGGGATGGCTCTATCGTACCGGGGCCCAGTGGAATAGAAGATGGAGGGCTTTGTGGCGAGGGAGATCAGCGTCACCCACAATGGACCCAGGCCTTGGATATGAAGGCCAGTTTGCCCCTCCTAACTGGTGTTGGGGAGGGTGGTGCGGGGAGCAGGAGGAGTGCCCGAGTGGCCTCCACTGCCTCCAGGGTTGTAGTTATCAGCAGAGAACCTGAACGAGCCCATGGTGAGCCCTTAACCGGGGGAGCAGGGCTGCCCTGTTGAGACAGGCCTTGCACCATCGGTACTGGGCTATGACAAGCCTGTAGTGCCAGAGGTGACTGTGGTCAATGCTGGGGCAAGCCCTGCACCGACAGTACCAGCTGTACTAGGACTGCAGCGCCGGGGGCATCCTCGAGCGGTGCCGAGGGGCCAAGGTGTTGTGTCGATGCCGAGGTACCAGGGTTGCTACTGAGCTCGTTCTTCAATGGCCACCGATAGCATGGTGCCAGGCTGGCTCCAGTGCCAAGCCAGGTATCAATGCTGGGTGGGAACCCAAAGCCTCTGGTGAAGAGTGCTGAGCCTGTTCAGAGGCTAGGGCATGGCACCTTTGTTCCCTGTTGTTGATTGTCCGAGGTTTAAAGGACATACAAAGGGAACAGGTGGAGACCAGGTGGTCTTCACCTAGGCACCGGAGGCACTTCCCGTGGGGATCGTCCCGAGGGAAGGCCTTGCCGCACTCGGAGCAGAGTTTAGACCCTGGCATGTTGATGGATGATCTCTGATGTTCTGGCCCGAAGGTAGAGGATCCCTGTGGTGGAACTACATCCATGAAAAGGTGCTCCCAGTCGGGCAAAAAACTCATAGAAAGATGGACAGGCTGCTTGCGTTTGCAAGGAGCAGATGTTCCAGATCTGACGCGCAAGCTGTAAGAAATGAAACTGGGGAGGGGGCGGGAGGGGGCCGTATATATAGCCACTGAGTAGCATGGGGGGCAGCAGCCACCTACCCTCTCCTGACTGGCACAGAGACACCTATTACTGAATGCATCCGAGCAGCACTTGAAGGACAAGCATGGCTTCTCACCTTTAGATTCTATCTGCGCACAGGTGACAACAGAATTCCACTGCTGCAAGTAGATTTCAGACAGTCAGCTTGGGGTGAATTGCTCCCTTTGAATTATTGTTGGAAACAGAAGGTAAATACATACTATTCAAGCAGCCAGAAAACTGAGTTCCAAATAGCATACACAGGATGAATTCTGCTACTCTCATTGAGTAGTAATAGCATTATACTCCTTGGGTATGTCCCCACAGAGGTTTTAAATCAAAATAATGCTGGTTATTTCGATTTAAGAACTGTTAGGTCCACACAACATTCTCTTGTTTCAAAATGACAAGTTCCATCATTTCGAAACAATAAAAGTTAAAGCAAGTCAATAAAACCTGAGCTGAAAATGAAACAATGGTTAGATTGAAACTGTTAAATAGAAATAGCACTGTGCAGAAGCGTTATTTCAATATAACAGTTGTTTCGATTTAACAGTTTTGTCCTTCTCCTTCCTGGGGTGCCTCCCCCTTTTCATATATTGGGTGGGGGCATGGCCCTTCTAGGGGGCCATTTTGCCACATTTTCCATGGTGCCCCTCTCCTAAATTGAAATAGCAAGTCCTGTCCCTAGACATGCTATTTCGATTTGAGTTTTAGGTGTGGACCTGTTAAATCGATTTAACTTAAATTGATTTAACAATTTTAGAGCAATTCAATTTCATTATTTTAAGTTAACTCAATTTAAATGTCTGTGTATGGACACAGCCCTTAAGTAGTCCCATTTTCTATGGTGGAACTACTTGCAGAATATGGTGCGACTCAATGTGACTGAGGATGGCAGAATCTTATGAGAGCAGAAGCAGTCTTTTTTTTCCTGTTTGTACACTGGTACACTGGCTTCCTCATCTATGGGCAGGGATCCTAGAGACTAAGATAACACAAAGAATAATAATAATCCATATATATTAATTTATTCATTAAAAATTAGAAGAAGATTGCAAAGAAAAGCTGACAGAATCAAAAACTTAGAAAATCAGACTGATTATTAAATGTAAAGGGCTCAAAACTTCTGTCAAACTTGTTGCCAACTCTTGTGATTTGATCAGGCATCATGATATTTGGCATTTTTCTGAAAGCCCCAGCTCCTGCAGTCAGATAATTACATCAGAATCTCAGCTTTTTCTTTCTAAAAGAGTTACTTTTTAACCTTCGTGACTGCAAATAGAAGCTTATAAATGTGACCCAAGTGCACAAAGCTCAAACTGAAATGCCAAGAAAAAGAAATCAAAGTTTATTCTTTTTTTTTTTTTTTTTTAAATCGCATGATTTTCAAGCCAATCCTCATGATCTTTCGGTTATTTTTGAATAATTGGGTCTGGCAATAAAACTGACACACATACAAAATAAAATAACCAACACTACTCCTTTGAATGATGTGGAAATATAGTAGCAATGCTAAGCACTTTCCATCCCTGTTTCAAAGAGCTTTATAAATAGGGATATCATCCTTAGTATATTTAGCTGTGTCTACACTAGCAAATTAGTCTGGATTAAGGTGGTTTATTTTTAGTTCGAACTAAGCATAAGCTTAGTTCAAACTAGTTTGTTCAAATAGTAAGTTCAAGCTAGCCACTTAGTTCAAGTTTTAATTCAAACTAGTACGACGTAGCCATACTAGTTCAAACTAGATAAGTTCAAACTAAGAGGTTAGTTCGAACTAGCCACGTTTTTTAGTTCAGGCTAAAAATTTAGTTTGAACTAAAAACCAAGGGCTATTTCAAACTAAAAAGCCTCAGTTAGTTCAAACTGCTTAGTTCAGACTAAGGAATTCTATACAAGGCTTCCTGATGTAGACATAGCCTTTAGGACATTGTCATGGACATTGACTGCATTAGACACTCACTTTAATCAGAATTTGTGTAAATCAAAATAAATTTTATAAATTCACCCTGTTTTGTAGAGTTTGCATGTTTGCTGCAGGAGTGGAAATAGAACTTACAGCTCTTCACTAACAAGCCTCAATTCTGACCAGTAGTTTACATTGTCTCCCACACAGATCCATTAAGTTTTACATGATCATTTTGTATGATGTGGAATGGCGAATGGAGAGCTCTTAGAGTGAGTTTCAGGTTTCCAACTGTTGGAAAGTGATTGGGAAACTAAACAGAGGTTAAATCTGAGTATTCTTGATACTGACAACAAATTTTGGAAGGGATATTAAACTTCAGGCTTCAGCATTATACCGCTTACTAACTATGGGTCTGTCTACACTAGAGGCTCTGTTAACTCGACCTAACAAGGTTAATTTTAAGTCGACTTAAGTTCAACCTTGTTAAGTCAACTTAAAGAGTCCATATTGAAAACTCCCGTCGACTGCTCACGTCCACACTGGCAGGTGCTAGGTCGAGGGAGGAGTGGTGCACTGTGAGTAGCACAGACCTTACTGGTGACCAGAAACTCTGGGAGAGGGCCTGGAGGCCAGTTAGGTTGAGTTAATGGCTTTCCCCCATCTACATTGGCTTAAGTCGACTTAATAAGGTCAATGCAAGTGTTAAGGCAACCTTAAGAGGTGGTGTTATTAAGTCTACATACAGAAGTGTTGAAGTCATCTTAATAAAAGGCTAGTGTGGCTGTCGAAGTCTGTAGGTCGACTTAACCTTCCTTAAGTTGACCTAAGGCTCCAGTTGAGATGTACCCTACTGGGGACCAGGAAAGGACCTTTGTAGGGAGTAGATTATCCCATATCTTCTGTTATGAGGTTCTCACACCGTACACTAAAGGCTCTGGTGCAAGCCACTGTCAGAGATACAGTAATAGAGTAATTGAACCTGGAATCTGAATCAGTCTGGCAATTTCTCCATTTCTCAGATGACTATTTTAAAACAGTATCGGAATATGATGAGTGTAGATCTCACAAATGATAAAAGAGAGACGTGGATACTACTGTCTTTCATCCACACAGGTAGAGAGGGAAGTTTCATCATTTCCCTACCCCTGCTTCATCTGTGCTTCATCTCATTTCTGGAAACAGACTTGTAGACTGAAGTGTTAGTTGCTTGCAATGCTGTAGGCCACTAGGACCCCATGACCTAAGGAATTCTGGCCATTCCCATGGAGGCAGGGCAGAGAGAGTTATTGATAGACTGAGCTCAATTTCTCCCAGTTCCTTGGCAAAGGCTAAGGGCAGTGATGCAGTGAGCCATATGAACAGCAATACTATTCTTCCACAGAGGTAGGATGATGATACACAGAGCTTTAGCAGTCAAATGATTTGATACTGAAAATATTTTGTGCTGAGATGGGGCCAAGATGTAAATTTGGATCTAGATCAGTCCTTCTCCAAAGTAAGCAAGGGTTAGATCAGGGTTCCAGTGTGAGGTCCCCTGTGTTCTTTCATAAGCGTTGTTTGATCACAGCAATCTAACACTTCAGCCGCTCTCTCTTTTGCTCTCATACCCTTGCACAAGCTCAGGAGGCAGAGTTTGAAATCCTGGTTTCTTTGATAAGGACATAATTGTTTCTGCTCCACCCAGACCACAAAGCCAGACATTTAGAAAATAGTGTATGTGTATACATAAATGTGTGTGCAAATGAAAAGTGCAAATTGATAGATAAGGGCTGATTCTGTCCTCTTTGCTGGCTCCAAGAGCACAGATAATTCAAGAATGGTCACAATGTAAGGTTGACATAAATGGCGCTAAGTTTCCCCTTCAAAGCCCAGAACACAGATGGTATACTAGGAACACTGATAGGAGCAGGAATGACTCAGGTGAGGGCACACCTGTGGTACTTAGCTCTCTGTTACTAGATGGAGAAACACACAGTAGGAATCCTGAAACATAACCCACTGTGGATTTGTTTTATCATGTCCCTTTGAGGATAGCTATACGTGATCATCATTGACATAGTATAAATATGGTATTACACTACCCTGAATCCCATAATCTCTAATAATATTACTCCACGAGGGAAATAATAACCCACCAGTAAGTCATATTATTTCTACAATTAAAACCACCATGGGGAATTGTAGATAACTAAAAATGTTAATCTTATATTTAAAACTGAAGGCACTTTCTTGGGTGTGATATAATTATGATTACTAATAAGAGGTGGAGGAGGAGGAGTGTAGCACACTGGCCTAATGCATAGGGTTATATTCATCTACTATGTCACATCTCACTGTGCTTCAGCACCTTAATTTCTCCTAAAAGTCTTGTGGTGTAGCAATAGCTGGAAAACTAGGATTAAAACACAATAGCATTAATCTGCCTTCTTTGGCATGCTGTGGATCCAAGAGCTCAAGGAAAGAAAGAATCATTACAACTAAAATGCACAATCATTTGTTTCCAGCAAAGGATAATTAAAGTTACCTACACATCCAAACTAGTCTTGGATAACTAATAATATATGATTGTAGCATTAAGTTAGGAAGCCATTAAACAGGTATTTGGGCTGCGCACATTATTTTTTTCTATCTCTGTAATAGACACTTACGTTTTATGATTAGAGACATTGCATCATACTGTAACTGACATGCATGACACTGTGTGGTATGATTTGTGATGTAGCATTTGCACAGTCCATCACAAGAAGAAACATTAATACTGAAAAGTAAATGCTTTTCTCAGATCAGATGCAAACTGTTGGTTGGAGGGCAGGTACTCAATACAGCAGTCAGACTCCTGAATAGAGGAGGGTATTTGTAAAGTCAGTGAGTGACTACTTAAAACCCTGATAATAATCTGTCATCTCACATTAGTAGTTTGGGAGCAAATAAGCATGAGAACATGCTCAGATGCAGCTAAAAATAAAAATGGAATATATATATATTATGAAGTTTATAGCAATCTTTACATTAAGAGTTCATAGCTATAACTGAGCAAAAAATGCAACTGAAGGAAGCAGCAGGAGATCCACAGAGGCTGCTCAAGAAAATCTGCTTCATAAAAAATGAAAATGAATAGAAAAGTGTTCCCCAAGACTGCAATGCAGAGCATTCATGTTTTCTTTGGTACAATGTTTTTAAAGTGTTCCTATGAAAAGGAAACTGTAAAAAAACATGTTTTTCTCAAAAAAACCCTCAGGACAGTCCCCTGCTAATACACAGAAAACACAGATTCTCATGTTATACAGACCATGCCTTCTACGTTCAGTCATCTTAAAAACATTCTCTCGAAGGTCAACAAGAAACAAAAAGCTCATCACTGCTAAAGGAAAAGGATCAGTCTAAACATCAATGCCAAGACTGAATCAGAGTGAAACCAATCATATCCCATGTAACAGAGCCAGAACACAGAAAAGGGCTGCTATCTCCATTTTAATACAGAGAAAATCATTTACTTGCTTTATGCTGCCAATAAAGATTTTACAAAATTATGGGTCCACCTTCTAGAATATACCCAATGACCCCATCTAATGCTATCAGAGGGCATGCTCAGACCTGAATTTTCAAGAAGTCGCCTAAATTAGGTATCTGCATTGTCAGGGGCTGGACACACCTCCTTAGTGGGTCTTTTCCAGATCTATTTTCTAAGGCGATGAGACAAAAGCAAGACTTCTGTGCTTCTGGGCACTGCTAGTCTAACAGTTGCAAGTGATGAAAAGGCTGGAACTTCCACTGAGTATGTGTACCATCTTTAAAAACAAAAATTAGTCAAAACATGAAGGGTACATAAACATGGCAGCTGGGAGCATGCTTCCCAAGCCAGTTATGCAGACATGCACTAATTTGTCCTTGGCTTACTAAAAATAGCAGCATAACAAAGGAGGTGGCTCAGGCTAGCCTTTTAAGTTCATACCGAATGGGTCTGGGCAGGTGTGTACTCAGGCAGCTATACCTGCCTGACCTAGGTGCTACCCCAGCTTTTAGCAGGCTAACTCAAGCAGCACTGTTGCATGTCTGTCTGAACATGCTAAGAAGCACATTTGCAGCTGCTGAATAGACATTCCCTTAGCTATGTGTCTAAATATGGATTTAGGTGCTTCATTTAGACACTTGCTTTAAAAAGTTTTAACCTGATGTCTTAGCATAAATATTGTTACTACACCCACTCTGATGCAGAGACACGAGAGAACATTAGATACTGCTCTCTTTCCCAGGGCCAGAAGGGTGACATGTTCATTCCTAAACTAGGAAATTATGTGTCAATCAAAAGCAACTTCTCCAGACTCAAAAGGGTGTCTGGGCTGGTTTTTGAGGAGATTGATGGCCATCAAAGCAATAGTGAAATGCCCCTTCTTGGCCATTCACTAGAGTGGTGTGAGGTTCCAGATACTGTTTTAATTGCTTTAAGCATCTTGATGCTGAACAGAATATAGGTACTGCTCCTGTCTTGGACTTTCTCTGTCTTCTGCAAGCTGAAACCATGCAGCCCATTGCTTGTCCCCAGTGCTAGTCCTTCAGACTATCCCATAGCTTAAACACATCCTCTCCTACAACTTCATGTGGGGGTTCTAAGCGCAGAGTTTACCTCTTCATAGGCCATATGATAGATGTAGCATGTATCACACATATACTTTGCACAGGACCCTAAAACACCTTTGCTTTATTACTCAAGCATGAGAAATGCAGAATACATACCATATAGAATACAACAATCAACCTGAGCACAAGCTCCCTTACCCTAGCCCATCCTTCCCTTAAGAATCATTTGGGAACCTTCTCAGTACAGCTCGGGGCAGGGCTTTTCCAACTTCAGATACCTGTAGCAGGTACACTCAGCTTGAGCAGGTGAAAATGACCAAAGACCTTCAACAGCTCAGCTGCTGCCCTTTATAACCTTCATGTCCCTATGTCAGGTGATTCCCAGCTCATCCTTCCCAGGTGTTTTCAGTCTCTTACCAGGTAACTACATTGCCAGGTGACCTGTTTGCTGAAAAACTGGTTCTCTTAAGTGAGAGGAAGTTTGGATCATAGAATCATAGGGTTGGAAGGGACTCCGAGGTCATCTAGTCCAACCCCCAGCCAGAGGCAGGGCCACTCCCACTAAACCATCCCAGTCATGGTTTTGTCCAGCTGGGCCTTAAATACCTCCAAAGATGGAGACTCCACCACCTCCCAGAGTGCTTTTATCTGAATAGTGGACAGCCATGATTTAATGATCCTCTAATATCAACCCTCTGTCACTTTCCATTGGCACTTCAGTCAAACATGGAGGTACAAACACAGAGTAGTCAAATGGAAGTACCTTCAAAAGGGAGTTTGCAGCTTGGTCAATCAAGATACATATAGAGAGTTCATAATTTTACACAGAATTCATAAATTGAATAGTGAGATTCCCCAAATGATCATTAGCCAACTGCCTTGTCTTAGTAATGGAGGGAAGGTTAAAATGTGAAATAATGGGGCAGAACCTTAAGATATCATCTCAGGCAAAGAAGATTCAACTTTTTCCTTATAAGTGAGCAGAGATGGGTCCTGCCTGCATCATTCAGCTATGAATCTTGAAACCAAACTTCTAGCTCTAAATGTTCTCTATTTTCAAAAGGAATTACTATGTGAGGTTTTCATTGGATCCATTATAAATATGTCCGTTTTGTGACATTTGAATCCACATTTGATTTAAATGAAGTTGCACTAGGAGAGATCTAGCTTGGATATTAGGAAAAGCTTTTTCATTAGGAGAATGGTGAAGTGCTGAAATGGATTACTTAGGCAAGTGGTGGAATCTCCATCTTTTGAGGTTTTTAAAGCCTGGCTTGACAAAGCTCTTGCTGATTTAGTGGGAGTTGGTCCTGCTTTGAGGAGCAGGTTGAACTAAATGACCTCCTGGGATCCCCTCCAACCCTAATAATCTATGCAACACAGGGCAGACTAGATCTTGAGGGCAGGGGGTACAGCTTGCCAGTGGCCCCAGCCCCCTAGGACAGATGTCCAGCCCACAGACCCCCTGCAGACACCCTGCAGCAGCTTGATCATAGCACAAACTCCCCAACACCAGCAAGGCCAAGCTCCACACCCCCAGGCAGGGCACCACTGTGATCGGGACCCCACAATGGTGGGCAGCTCCAGGCCCCCCAAGCCTTGATCCGGCCCTGCTAATACCAGGAATACATTCCTTCCTCAGAAAACAATATTTCCATTCTAGGTGTCCTTTAATAACTGTTACAAGAGGGGCTTGCATTTGTATTTTCTGTAAACTTTCAGATAGTCACTAATTCATTAATTAATTGCCATGATGCAACTGATATATAACTTTTAGTTTGGAAGCAACTATTTATAATTTTTAATTCTCACACAAATTTAAATACGCTGTAGTTATAAGGTTGTGTAAAAATACACACTCACCATGAAAATTCAGACAACAACATTCACAGCCAACACAATGCCAGTCTCAGAACACTAGCCCATTATTATCAGAAAAAGCAGCCATATTAAGTTACAGTCTCAGCATCTTCATATACCATACACTAGAGAGAAGAAATAGGCATAAAGTTGTACTGAATATTTACATGATGTTCAAAGAAAGCAGATCAGCTATAAAACACATAAATCACTGAAAGCACATAAATATAACTAAATCATATATATCAGTGAAACCACCCAAATGTAACAGAATCATACAGTTAAACACCACTCCTGATATCTTTATTCATACCATATTATATATAATGAAATGTCAAATTACTAGATCAGAGAAAAAGTTTTGTGTCATGTGATTTTCAGTTCATTGATGTGTGCATGGAAGCTGACAACACAGAGAAGTTGAACGTATGTTTTCATGCAAAAATTCCATTCTAATGATTGTAGTGTTGCTTTTATTGGCCATCATGGATTTCAGCTGGATGCTCTTATTCTGTGGATCAGAAACCACAAGCCAGGGGCATTGCTGGCACCAGGCTCACGGGGCTCAAGCCCCGAGTTGAAGACACTGAGCCCTGGCTCTTTTCCTGGGCCAGTGACACTTCTGCCACAAGCTATTATTTTACAAATAATGCCCTGCACATAAAATTCCAACAGTCTTGGAACTGTCAGTGTATTTGTGGAAAGGAAGGCGCCCAAACGAACACAAGAAGCTATTGGGATTTTCTGTGATTAACTACCCATCTCTACACACCAGGAAACTATCCACATATGCATGTTGCAGAGAGTCTGGAAACAAGACTCTGGGATGTGAGCTCCCAACTCTGTTCAGTCAACCTGGCTGTCTTGTCTAGTACTCCCTGCAAGACCTAAATAGTTTTGGCTGAACACAAAATGCATTTTTTGAAAAAAGAAATTTAGCAAAACAAAACATTTTCAGAACAAAACATTTTGATATTTTGTTTCAAAATGACATTTTATATAGAAAGTTAGCTATATTTGGTTTTTTAAAGGCTAGAAATGTAACTAATGAAAAATGGAAACAAACAATTTTGATTGGGATCTAACAACATTTTCCTTCAAAGCAATGTGAAGGTTTATACTTTGGGCAAGAAAAACCACAAGAAATTCATTTTCCCCTTCTGACCTGAAACTTTTTTGGTTTTAATATATTTTGGTTTGACCTCTGAATAAAAAAAAATCAATTATTCTTCCAGCTCTACTGAGGAGAAAGTTCTAGTGCCAGGGATATGATTATATAGTGGTGCATGGCTCTTCAAGTGGATAATATGCATGAAATGGGACAAATGGAATAGTACACAAGAGAAATAGCAGGGAATCAACCAATAGGAGTGTTTCTTCCTTTCCTACAATTCATCTCATCAGGAATGTCTGCTAGAGTTAACAGTGGGCAGGAAACAGTTACAGCTACAGAAAACAGAATCAAGTGTGCCCACTGCAGATAAATAAATAATCAACTTAAACTGGTCAAAATTGCTTTAGCATTATATTACAGGAGGCTAGAATGTTACACAAACTTTTGATTTTCATCTTCATTTGCACAATAATGCAGACATCTAATACAAAAATTATAAGATGAGCAACATTTGCAGAAGAGAACTAGAATGATCCAAGTATTTAAGGATCAAAAGAAAGCAATCTTGCTCCCATTGAAAGTAATGGCAAAACTTCCACTGACAGCAGTGGGAGCAGGACTGGTCCCCCTATGTCTGTATAATGTAAAAAAAAAAAAAAAGGAGATTAATGGACCCATCCTGCCAGGTACTGAATGCCTCAATGGAAACTGAAGGAGCACAAAATCCCTCAGGAGTTGACTTTGATCACACTGAAAATGCGGAGGGGAGAGAAACGATAATTATCACAAGACTCCCAGAATACATGCCAAACACGCATAAGAATTCCAATGAATGAAGGAAAGGAAAGAGGCTACAGGAATTTTAGAAAGAATTATTTCGTATTCAAAATACTTAATATACGGGAGGTGGTTTTACCACCATACAGCTTTAGTAGGACCAGCAATAGAAAACTTCTTCCACTTTTAGTATCCACACTTCAAAAGTGATATTGACAAATTGAAAACAGTTCAGAAAAAAGCTACAAAAATTAATAAAGTTCTAAAAACTATGCCTTAGAGCAAAAGACTAAAGAAGGACAATGTATCCAAGAGAATGTTAAAAGGTGGCATGTTCACTGTGTGCATGTAAGTAAATTGGGAAGAGATTTCTGACAGTTGACATCTCTTTAGTCTACCATAAAAACACATAATGAGATCCAGTGGTTGGGATCTGAAGCTAGACAAATTCACACTAGATATGAGATACAATTTTTACCAGTCAGGTTAATTAACCATTGGAATATAATTTATCTAGGGAAATGGTGGGTTCCCCATCACTTGCAGTCTTTAAAGCAATTAAACCTTTAAATCAAGTCTGGAGAGTTTTATAAGAAGCGATGCTCTCTCTGAAATAAAAGTTATGGGCTTGATGCAGAGATTATTGAGTGAGGTTTATGGTCTGTGTAATGCAGAGATCAGACTAGACAATCATAATGCTTCTTTCTGTCCTTAAAATCTAAAGCCAACAATGAAAGAAATCAGTATGTAATGTTTACTTAAAAGAAATTAGAAACCAATTGAGAGAAAAGGAATAGAATTTGGTGACACTCCTAACTCTCTGAAAGAAGCAAATGAATTTATAGTACAGTACCTATACTCTATAGATGGTCAGTTATTCTACGGTCCTTTAAGAATTCTATAATCCTATAACAAACAGTGCAAAAGTCTGAACACATACATGCAGAACTTTTAAACTAACAGCAAATAACCATTTCTCTTAAATCTGAAAGAATAATTAACTATTTTACAATAGTGCTGAAGTACATTCCAATTAGTTAGTCTCATTTAGCATAACTTGGCTGGAAGTGCTAAATCCAAGGTGCATGAAAGTTAGGATAGATTTATGCATTTGTCTGTATGAAAAATGTCAGAAAGCTATGTTCAGTACTACAGAAAGATGATTCACTGCCTGCCCCTTATAATCAGTGAAGTCAGACACATTCATTACCTGTTATGTGGGGGACTCCTACTAACACTACCTTTTAGAGAATCAGCACTGATTTATCCATATCACAGAACCATCTCACTGAACACTGCTGCTGCTGCTGCTGACCAAAACCATCATAAAAAGGCTATCTGTGAAAAGCTCCAGATATTTAAATATATGGAAACCATCTACTCTTACAATGGAGATTTAGATCCCATTCTGAGTGTTGTATATAAATTTTACAAATCACCAGTATATACCAGGTGCAAATCAACTTGCCCTAGCAAATGCTTTTGTTTTAAGGTTCTTTTATTCTCCCAGAACTTAGAAGGGAAGCATTCAGCAATTTTCTAGGAGAGAGTTTATGAAAAACTGAGAAGAAATCACTATGTAAGGAGCTGACTTTATTCTATTCAAAATCCTCATAGACCCATCTTCCATATGAATTGAATTTTGAATTGATAGCAAGATGTTGTTCTAGAATGTAAGCCAATGATTTACTGTCTTTATGTAGACATTTAAATGGATGTCTTCTTCAGCTTTAACAGCATTCTTATCAACAGCTCCCCTTTTAGCATTTTATTCATCAATAATATAACACAAAATAGGAAGCTACATGGCTCAGGATACTGGTAATGCAATCTAGAGAGATTTTTGTTGCTATGTCACAAGTTTGAACCCAACTGGGTCAATACCAGCTACAGATTATTGACTGTTTTCCTCTTATTCCATGCATACTGTACCTACAAGACAGCTGCCTTTACCTGCCAGTATGGCACTCTTTCCTTCTCACTAAATTAACTAAAAACAAAATAATAATCCCTAATGAAACTATATCTGCCCAGAGAGTCATATTTGCTATTGTTGTATGCATTGACAGAACCACAATCAAAGTACATACTCCAGAGCAGCACATCAAGATGTCCTTGAAAGTATTATTATAGGGGATGGATCTGAAAAAAAATATATTAAGCTGTTTGGGTACTTCATTTTCAGTTTTTTTGCAGAAAGCCTTCATGAAATCCCCAGGTTTTGAAAAACCCCATATTTGGATTTTTCCTGTTTCTACCAGGATTTTGTGTATTTTGAACTCTTTGGATCCAGCTCCCTGCTCACAGACCACCACCACCACCTCCCAGCAGATGACACAGCACAGATGCGGGTAATTGAGGTTGGTAGCTGCTGGAGCTATATGATGAGCCAGGCAAAGAACCCAACAAGACTGCAAAACTCTGCAATGACAGGCTGAGAAAGGCTACCCTCCTGATTCCAACCCTGCAGTGCAACTGGCACGAATTAGAGGGCAGGGTTGTTGACCGGCTCCGGAGCTGGACAGGACTGCTGCGGTGCCTCTCCCTTCAGGGATGGGCATTGGTCATCAACCAGCTCGTCCTGTCCATGCTCTGGCACCAGCTCAACACCCTGACCCCACCCCCGGGTTTTCTGGCCAGCCTTCAGGAGACAATCCTGAGGTTCTTCTGGCCAGGACTGCACTGGGTCTCTGCAGGGGTCCTGAGCCTTCCCCTGGAGGAAGGGGGGCAGGGCCTGTGCTGCCTCCACAGCCAGGTCCACACCTTCCACCTCCAGGCCCTGCAGAGACTCCTTTATGGTGCAGGTAGTCCAGCATGGAGCCATTTGGCATGCATCTTCCTCCACCGCTACCAAGGGCTCCGATACGACCGGCAGCAATTTTATCTCGACCTGAGACGTGCTCCGCGAGACGTCTCCGAGCTGCTGGCCTTCTACCATGACCTCCTCCAGACCTGGAGGCTCATTGCGGCCTCCAGGTCAGCTCTACCCACCGAGGGAGAGGACCTCCTTGCGGAGCCCCTGCTACACAATCGCCATCTCCGTGTGCAGGTGGCGGAGGCCCCCTCTGTGAGGCAGAGGTTGGTCATGGCAGGTATCACCTGGGTCGGAGACCTCCTGGATTATGCCCGGGGGGACTGGGTGGATCCCCATGAGCTGGCTTGGCGCATGGGGCTCTCCACCCTTTGCACCCCCCGGCGCCTACTCCAGGAGGTGAGGGCAGCCTTGCCTACCACTGCTTGGGTTTACCTCGAGCGGGTCCTGCGAGAGGGTACTCCCTGCCCCCCTCCCAGTCCTGGCCCACCGGAACTTTTGATTGGGCCTCGGCCCCATCAGCCCCCCTGGCCATCCCCACCCCATGCCCCAACACAGCTGCTAGACTTGCAGCCAGTCTCTTTCCGAACCACGCCTCATAAATATCTGTACACGCTCATGCTACATACCATCCACTTCCTCGCCCTTGTGTCCCACCCGGATACAAAGTGGCGGGACCTTATTCCACCTAGAGAGGGCGAGGACCCCCGGTGGGCCAGTTTGTATGCCCCCCTCACTCCAAAGCCCACCGGGGACATCAGTTGGCGGCTCCTACATGGAGCCATGAGCACGGGCATGTACTTGGCGCGGTTCACCCTTTGTCCTGACACCTGTCCCTTTTGCGGTGAGAGAGAGACCCTGGCGCATGTCTATCTAGACTGTGCCAGGCTGCAGCCCCTCTTCTGGCTCCTCCAGAACCTCCTCTTGAGGTTCTGGCTGCACTTCTCCCCACACGTGTATCTCTATGCACTCCCCATCCGTGGCCCCACAACGTCGCGGGACCTCCTCGCCAACCTCCTCTTGGCTTACGCAAAAGCAGCCACCTATAAAACTCGGGAGAGGAGGTTGGCTGACAGAGGGGCCTGCGACTGTGGGGCCTATTTCCGGTGCCTTATCCATGCACGTATCCAGGCAGAGTTCCTCAGGGCGGCGTCCGCTGGATCCCTAGACACCTTTCGGGAGCAATGGGCACTGTCCGGGGTTCTCTGCTCAGTGACCCCTTCTGAAACTCTTGTTATAAACCTGTGACCCTCACAACCGTCCCTGTTATTTCTTGATTTGTCCCCCGTACTCATTTGAAAACCAGTTCAGTGCCATCTCCCCATAGGCTGGGGAAGGGCTTTAGAAGTGGGTGGGCTTACGCCCACCCACCACCTTGGTTTTCAATAGGTCCAACCCTTCAGTGCAGCACTGGGGTACAGACCCCCATATATTCCCTAAGCATCTCCCTGCCTTGAAGAGCATCTCCACTCCCCATACTCATTCTCCTAAGTGTGGTACACCTGCTCTCACCCCCTAATCACAAAGTCCTGTTTGCTTCACCTGCTGAATACAGCCTTGCACTATACTCAGGCCAGGAACAAATCTCGATCTCCCTGCAGACTTAACCAGCTGAGCTGAGCAAAGCAGTAGCAGCAGCACCCTGCTGGTGGGTCTGTCTCTCCATGACTGGAAGCCATTTTCTCCTGTTTCCCTCCCCACATCCCATCTTTGTGACAGAAAATATGGTGACTTGTGCGTATTGGCCACCCCTTTACCCTCACAATAGTTCTGGCCTTAAAGTCTGTAAACCTCAGAAAATAACCTTGGGCAAAAAAACTACTGCAAATATATTCCACCTGCAAATATATTCTACTTTTGGAATTCACACTGAACCCCTTAGGGGCGTGTCTTCACTGATGGCACTGAATTCAGTCTCTGAAGACCCACTCAGCCAATGAGGAAGTCAACACTGGAAGACCACCCCTGTAGAAGGAGTGGCCCCAAGTCGAAGAGGAAAGGTTTCCCTCTCGCTCAGCCTACTGAAGACAGCATGGTAAATAGAATGTAGGCAATCGGAGGAAGATATGCAAGGTATTTTAAGTACTTTGTGTATCTCCCTTTGATTGCTGTCGAAATCGGGCAGCAGTATAGACCAGCCCTAACTGCAAATCACTGCCAGTTAACTGTTTTGTTTTTTAAAAAAATGTTTTATTTTTGCGATGTGGAGTGGCAATAGCTATTTTATAAACTCTTATTTCTATTTGATGAGTTGCTTTCCTGTCCTCCCATCCCTCAACATTAACCTAGATATTTATTTTTTCCATTGATTTTCAATTCAAGGGGTTTTTTTAAATTAACACTGATAAATTCCCAGAACACTTTTTTTGTAAGGGAAACATGGGCCTCATAAATTGTGTGGCATGTGTACTGTGCTACCTCTACAGCAAGGTAAACTAAAGATCACAGCACCAATCTTGCGCCCGCTTAGGTCTTTCATATGTTTAGATTCTGAAGTACCCAGGGATTTGAAGGAGCAAGAACAATGGGATAAATTCAGCACCAGAGTAACCACTTGTTCCATTCCAGGGGATAGAACAGTAAATATCTATGCCAGATCTGAATTGGACCCAAACTATCATCATGTAGGAACCTCCTTGCTTTTTGTTCATGTGTGTGTTTGCTTAGCTTGCAACTTTACTATTATACTTGAAGTCTTTGATTAACAATGTCATCATACATACAAGTCAGATGAAATGTTATTTAGTTTCTTGTCACCATTTGGTTGTTTTAAATACCAGTACAGTTATCTTACAGTATGACTATCCTGAGTCCTGCTTTCACTCAGATCTCTTTCAGCCTGTGCTAAATGGGAAGCTGCAGGGGAAGAGGTGCCAGGGCTAAATGTCAAATTCACTTCTTGCTGGAGCAAGAGCTGACTAGCTATTGAAGTCAGACCTCAAAGCACTTGGTAAAGAATGCTTTAATGCTTAAAGAAGGAAAAAAGCATATGCTTATATATGACTCCATTGGAAGACCTAGAGACTGCTAAACAAAGGCTCACAGCCCTGGCTATCCGGCTAAGGAGATACACTAGAGAAGCAGAGGCCAAAAAGATAAATGCCCTGTTCTCCAAAGAACCATCCAAGGTGTACTCCCAACTGCAGTGCAACAACACAATAACAGCAGAGCCACCAAAAGCAGAAACTGAACAGTACTGGAAGAACATATGGGAGAAAGAGAAGACTCCTAACACCAGTGCAAAGTGGCTGCAGGACCTGAGAACAGACCACAGCAATCTCCCAGAACAGGAACCAGTCACTATCACAGTAGCAGACATCCAACAGTGGGTCAAGAACATGAAGAGCTGGACAGCACCTGGACTGGACATGATCCACACCTACTGGCTAAAGAAACTAACAGCAGTGCATGAATGCCTAGCAGCACAGATGAACCAGCTGCTAGCAGCAGGCTCCCACCCAGACTGGCTAACACAAGGAAGGACAGTGCTGATCATGAATGACCCCCACAAGGGAACAGCACCGTCCAACTACCAGCCAATAACCTGCCTCCCCACAACATGGAAAGTCCTATCAGGCATCATAGCCGCCAAGCTACAGGACCACATGGGCCAGTACATGAGCACAGCTCAGAAGGGCATTGGGAACAACACCAGAGGCTCAAAACACCAGTTGTTCATAGACAGAGCAGTCGCCCAAGACTCAAAGTCTAGACAGACCAATCTGAGCACAGCCTGGATTGACTACAGGAAAGCCTACAACTCAATGCCGCACACAAGGATCTGTGAATGTCTGGCACTATACAAAGTCAACAGGACACTAAGGACCTTCCTCAAGAACTCAATGGGACTGTGGAAGACAACACTGGAAGTCAACTCAAGACAGCTTGCACAAGTGACCATCAAGTGCGGCATATACCAAGGTGATGCGCTGTCCCCGCTGCTGTTCTGCATTGGCTTGAACCCCCTCAGCCAGATAATCACAAGGACTGGATATGGATGCAAGTTCAAGAATGGAATTACCATTAGCCACCTCCTCTACATGGATGACATCAAGCTGTATGCTAGGAATGAACAAGACATCGACTCACTAATCCACCTGACACGGATCTACAGTGAGGATATTGGGATGTCATTCAGACTGGAGAAGTGTGGCCGGATGGTAGTAAAGAGAGAGAAGGTAGTCAAAGACTGATGGGGTGGAACTACCAGCAGGCCACATAGCAGACATACAGACCAGCTACAAGTAACTTGGCATCCCACAGTCACATGGGAACCACGATGAGGAGGCAAGGAAGACAGCAACATCCAAGTACCACCAAAGGATAAGACAGGTCCTGAAGAGCCAGCTCAATGGGAAGAACAAGATCCACGCCATCAACAGGTACGCCCTGCCAGTCATCAGATACCCTGCCGGTATAGTGAGCTGGCCAAAGGAGGACATGGAGGCTGCCGATGTGAAGACCCAGAAGCTCCTCACAATGTACGGAGGTTTCCACCCCAAATCCAACACCCAGAGGCTGTACCAGCTGGAAAGACAGTGGGCGGGATTTGGTCAGTGTCAAAGCCACTGTCCTGGATGAAACCCAGAGCATCCAGGAGTACATCAGTAAGATGGCACCCAAAGATGAGCTGCTGAGAGAATGCCTGAGGCAGCAGCAGCACACATGGGAGGAAGATCAAGCAGAAGAAGTGCCATGGCAAGACAAGACCCTGCATGGGATGTACCATCAACGGATAGCTAAGGTGGCTGACATTGGGAAATCCTACCAGTGGCTGGAAAAGGCTGGACTAAAAGACAGCACTGAGGCACTGATCATAGTAGCACAAGAACAGGCACTGAGCACCAGATCCATTGAAGCAGGGGTCTACCACACTAGACAGGACCCAAGGTGCAGACTGTGCAGAGGAGCCTCAGAGACAGTCCAACACATAGTGGCAGGATATAAGATGCAGGCAGGAACAGCATACACTGAACGGCACAACCAAGTAGCTGGCATTGTGTTCAGGAACATCTGCACAGTGTATGGGCTAGACCCTCCCAAGACCAGATGGGAGATCCCACAGAAGGTCATGGAGAATAAAAGGGCTAAGATTCTGTGGGACTTCCAGATCCAGACGGACAGGCAGGTACTGGCCAATCAACCAGACATCGTGGTAATAGGCAAGGACCAGAAGACAGCGGTGGTGATAGATGTAGCAGTGCCAAGTGACAGCAACATCAGGAAGAAGGAGTATGAGAAGCTGGAGAAGTAGCAGGGCCTGAAAGAGGAACTAGAGAGGATGTGGAAAGTAAAGGCCAAAGTGGTCCCAGTGGTGGTAGGAGCACTCGGGGCTGACTCCTAAGCTGGGAGAGTGGCTCCAACAGATCCCAGGAACAACCTCAGAGCTCTCTGTCCAGAAGAGTGCAGTGCTAGGAACAGCTAAGATACTGCGCAGAACCCTCAAACTCCCAGGCCTCTGGTAGAGGACCCGAGGTTGAGGAAGACACATACCACCCATTGGGGTGAGAGGGGAATTTTTTTTTTAATATATATCTTATCTTGTCTCTTTGCATGGATGAAACAAGATATAGATATATACATATACACACATTTCAAATACTCTTGCAAGCAGGGTAAAATTGCTTTGGGAAAAGCATTTTTTTATCCAGTCAGAAAATTAATACATGTTAAAAGTTCTGAATAGATAATTACCGAGCAATTATTGGAATATCATCTCTTGGAGGCACAGGGTCCAATTTATATACTTATACATACTGAACAGTACCTGACCCTAAGAGTAGGCAGTGGAGCTATTTTGTGCTACGTAAAGGTATTGAAATCCAGCCTTTAATTCAGGGGCATATCAGCCCCTGTTTTCTCGCCAGGCCTCTGCAAGTGCAGGATGGGCTCAGCCAAGGGCAGCTTCTAGTCCTGTGACTGGAAGCTACTCCCTGGGGAAAGGGAAGAACCAGAGCACCCAGGCCAGAAACAGTGTAAACTTTGCTGCTACAGCTGTGGGGCCAGCCGGCAGCCATGGCTGCGAGCAAGCAGAGGCACCAGCACTTCAGCTCAACTCACAGCTCTGAAATTTGTGCCACTGCTCAGCACTATAGCAGGCAGACCTCAGGGCCAAGTTGGGGCTCCTCAGCCCACCCATCCTACCTGTGGCTACGGCCTGCTCTAATTTATAAAAATGTTTCTTACTTGGTTATTAAAGCATTCAATACAGATTTAACTAATATTTTTTGTTGTATGTACTGAATTGGTAATAGTCAATATTTCCAAAAATATTGGGAAGGCCCAATCCTGCAGTTTTCAGCTTGGTAATAGGAATCAGGTTTATGTTAAGGACTTTCAGGATGAGCAAATAATTAGTTGTCATTTCCTTCACAGTGGCATTAGCGGGGATGTGTACCTTGTAAACTTCATACCCCATCCTGACACCTGCCACTTCTGCAGTGAGAGGTAGACCCTGACGCACATCTACATCAAGTGATCCAGGCTGCAGTCCCTTAGACAGCTCCTCCAGAACCTTCTTTTCAGATTCTGGCTTCACTTCTCCCAACACCTCCTGCTCCATACACACCCTATCTATGGCCCCACAAAGTCACAAGACTTTATCAGCCTCCTCTGGGGCTAGCCAAAGTAGCCAGCCACTATATCAGGAGAAGGCGGGGCCATCCCTTGAGAGGAGCAGGGCCCAGGGCCAATCGGCCTAGGTGGAGCCCCTGCTCCCCTCCCCATGCTGGCCTGCTCTGCCCCCCAGAAGCTCCCAGGAACCCAAGACCAGTCGCCGGCAGGTAGCCAGTTTAGTCCTAGCCCTAGCCCTGGCCCCAAGGCCACCCAGCCATGGGGAGCCAGCCCTGTCTGTGGCAGCTGGCCAGGCCTAGCCAACACATTGGGATCTGAGGATTGCAGTTATTTTTGCAATTTAGGACTTGTCTCTTTTTTCAGTCAGTTGAGAATTCCCTTGCTTGCAACAAAAGTTATAACTTGTAGATTTTGATAAAAACTTCCCAGAGATTTTTTAACTGTTAATTAAAAAGAGAGGAGAAAAGCAAACTGTTCTAGTAGGAGCCTGTGTTAGAAAGTATGTTATTTTTTCTACAATTAGAAAGCCTAAGTAAGAATAAAATACAACTCAGGGATGTATCTGCTGGAAGGAGAAGTTTAAGCTGTACACAGACCTGCCTCGCAGGAGGATAACTTAACCTTACTGGGGAACAAGGTAGAGAAGTTTTGTAGTGCACTAAAGCTCACTACTGCCTCAAGTCTCATGGAAGTCCTGGGAAACTACTTCCTTTGCCCCACAGCAGAGTGAAACTGTGAAGCAACTACAAGGTCCCAATCTGAAGGGGAGTGGGTAGCCCCATTTTCTTGCTGCCTTATGCACACTGTCATCAGACCAAGCAGAGAGGGCTAGCACCACTTCAATCACAATATTGTGGACAATTGTGTGTTCATGGAAACTCATGCAGACTCAGGGAGCAGATGAAGTGTAGAGGCGAAAGTGGAACCCAGAGGGCCTGCTTCAGTTCCTGGGATTTGGCAGTGGAGAAGGGAGCAGGACCTGGAGGGACTTGGAAAGACTCAGCAGCAGACAGGATGTTCCAGGACCTTTCTTTTCAGCCTGGCATTGGCTCTCTTCTCTTTCCCCTGTCTCAGCACTTCCATCTCATTTCTCCAGCCAGGTCACCCCCCATTTGCACGGAGCTCCCGCACACACACTCCAGACTACTACATGCAATTTTAGAGATTTGATATACTTCCTGATCTGAGACAGGAGTATGGCATGTGGGATCACCCTCTGCATGTTCCATGTAGGCAATCTCAAATTAGATATGTAGATTTCAGAGATGCAATAGAAGTCTCAAGAGAAATAATGAAAGCCATGAGGGATTCCCACCCACCCCCCTAACCCCCACAGCCATGGTCACTATTCAATTTTCTAGTGGCAGCCACTTTTCTCAGTGGAGGGTCACCAAATGGCAGACCGTCCAGAGCTGAGTCCCGAGGAAAAAAGTTTGATGACCACTGTCTTAGAGAACAGCACATAAATTCTCCCCACATATTTAGCCCAAGATGCTGGCAAGACAAGAGGATTCACCAGTAGAAAACATTCTTTGTTTTATCATCCATTTATGGAGATTCTTGGGTCGTACAAAGAGAGATGTTTGCACTCACTTTGTGCATGTAGTTCTGAAAGAAGCAAGCAATGGCAGCAATGAAATAGTTCAAACTTAGGCTGGGTAGACATAATAGCTGACTATCATATTCATCATAGTCAAGGGAAGCAATCTGTCAGAATGTGAGAGTGATTAACTGCTGTTCATTTTAAGTCTGCTTCCTGCTTACCTCAGCACAAAGCTATAATTTAGTGTTACAGACACCAGTAAGGAGCTCACAAAGTGCTTGCATTTTATGGTAATTTCATTTAATTGTTGACACTTTTCCTTGAGGGAGATTAAGAGGACATAGTTTTCTTGGGGTCTTGAGCATTTTTCTTGAGAATAACTGGTTGCTCCTGTTGTGTTGTGCAGTGCACATTTTATGCCAGAGCTGCATATGCCTCTGGTAATCTACGTGCAGGGCTTAATTTGTGCCAGGGCTGAGCACCAGCACCTCTAGGCTTGCCAGTTCATAGCCTGAGCACTACTGGCTTACCACATCATTTATTAAAGTAAAAAAACTGTGTGAACCCGAGCACCTCTTTCATTACAAATTAATCACTGTCTACATGTAGTACTTAAAATACTCAGGGAGAGTCAAGTAGGGAATCTTATGGTACAGGAAATGCACATTTTTCATTTTTTTCTCCTGGAAAAAATTCTGAGAAAGTTAATGTTTTATCCCCCCCAGAGAAGTGCAACAAAACTGTTTAAACATGTTTTTTGCCAAAATTACACCATGAGAAAAACTGGTCAGGTGTAAACCATTTTCTCTTAAACACAGCAATACCTATAACACTAATCGCTGTTTTCTACATGAATTACAGAGCATGTGTTGTACTCCAAACCCATTTTCACCAACAGAACAACTTGCCATACCATACCAAGTCCTATAGTGTAATGCAACAACTCGTCCTACCCAAACCAATGGTTTGGCCCACTAGGCATAACAGAGAGCTAGGGGCACATGCTGCACTTCAGCAAAATATTTAAGAAGATGCTTGAAATTAAAGAATAAATTCTTTTGGTGACAAGGACTTTGAATAAAGACCACCTTACAGGATGAACAGGGTAGCACTTTATTCCTGAATAAGGCATCATGGAAAGTGTTTGTTTTTTGCTGTATTTTTCATGTCTACAAGAATGGGAAGGAAGAAAGGAAAGCTAAAACTACAAACTGCAGATTGGTGGTTGTCCAGATACAAGTGATCATGGACTTATTACATTCAGCCTGGGAAAATAAAGGACAATCCAAGCCAATAATATATGTAATTAGTGCTCCAACTAAATTTCCCAAATTCAGGG
This sequence comes from Podocnemis expansa, assembly GCA_007922195.1. NCBI lineage: Eukaryota > Metazoa > Chordata > Testudines > Podocnemididae > Podocnemis > Podocnemis expansa. The sequence goes on along the minus strand of ML681998.1, from coordinate 3,055,078 downwards.
AATATTATGAGCAGAATTGATAGGGAAGGAAAATTTAGACAGAGAAATGTAAGTAAAAATTTTGAGGTCTTTAAGAAACATTTATTTAGATAGACATCATCAATTCATTATCTCCTGCGCTTTTGCTCTTGGCAGGACTCAGGCCTTCAGACACTGTGCCTCAGTTTCCACAATGGAGCTTCACTTTGGCAGCTTACAGGTCAGCCCTCCAGCCAGGTCCCTATAAAAGGTCAGCTGCACCTTATAGCATAGCAGAGTACAAAGTCACTGTCCCCAAAACAACAGAGTTTTTATGACAAGTTTATACTAGGTTTAGTTGTCAGTCTTGTAAGATTATCTATCCACATTCCTCTGGGCTAAGCACTCAGACCTAGTTATGATCTGAATTAGCAAACTTCTTCAAGTCCATGATAAACCCAAGGAAGTCCATATCAATCCTACCTTCTCTCCAGGAAGTTGACAGGCCACAGTCTTCAGTTGTTAACTCCATCTAGACTTCTCTCCCTATTTTCACTCAGCTGATCTGATTCCCTTCCCAATCAGCTCAAAACTAAGTGAGCTTTCTCTTTTTAGGCCCTTCCTACAAACCTTCCATGTGCAGAGGGCAAGACTGACTGTGCTTATAGAATTTTGCTAACCTCTTACAGCCCAGGTGGACCCTGTATATCCTATGACAATGGCAAAAAGCCATGCTTCAACCATCAAGAAAGAGAACAGCTTTGGCTAAAAGCCCATCCTGGCTCAATAGTGAAGTGAAGGACCAATCAGGAAGCAAAAAAAGCAATGTATAACAAATGGGGGGAAAAGGAGGAAATGGATAAGAATCAATATAAATTAGGAGTAATAAAGGGCAGAAAATTGAGACGGGAAGCTAAGAACATTGAAGGAAAAATCTGTGGCCAACAGGATTAAAGAAAATAAAAAGGAGAATTTTTTTAAAGGAAGTTAGAAATGAAAGAAATCCTAGCCTAGCAATGGCATAAGCCCATTACTAGATGGAGACAGTAAAAATGTTAATAGTAATGAGAAAAGGCAGATGCATTCAGTAAACAGTCCAAGTCTATATTTGGAAAGAAGCAGGGTGATGTGCTTGTATCATGTGATAATGAGGAAGTACTTTCCAATCCATTTGTAAATGAGAAAGATATTAAATAACATCTATTTGGAATAAACATTTTTAAATCAGCAAGCCCAGATTGACCGATACATATGACTCCTAAAAGAATTATTCGAGGCTCTCTCTGGCCCCACTAATGTCATATTTTAATAAATCTTGGAATACTGGGGAAGTTCCAGAAGACTAGGAGGTGTAGTGTTGTGGCAATATTAAAAAATTAGAATAACTCAAGTAACAATAAGCAGTTAGCCTGACTCCAATCCCAGGAAAAATAATGGAAAATCTGAAACAAGGCTTAAATAGAGAATTAAAAGAGAGGATTATAACTAATGCCAGTCATTATGGCTTTATAGAAAGTAGGTCTTGTCAGACAAACCTGTTTTCGTTCTTTGATAAGATTTCACATTTGACTGATACAGGTAGCTGTGTAGATATAATATACTTAGATTTCTGTAAGGTATTGGACTTGTTATATATGACACTCTGATTTAAAAATCAGCACTATACACTATCAATAAAACATATGTTAATGGTTGAAGAACCAGCTGATAGATCTCAAAAAAAAAACAGTTGTCACAGGGAATCATCATTGAAAGGGTTGTATCTAATAGGGTTCTGCAGGGATCAGAACTAAACTCAATTCAAATCAACATTTTTTATCAATGATCTGGTAAGTATTAAATCAATACTGAGAAAATTTGATGATACAAAGTTTGGTCAAATGGAAAGAATGAGGATGATGAAACAACCACAAAGAAAAATCTGGTTCTCTTGGTAAACTGGGCCCATTCAAACAAAATACATTTTAATACAGCCAAATGCAAAATTACAGCTGTAGGTACAGGAATATAGGCCATGCCTAGGAATGGAGGCCCATATCCTGGGAAAAAGGGATCCTGAATAGGACTTAGGAGTCATAGTTGGTATGTCTACACTTACAATTTGGTTCGAATTAATGAGGATTCATTAGAACTAAATTAGTGCATGGCTATACTGGCTTTCATTACTTTGAACTACGGAATTCCTTAGTTTGGAAAATGGATGCTTGCTTTGAAGTTATAACACCTCACTTAACTTCAAAGTAACTGTTAATTCGAATTTATTAGTTCAAATAAACCCAATGGAGCCACGTTAATTCAAACTAACCATTAGTTCGAATTAACACGGTTTGACCTTCTTCATCCCAGGGTGCCTTCCTCTTTCTATGTATTAGATGGGGGGCATGGCCCTTCTCAGGGTCATGTCACCACACTTCTCATGGTGCCCCCCTCTGAAATTGAACTAGCAAGTCCTGTCCATGGACATGCTAGTTCGATTTGAGTTTCTAGTGTGGACATGTTAGTTTGAATTAACTTAGTTTGAATTAACCATTGTTAATTCAAATTAACTTCTTAAGTGAAGATATAGCCAGTGGTAATGGATAGGCAACTCAGTATGAGCTCCCATAAAGGATCAATGGGATCTTTCTATGTATGAACAGTGATCTACTGAGTAGACTTAGGAAGGTGATTTTACCTTTTATATAGTATTGATGAATTTTACATTGAAGTACTGCACCCACTTCTGATGTCCACATGCTCAAAATTTGGAGGATGCAATGGAGAACCACAAAAATTAACCAAGAGCTAGAGAAATTGCCTTTCAATGGGAGACTTGAAGAGCTCATATTAGCAAAGAAAAGCATAACAAGACTCAATGGCTGGAATGTGATGCAAGACAAATTCAAATTAGGAATTAGGCACGTGTTTTTAACAGTGAGGATGATCAGCTATTGGGAAAGACTAACAAGTGAAGTGGTGGTGGGTTCTTTTTTTGACATCTTCACAACAAGACCAGTTGCCTTTTCTTCAAAATATGTTTCAGCCGAACACAAACATCAGTGACCGAGCTCAGCAGAGGGAAAAATCAGTGAAAGGTAGTGGTCCATGACAGACACAACTGCATGATCTGATAATCCTTTCTGGCCTTACACTCTATCACTAAGTCTACACTTACAAATTAATTCAGACTGATGAGGATCAATTTAAATTAAATAAATGTATGGCCATGCTGGCTTTCATTAATTTGAACTAAAGGATGCCTTAGTTCAAACTGATGAAAGTTAACTTTGATGTTATAAAACCTGCTTTACCTTTGAAGTGGCATTTAATTTGAACTCATTAGTTCAAATTAACCCAATGTATCTGTGTTAATTCGAATGAACTGTTAGTTCAAATTATCTATGCTTAATTTTCCCTACGCAATAGCACCCCCTACCTAATTCGAACTAGTGAGTCGTGTACATGTACGTGCTAATTCGAATTAGGATTTCAAGTGTGGCCATGTTAATTCGAATTAACTGATTTTGAGCTAACCGTTATTAGTTCGAATTGATTAGTTTGAATTCATTTAATTCGAACTAACATTCTAAATGTAGGTATAACCTATGAATGGGCAGACAGAGTGCATTCAATTTGGAAAAGCATCTAGAACCACGTCTACATCTACTTTTTTAGTTCAGACTTGCTAGTCCTAACTAAAAAGGCCCAAGGTTAGTCCAAACTAACCTCTGGCTAGTTCAGACTAATCTGGACTTTTTAGTTTGAACTAGCCGCACGTTGTAGTTCAAAATAACTTTTTAGTTCAAACTAGAACATGCAGCTAGTTTGAACTGGCTAGTTCAAACTATTTTAGTCCAAACTAGTCATTAATTCAGTCATTATTTCAGGTCTTGCTCATGCTTAGTTCGAACTAAAGTTTGAACTAAGCCAGCAAGTCCAAACTAACCAGGGGTACTTATTAGTTCGGACTAAGCTTTGACTAGTCCAAACTAAGAAATTTCTTAGTTCAGACTAGGCAAAGCCTTGCATGGCCATGAGCCAAATTAGTCCAGACTAAGTATACTTAGTCTGGACTAATTGGCTAGTGTAGACATAACCTAGGAGTTCAGAAACTTTTAACCTGAGACTTCCTTTTTCATCCACTTCCTTCTCTTTGGAGCCTTCAATAAACTCCAACCCTCTATTTACCACCTTAGCATATTTTATTTTTAACTTGTAAGCAGGGGATCAACATCCTGCTTAGCTGGCTGGAGGAAAGGGAATAGGTGTCAGGGCTAGACTGTATTTTCATAAGCATGCCCACCCTGCTTAGGTGCTCAGAATGATGGGACTGCTTTGCCCAAATGATCTTGTTAGCTGTTGGGTTACAAATCATTTACTGGTAAATGCAGCAAGAAGGAAATGTTGCTCCCCTTATTGGAAAAAATGTTCCCCTTAAGAAAAAAAGGTAGCAGAACGCTGCTTAGCGTGCTCTGACTGAAGGATCATTGTCAGCTGAATCAGCTGGCTAAGCAAGGGGTGTGGATACCAGAGCCCTGCGAAGTGCACAGAGACAGGTATTCCTGCGTAGAAGTGTGACTGCTGCAGGATCTATGCTCCTGCCCCATCCTGGGCTCACTGCTCTGCCCCTGAGGGTGGGGTGGGCCAGCACAACTGGTCACTCTGCTCCAGGGGCAGAGTGGCTGGAGTGCTGTGTACAGCCTCTGGCATAGACTTCCAGGGCATCCATGGAGGGCTGCGCCAGAAGATGCCCCACATACCAGTTGGCCCTGCCACCCCCGGGGGCAGTCTGGCCAAAGCAGGAACCAGGGCAGCAGGTGGGGGGGCCCACAGGAGCAACAGGACCCAGGGCCCCAAGTTCCTTTAATCCCTCTCCGGCTTAACTTTTCCCTCTCACTGTTCAAAGTGAGAGCTAATTAAGATTCCATTAGGACTCTTTTGTTTTGTTAAGTACTCACTAGAGCTAAAATTATCTACTGTGGGACACTCCAGCCAGCTTCAGTACTGAGGGTCACCCCCGAGGAGCTGGCAATCACTGAGAGCTGAGACTCCGAAAGCTGGGTGGAACCTCAAGAGTCCAAGCTGCAGAGGTCATAGTGGAGAAGCAGGTCTTAGCAGAAGATGCTGGCGTGCAGCAGAGTGGCTGATGAAGAGCAGCCAGGGGGACAGTCAATGGAGCAGCTGACAGTGTGGCCAGCAGGGAGGCTGGCTGAATGACCTGTGGAGCAACAAGCAGTAAATAGATCAGCTGGTGGAATGGCTGGCAGAACAGCAAACAGTCAGCAGGGTGGCTAGGGCCAGGGGTTGAGCCAGCCTCTGTTCAGTGCTGGGGGGGCTGTAAATGAAGTGGCTGAACAACACTGAGCGGGCCTGCTCCAGGGTCCTGCCACCACAAACAGGGCTCTGGGTGGCTGCTCTTGCCCCCTAGGATGTGGCAGCCTGCTAGGGGCAGGCAGGGCAGCAGGGGACGCTGCTCTGCGTCAGCAGCAGAGCAGAGCAGAAGGAGAGCAGTGTGGCCTCCAGTCCTGGCTGCCCCACCTAGCCCCAGGCAGACCTGCAGCCAGGCTGGGGGCATTTTCAAATCTCCCACTCTGAGCAAGCAAGAAACTACCTAATCCAGCCCTGGTGCTGGGTCCAGCTGTCCCCCCCCCCCCCCCCCGCCTGACAGAGGCTGTCTGGCAGCTTGGGAGCTGTCACATTTCTCTCCACCCCCTCATCTCATGGCTCCCCCGGCATTTTCCATCCCCCCTCTGCACAGTGTAGGAGGGATTCCAGCTGCTGGGACCCTTACTGCCCAGTGGAGGGAGTGGCTGCACGTGGCAGGAGGAGGCAATGTGTCTTGGCCCTGGGGTAGCCAGATAGCCTTGGTCTGCCTCTGGCCAGGGGATGGAGCACCAGCCCAAGAGCTACAGCTATTGTGGCTCTCAAAATACTTGTTTATTGGGGCAGGGGGAATGGCTCTTCTTGTCTTTTGGGTTGCCGACCCCTGCCTTAAGGAAATGAATGTTACCTGGGTCCTTAGGAAGCTGCTCCCTTCTGCAGCCCCAGGTGGGGAGCCATGGGCCACTTTGAAAGGCCTTGCAAGCCACTTTTTGCCCTTGGGCCACAGGTTGGGAACCATTGCTTTAAATCATGATTTGACAATTTCAGGAACTGAGCCAGAGGTTATGGGTCTATCATAGGAGTAGGTGGGTGAGGTTCTGTGGCCTGCATTGTTCAGGAAGTGAGACTGGATGATCATGGTGGTCCCTTCTGACTTAAAATCAATGCATCTATGACAACAATGTAGGAGGGGGACTGAGGTGGCCAGTTGGGATTCACTGCTGCATACCAGGGAGCTCCATGCTAAACCCCCACTCTCTCTGTAATACTTATATAGCCTCAGTAAAATTTACCCGTGAGCAAAGGGCAAACTCAAGTCCAATACTCCACTTAATTCCCTCTTCAGCCATAGTTTAAAGACTGAGGTGGTGCATTGGACTCTGCATGCACGTAAATTTCACTGTATGCATACAGGCATCTCTTTTTAGATGAATAAGCGTGCTGATTCCATCTGAACTTAATGTGAATTAAGAATTCCGAAGGAAAGAAAGCTAGACTTCCATCCAGAGAAAATATCTTTCCTCATGGCTGAGGAGGTACAAGAAATAAGGATGGATAGGAGGAATCCACACTCTGTTCACAGCTCTTTTTTAATGTGTGTATGCACATACTGTTATCATTCTGCCTTGTTTTAAAATGTCTGATAGAAACAAACTTCACAGTTGTTGATGCCACAGCTTAATCTTCTGGGACATAAGGGAAGAACAGCTTGATATACAAATGGAAGTTCATTCTGAGCACTTACATTATGCTGTAATTTTTAGTAACAAGGAAGAATCAATAATAAACGGCTCACTCAAGAAAGAAAAAGAACAAACAATACAGGCAACAGATGCTGCAACTAAAAAGAAGGGAGACTTCAGTACTTTTTCCAGCCAGTTTAATAACAGGTTTTATTTGCATTTCTCCATACATAGATAATATAGGCTTTTGCATTATCATCTAACAGAGAGATGCTTCACTGGAGAAAGAACCTCTCCAAATCAGATTCAAGACCTTGAAGCAAATGCTCAGCTGCACCAGTTATTCAGATTTTTTAAAATGCAAATATTAATAAGATTACCAGACAGGAAAGATTGTTTGTTATAATCTCTCATGTATAACTAATACATCAGTAAATATTTTTTTTAAGTTCTGTGAGTATTATGTTTGGCATAGCCTATGTGGAAAATTCTAATCCTAGCTATTACCATGCATCTCCAACTGATAATATATTTCGGGAGAGGAATTATTTATTGATTCAGGGTTTAGCAGCATTTCTATTATAAAGGCATATGACTTTTAGCTCCAGTTTTCAATTTGACATTCAGGATCAGCCCAGGAGCAAATATTCTCTTTATACAATATTTGGTTAAAACTAAAAATAATGCCACTGTTTGCCTGTGACAGGGGACCTAAAATTAATCTGATACTGCAAGACTATTTCTATATATTTGCTTTTCTTTAATACAAAAGAATTTCATCCTATTTTAAAAATAACGATGTACATGCCATTGGACCCCAAAGTAAGCTAATGCCACTGGTTGCTAAAATAAGAAAAGAGATGGAGTTTTAAGTTTATCTAAACGCACAGGGATGAATTCAATAAAAATAAAAAATACATTCACCTCACTACCACGAAGGCCCCCACAAAGAGTCCAGTTTTGCAAATGCTGAAGACCCTAAACTCCCAGTGACATCCATGGGCTTGCAGGTGAGTTAGCACATTCCAGGCAGAGATCATTTGGACAGTAACCTGCCATAAGGAAGTCATCATGCTTTTAACAGAATGCCACACATTAAAAAATACCTAGGCCATTATCTACGTACTGCTGGACAAAAGAATTCTTCAGTACCACTTTTACTACCATGCTAAGAGCTTTAGCCAGATCCTCCTCAGGCTACCAGTTTAAGCCACCAACATCTTACTTAAGCAGTACTGACAGGCAACTAGACTATGACAGTACTTCAGTATAACAGTGGCCAGGGACCCAAAAACTCTTTCTGCTCTCAGGTCTGTCGGTGGCTGGCAGGGAAACGCAGGCTTATCCGCTCCACTGGGTTCCAGCTCAGAGCCCTCAAGCTAGACACACAGTGTTGTTTCGAAATAAAAGACTCGTGTGGACATACCCTAAGTGCCACAAGGCTCCTTGTTTGCTTATCATCCCTAGTACTGATTCAGGAGGAGCCTCCCTGAGGAGCTGGGGACAGAAGCCTGTCCAAGGCTCTGATCCTAAGACCAGGGACTTGGATACCAGCCCTCAGGTAGCAGGCTGAAGAGGACCTGCGCTGCGAAGACCCCGAAGGGAGCAGTGGCCAGGACTCATTAAGGAAGCTGCCCTGCTCAGTTGGACTTTGATATAGGGGCGAAGGACTTTCGTTAGAGGACCCAGAGGCACAAGAGCCTTGAAGCAGACGCAGCAAGCCAGGATCCAGGGAACCAGGACTCTGAGGGACCATCAACGAGGGTGTCGGGCCAGCGGCTTCCCTAGCCGAAGAAAAAGGAGTAACTAGGGATTGTTGAGGTGCAAGCACCTAGGAGGGAGTCACAAGGGTGTACCTGAGGGTACCGGAGGGAATGGGGGAAGGTTTTCCTTGTTCAAGCCACAGTGACTGGCTGGTTTGGGGTAGGGATTATTTAATTTTGCTGGGTATGCTTACCTTGATCTTTATTTACCAGTGTTACTTACCTGTGCCGTGTCCCTCTCACCTTTACTCCCCTAATAAATGGTTATTGTTTTAAATTTGAGTGTCTGCCTCTGGTGGAGCTACCTCTTTGAACGTGTACGGGCGACGGAGTGAGGAGATAGCCGAAGGTGGGCACGAGCCTCCTGGACCCAAGATTTGCCCAGGGGTACACTCTGGGGGTCCAAAAATTTTATTTTAACACTCTCATTACCTTGGTGTCATATTTTGAGATGAGGTAATACAAGGTGGCACCCATGATGTACAGACCTGTTGCAAGGTAAGTGCACGCCATCACCCCCTTGTGGGGAAAAATCCAACGGGGGTAGGGGAAATGGGTGCCTCTACTGCTTCAATTTGTCCCTGATGTTTTCCAAAGTTGCCTAACTTTTGACACAATCCTGTCAGCTGTCCCCTGGATTGGAATAGCATGGCTTACAAGCCAGAGTCAGTAGCAGGCCTTGGGGTTAGGGCATAATGGCTTAGCAGCCAGAGTCAGTATGAGTGTGAAATTAGCTATTGGGTTTGGTGCCTGGGTAGGGGGACTCAGTCCCTCCTGCTCCACTAAGCCCCAGTCCAGTCAGTGCCAGGGGTACAACACCAGCTCACCAGGGTATGGTCTGAAACATGCTGGCTTTGATCCCACACCACCCCAGGTCTCAACATTCACAGCCCTGGGCTACTTCTTACCCAGTTGTTGCAGGCATTGTCTCACAGGGCTATAGGCTGTCTACTCTCCCCATCCCCTGAGGGTCATGAAGTCTGCTGACAGCAGTGATCTCTTGAGCATCTGTCTCTGGGTGGCCAAGCAAGCATGGCTGCTCTTTGGTGAGGCCTTTGGGATTGCGCGCTCTCACTGCCAGGGTCTGATACAGTTCCTGACAAGGAGCTTCCAGTGCATGTCCTCCATCCTCACTGGTCAGTCCTGAATGAGCTGGGTTGCTCACTTTTATCCTGGGATAGCAGTTAAAGCATGCCCAGCAAAGTCAACAGGGCAGAGCTTCCACCACCCAAAGAGAAGGCTGAACTTCTTCAGTGCAAGATAGTCCCACCCCATTACAGGACCTATACAGCAAGTGGTTCCCCTCCTTTGCTGTTATATTCCATTAACAAAGATCAGGGATAATCAGGTTGTTGTCTTTTCCATTCCAACATTCAAACCACGGATCATACTGCACATTATTTACAAAAACATTTTATTCATTATAGAAATTAAAAAAGCAAAGCAAAATGAGCATCAGTGTATATGGGAAGTATTGTTATTGAATGTCTGAATTATTGTGTCAGCAATCTCAATCACTTTGCATCCTTGCAACAACTGGAATCCCCAGAAAGTGACTTCAGAAGGGTCTTCTGCTGTATGAAAATTCCAGTTTAGCCCACGAATATTCATTCTTTTATCATGTTTACTCTTTACTCCACTTCCCAGTTAGGTTGCAACCTTCTAACAGTAAAAGAAATCATTTCATGATTTGCCTCACTTCTTCCTGTTTAAGTGAAATAGTCAAGGCCTGTATCAATAATTTTGTATTGTGGTTTCTGCAGCTGGGATGGTCTATATACTATCATGCTGACCACTTTTACAACACTGTAATAAATTTCATGCAAAGTATGCCTTCTGAGGTATTATTTGAAATGTCATTATTTGCTGAATATTATTGTCCTGGTAAAATATGTGCATTAACATTGTATATAAAGTTATGATTTTTCTACTGCATAACATTGCTGTAACTTGTTCCACAGTTTGGAAAGAAGGCCCAAACTAGTATTTCAGAGACAAAGACACATTGGGTATGTCTACATTTGAAAGCTAGTTCAAATTAAGGAGGTTTAATTCAAACTAATTTACCATATATACTCACATATAAGCCAATTCGCGCATAATCTGACCCCTGGTTATAAGCCCCAAAAACAGGGAAAAAATGCATGACCCACATATAAGCCAAGGTCTCTGGGCAGCCTCAGGCCCCTAAACCCCCCACCCTGTGCCACCAGCGTCCCTGGACTACCCAAACTCCTCCTTAACCCGCAGGCCTTGCCACCGCTTTCCCTGGGTTCACTGACCCTCCCCCCAACCCTTGGGCCCTGCTACTACTTTCCCCAGCTCCCAAAAACCTCCCTAATCGGACCATGCCACTTCTTTCTCTGGACTCAGCAGTACCCTCCCTAACCCCTGGGCCATGCCACTGCTTTTCCTAGGCTCCCTGACACCCTCCCTAACCCCTAGGTCCTGACACTGGCTCTCCCGGGCTGACCCCCACCCCACCCAGGGCCTCTTTACCTGGCCTCTCTGATGGCCAGAACAGATGCTGGGTCTCCCGCCCCTTACTTAGTTTAACCCCTGCCCAGGCTGACTCCCCAGTATGAGCACTCTGGACACATACTGGGGTTGCCACACTGAGCATGCTCAGAGCATGCTCAGGGTGGAAGATTTAAAAACTCCAGAACTGGGGCTGCTCTCTGCTGGCCTGACCCTCACATAAGCCGAGTGCCTTTTTTAAAGGCGATTCCAAGTCATAAAAATCTCAGTTTATACACAGGTATATAAGGTATTACCTGTCTACACTAGGCTTTCATTAGTTCGAATTAAGGGATTCCTTAATTCAAACTAATGAAAGCTTAGTTTGAATTAATAAGACCTGCCAGTTATTTCAAACTAAGTCCTAAATTCAAACCTTAAGTCAAACTAAGGACAGTGTAGACTAGGATTAACCCTTAGTTCAAACTTCATAAATTTGAATTAAGAGCAGTTAGTTTGAAACAAAGTATACTAATTCTACTTAACATTAAGTCAAATTAGTCCAGTTTGTTAATTCGAACTAATAAATTTGAGTTTAGTTCAAAATAAACTCAAACTTACTAGTGTGACTTAGCAAATTCGAACTAACTTTTCTTAGTGTAGACGTAGCCATTGACACCCCACCAGGTATTAAAGAGCTATAACCTGCTTAGGCAGCCATTCTCAAAAAATGGAAAGGTGTAAATAAGAAGTTTACATTTCTTAACAGGAACTGCTTGTCATCTGCACCCCAGCTGGGGGAAGTCCTCAAAGAAGTGAGAGTGGTATAAGAAGGAGAGGGTGTATCTTTTTGTAGTAAATATGCATATCTCATTGTTTTATCTTAACCAGTGTGTTTGGTTAAGGTATATGATGAACTCTAAGACTAGTACATATCATTTTCTGTTGATGAAATGACAGAGTTTACATTGTTCAGTAGCGTGCTGGACAATGCAAGATGCATATTTCTGATGGAAGGTCTGGGAACAGAGATCTTATTGCTGTTGTTCTGAATTTTAATTCATAAGTGACTGGCCAAAGCATTTGTGTAATATAGTTGGAAATGATTTTACATGCTGGAGGCTCTAGGTCCTGGCCAGGAATAAATGTTTTTACAACAAAGCTGTATAAAAGGCACTCCATTTTGGAGCACTGAGGGGTATAGCTGTTCAACAGTCCAAGCTGTACCCTGGGTAATGTCACAGTAGTAACCTACCTTCATCTTCAAATAATACCAATCAAAAGAGAATATCTTAATTTCAAACTCTGCCTCCAGCAGTGTAATCATAGAATCATAGGGTTGGAAGGGATTTCATGAGGTCATCTAGTCCAACTCCCTGCTAAAAGCAGGAGCACTCCCACTAAATCATCCCAGACAGGGTTTTGTCTAACCATGCCTTAAATGTTTCTGAAGATGGAGATTCCACTATTTCCCCATGTAACCCATTCCAATGCTTCACCACCCTCCTAGTGAGAAAGATTTTCCTTCATATCCAACCTTGACCGCCCCAACTGCAGCTTGAAACCATTGCTCCTTGTTCTGGCCTCTGTTACTACTGAGAACAGCCTACCTCCCTCCTCTTTGGAGCACCCCTTCAAGTAGTTGAAGGTTGCTATCAAATCCCCCTCAGTCTTCCCTTCTGCAGACTAAAGATAGTCATTTTCAGATTGTTATTTTCCTTTTGAGTATTAAACAGGTTCAAAACATTTGCAGTATGGCTAATGCCACACAATGAATTCACGCAACCTGGAAGATGCCAGATGTAGGGCCTAATTCTGATGAAATAACTAGCTTCAGTAGGAATTGGATAGAGCTCATAACACACTGACAACAGATTAGTAGAAATGGTAAGCTATTAAAAGGATAGCACTGTCAAAGACAAAATCAGTAGGATTCCTCAAGATAACTTTGACAGATACAGAGGGTTAGTCTAGTTCAACAAAACAAACAAGGAAACCAGTGGCACTTTTAAAGACTAACAAATTTATTTATAGAATGAGCTTTCGTGGGCAGAATCCCACTTCATCAGATGCATTCATCTGGTGAAGTGGAATTCTGCCCACAAAAGCTCAGGTGATAAATTTGTTAGTCTTTAAAAGAGTCACAGGACTCCTTGGCTATGTCTACACCTAAAAGCTTAGTTCAGATTTGCTTAGTCCAAACTATGATTTTGAAGTTAGTTCTAACTAACCACGTTTTTTTTTTTAGTTCGAGCTAACTTTTTAGTTCAAACTAAAAAAGAGCAGTTAGTTCAAACTAAAAGTTAGTTCGAATTAAAAAACACATGGTTAGTTCATACTAACCGCTAGTTTGAATTTATTTAGTTTGAACTAGCCTGACTATGTCATGCTAGTTTGAACTAATTTTGAAATAAGTTTGAGCTAGTAGTTAGTTCAGACTAACCAGCCAAACTAGCTAGTTCAACCTAAGGTTTGCTTAGGTCGAACTAAAAATTTTTTTAGTTCGAACTAGGGAAAGCCTAGAGTAGACAGGGCTCAAATTAATCTGGATTAAGCCTACTTAATCCAAACTAATTTGCTAGCGTAGACATACCCCTTGTTTGTTTGACAGATATATTTGCTAACTCAAGTCTTGTGTTGTATAATAATGTCTATAATATGTTATTAAGGCTTAAAGGGATAAATGCAAAGTATAAGGTTGGTGGCACAGATTGGTTTGACATGCCCTAGAAGATTAGAAGAAGATACCTTCCGATGTATCTAAACACATTTCACCTCACACACAGCACAGACTTGCATTAGGGAATGAGAGAAATGAAGTAAATATAGGGACAGAGGGACCAATACCATTAAACCTTTCCATGAGTCACCAGAGACCCTCAACTGCCAGTGATACAGCAGGAGCTGTGGGTGCTTAGTAACCTACCAATTTCAGGCCATTTATTTTGGTGCCTAAATATGAATTTAAGTGCTAGATTCTAAGAATCAGTGTTTGCAAAATTGGACTTATCTGACATTGGCTTGTAACTGAGTCATGATGTCTGTGTTCCACATTTTGTGTCTGTTTCTAAATAAGTTACATTTTCCTTTTATAGCAATGTATGGATATAAGGTGCATTTTAAGTTGCATTGTAGTTAAGATTTTCAAAGGAAGCGCTGTACCTGACAGGTATCTTAACAAGGTTTTGTTAAGAGCTTACATGGATCCTGGTCCTATTGAAATCAGTGGGAGATTTGATATGGACTTCAATGCAAAGGAGATTTCACCTTTATTTCATGATTATGAAATTTACAACTAAGATCCTGTAACTGCATTTTTTGAGGACCCAAAGCTCCTATTTAGTCTTTGTTCCCATGACTGATATTCTCACCTGTGCAGAGGCCAGCACAGAGAGGAAGAACACATAAATCTCAGTAAGGTTCCCTATGTGATTGCTTAGGATTGCTACCCCGCACCCCCAGGTGTCCAAGAGCCTATCATTCAGCCTAAGCTTCTAAGCCATTCACAATCAGGAGGTAAATAGGCATCTGTCTGCCTTAGGGTTTGTACACACTACTGCGTAAGTTGATATTATTTATGTCACTCAGAGGTGTGAATAAGCCAGCCCTGAGTGACATCAGTTATACTGACCTAAGCACCAATGTGGACAGCACCATGTTGGTGTGATGTGGTTTTATTATGTTGTTGGAAGACCCTTCTTTGTCTACATCTGCACTGCTGGAGCACTTCTAATGTAGACTAGCCCTAAACTGAGTGAGTATTCTAATTACTAGGCTAACAGTTACAAGGTGGGCAGCGGTGGCAGCAACACTTTCTGGGAACAAAGGCAGACACCCAGCTCATTCCCACAAGAGGCACCTACATGCCAGACTTCAGGAAAACAGATTGCATTCTCAGAGCATTATTGCTATATGGCGTTAACCTCTGTCACCTCATGGCAATAGATAACTAGCACACACCTCTCACTGGCTTCTCCCATCGAATACTTAGGTGACTCCCCAGTTAGAATGTTGGCTTTTGCAGATCCCATCCTAAGACACCACCCCATCCCCATTCATTGCAGAGGAAGTCTAAGTATCTAATTTGGTTTTGAGCATCACAGTGATGTTTCTGTGAATTTCTAGGTGCTGTGTCACTCAGCAATACAGTGCCTATGTCCCACCAAGGACCTCACCCTAACATCTTTGAAAATCTGGTCCTCAGTATTTAGCAGGAATTGCTCCGTAAGCTATAATAATTTTAAAAGAAAACAACTAAACCCAGCATTGCTGTAAAGCATCCAGAATTTTGCACAGACATGCCAGTCAATGAGCCAGATTCAGTCATCACATAAGCATGTATAACTCTAAGCACCCAGTTTTGGCCTGAACTCCACAATGCTCTCAGCTCTTTTTGTCAGCCTCAGACTAGTAAGCCAACCGGCATCAATTAAGTCAGTTAAACAACAATATAATCACTTGGTTAGTTAAACATAACTCTGCATGAATGCAGGACTCTACTAGATCTCTGCAGATGCAGTGCCATCCTGGATATGGGGAGGAGGTGCAACAGAGGTTCTGTGAGACATAGGTTAGTGCAGAATACAGTCTGTACATATTTCTGTTTTAAATTCCATTGAGCTTGGTTCAAATGGATTGTTCAGTTTCAAACTTGCTTCATATAAACAGGTAGCATGAGGTCAGTGAGGCAAAATGTCACTCACTACTCCTCTAGAGCAGTAGGACTCTGCAACACCCAAGTGCAAATTCATGCATAAATCTCAGCCTATACAAATCATTGCATATTTTCATGTAGAAGTTAGCATAAGAACAAGGGAACCAAACAGGGGCGGAACAAACAAGAAGTCCTGTGGCACTTTTAAGGCTAACAAATTTATTAAGGGATAGGCTTTTGTGGTCATAATCCCACTTCTTCAGATACATGAAATGAAAACTGCAGTATGTCATGTATACATACACACGCAGAGAAGGGTGGGTCACAAGATCAATCCATACAGTTCCAGAGGAGTAGTCTGTTAGTCTACTTCAGAAAACCAAAAGATAGGCCCCATGTTATGTTATTTAAATATATACTTAGAAATATCAGTGTCCTGTAATAGACAGTGATTGTGATCAGGTCTTTAGTACTCACTGTGTAAACATTCAACATATATTAACCATTAAAAGTGAACAAAGAGTTTTAATGAGGAAGTGTGTGATGGATAGAACAGTCATGGCCAAAAGACATGACAATAAAATCAATCTTGGAGTGAATGTGAGTGTCAGGGCCAACAAGGTGTATTACAATACGAGTGCTCCAAGGTTGAGATCCTCAAAGGTATTTAGGCACCTAGCTCTGGTTTCAATGCAGGTTAGATGCTTAAACATAGTTTAAGGATCTGGGTCCAAATCCTTTATTTCTCTTTCCATCCTTTGGCAGCATTCAGAAATAAGGCATCGCAACAGAACTGAGAATTATATTTGCATTGTCACTATGTTACTTTTGGGGAAAATGGAGACACAAAAGAATAGCTTTGCCCAAGGTAAAACTGAAAGACTATGGCAGAGCCTGGGGGTTTGGAGGGGACAGATTTCATGACTTCTCATGCTCTAACCAAGATCAAACAAGGTCAGAAAGTTACAATTCTCTGCAGCAAGTTGAATGATTCAGAAAGCCTCAATGGAATTGATGATTCCATTGCTACATGTAAATGTAAACTACAAGTAACAAAACAAAGTCAGGGGTTATTGTTGTGGCATTTAATTAATAAAATCTGACACCTTTTTAAAATTATAACACTGTTTAATTTTAGAATGATACTGTAACAGGGAAGACACACCACTTTGTGTTTCAGTAATTGTGTAAGTTTTAGCCACCCTGTCTTTAAATAAATTTTCTGCAGGGTGAAATACTTGTTGGTTTTTGCTATATACTTGTTTGCCAAAGAATAGTTACCTATCTCAATTCTAAACTTATCTACCATAGAGCAATTTATCAATCCCTTGAACATGGTACCAAAAAAAAATTTTCCTTTCCTTCTTTCTTGAATATACTTTGTCTTGGAACAGATAACACCTGTGGTTTTCTATCAATTACCCATATATGGCAGAATGAAATTAAATTTGACACTGTCTTTGTGACTAACTCAGCTAGCTGCTGAGTGTTTCCATAGAATATACAAAAAGAGAAAACTAGTAGCTTATGGAAAGGCACTCTGGGGATAAGCAGAATAAAGAAACAAGATCTTTCTTGATAACATCTATCATAACAAAACACAAAAATCAATCACTTGCTTTGGAAAGCACCAAGGGTGCCTTCATGGTATTATCACCAGCTTGTATACTGGGTGCCTCATAAAGTGAGATCGGTAGCTTTCAATAGTCCAACCAATGTCGAACTCAGGTTAGCATGCACAGGACCAGATTAATGCAGGAGCTTTAGGGACTGCAGCCCTGGGCCCCAGCGTAAAGGAAGACCCCATGGCCTCCCAAAAATCCAGCCCTGCTCTGGCCAGTGCAGTGCTGGCCTGGCCCCCACAGTTCAAGCTGGCCTTGCCGGTCTCTTCTGCCAGGCCCCTGGTGCAGTAGTCTGATAGCACTCCAGGCCCTGGAGGCCCACCACCAGAGGCTGCATCTTGCTCCAGCTGGCTCTGCCCCGACCCCTGGAGCTCTGCTGCACACGTCAGCCCACCCTGTCTCTGGCCAGTCACCCTGGGGGCGGGGTAGGAGTCCCACAGAACACAGCTTCTGGCCCAAAGGCCTCTCTCCATGTGCACCAGCCCCACAGAGCTGGTGGGTCTGCCAAGAGGTCCCAGAGTCAGCATGCCTGAGCACCACACTGCCCTGCCCCCAGGCTGGCCACCACAATGAGGGAGACACGATACCAAACCTGGGCAGGGACTACAAAAGTGGGCCTCCCAGGGCCCCACGCCCCCTTAATCCAGCCCTGAGCACCTGTAGGCCTTGCTTTCACACTAAGTGAATCAAAAGGTCTCTGTATGTGACAAAGACAAAGCATGATCAGCAACAGTCCCTGATCAAAAGTGGCTTCTTGAGTTATGGAATCAGGAAGGATCGGTAAACAGACAGAAACAACAGGACTTCTCTATATGACATACTGGGCCCTGATTGGCTGCCATCTGCTGCTGCCCCTCATAGCTGGTGAAAAACCAAGTCTCACTAGTTCTACCAGTGGTTGACCCTGGAGGTCCAAACCTCCTCTTCTGTTTTAAAAAGGCTATTTACAATAGCAACAAGTTCTCCAACAAGGGGCACCATGGTTTCCAAGACAGCAGCAAATGCCTGGTACACCCCATCACAAATACGTTCAAACAAATATGGGCCCAAACCCTTGGTGGTCAACAAATGCCTTGTGATGTATACTGTGATGTCTATAGGAGCAGGAAGGAATCTCAGGATCTGTTGTAATTCACTGGTCCTTCCTCCACCCTGCTGAACAGAGATATGTAAAGGACTCACACAGAACATCACACTACACACTGCCTGGTATCTCCATGCAGCAGAACTGTATATGGAGCCCTACGCACCATGGAGGAAGTGGAACTATTTTCCATTTAATACAAATTGGTGCGGTGAAGAAGTTTAACAAAGTCTTTGCACTTCCTTCTCAGTTTAGCTGTGCTAAGCACAGGGCAGGTGTCTCTCTGTCTCTCTCTCTCTCTCACACACACACACACACACACACACACCATTCAGTTCAATTTGTGACTGACATAGCTGTGTCAGCAAAAGGCCATAATGTGACACTGTTATACCAGCAAACTATTTTTCCAGTATAATTTATTTCACCCAGTGAGACTTAAATGGGCCATCATAAAAGTACAGTTTTGCAAATATCCACATTGGATGCACTATGTGGTGCAGTGTACCAATATAGCTGTATCAGCAAAGCCTTCCAAGTATTGGACCCAAGATACTGTTAGTCTGTCCACCTCTCCTCTTCAAAAAGCTTTTTCTTTGCTCTGAGGTTTCTCCTGACCTCCAATCCTTCCCTTCAACCTCTCACACTCTGTCAGCACTTTCTGCTTCATATCTGATTACCAGTCCCTCTGACACAGTACGTTTAACAAATGGTGTTTACCCGCATGCAGGGCGGTTCCTGGGGGGTGTGAGGCCCCGGGTAAATCGCCCTCAGCAGGGCCCCCACTCACCCCACCAGCACTGGTGGGGCAGAGCAGGGCAGTTGGCCTAGGGGAGGGGCAGGGTCCTGCACCAGCCATCCCATGCTGGGGACAGGGTGAACCAGCGAAAAGCCATGCCCAATTCAGCACTGCCACACTGCCCCCTCCTCACACCTGCTGCTTTTGGCTCTGTGCCTGAGCAGCAGGGAGCAGGCAGGAGGTAGCATGGCTGGAAAGGGTAGCAATATGGCCCCGCACTGCCTCCTGCCCCCTCCCTGCTGCTCTGGCACAGAGCCGAAAGCAGCATGTGTGGCCAGGTGTGGGGGGTGGGATGAACCAGCAGCACTGAACTGGGCTGCCACTTTTGGCAAGCTTGCCCAATCTTTAGCATGGGGGGGGCAGCATTGGGGCCCTGCGGAGCCCCCCAAAGCATGGGACCCTGGGCGGCTGCCCCTCTTGCCATACCTTAGGGGTGGCCCTGCCTGCATGATATTCTCCACCCATGCTGGGTCAGGATTGGGACCTATTTCCTGGAATGCAAGCACTTAGTAAATATCTAACATGCTTCCTTGGCCCAGTCACCAAACTTTAGAGTGGTTACACCACCAGAACCAGAAATGGCTGAGTGAATTGGAATAGAATACGGAGCCTTTTTAATCCACTATGATTCTACAAGCAGGTGATATCCTTGAATTAAATTGCTAGTCTCACTTCAGTTCCTAGTCGTTTGTGGGTCTACATTATAAAAAACAGCCCTTTTGCTGGTAATCTCAGGAGAGAGGAAAAGCACTCAATGTACATGGAGAGGAAACTACCTTCTCATCTCCCGAGCTGCTCCTTCTGGATCACATTAAGGAGATACATTAGTAATGTATATCAGCACAAAGAAAGACTGTGTCATGGAGGGAAACAATAAAATCATCAGTTTATCAAAGAAATTGACACAGACTGCATATACTGTAATTGCACAGTTCACTAAACCAAGTTCACACACAGACAATATATGAACCACATTTTTTCCCCCTGGGATTACACCTACCAGTAATCCCTCCATTCTGATTCTGCAGGCAAACTCTGTTATATTCAAGTAACAGTTACACAACTGGCAGTGATACAGGTAACCTTGCATTGTCATTGTTGATGTTATCTGAATAAAGAGAGGATTTCAGGTCTCAGCATTAATAGGTCATAAAGGGAGGAAAAGGATGGGAGAGGAAGAAAGAAGCATGTGTGTTCAAGTGTCTAGTTTTCTAGCTTGTTGCCAAGGACTAATATGGGAGAAGAAAGAAAAGCCTTTGCAGAAAAGATAAAATGACGTTTGAATTCAATATTTGTGTTCTGTGGTCCAAATACTGAGATCCCTGAATACAAATATCATATGAATCCAAAGAACAGTTGATTGGGGCATCATTAACTGTAACAATGAATGGTGGGTTACCAATGTAACCATCCTTCGAGATGGGCTGCTCACATACATTCAGTTACCGGTGTCTATGTGCCGCAGCACATGGTAGCCTAGAAAGTCTTTTAGCCCTAGCCCGTCAGGTCAGGGACAGTGGCCAATGCCCCCTCTGTGCTGCAACCGCAGCTATATGTGCAACCCTGACTCTGACTCTCTCAGTCCCTTCTTTTTGCCAACTCTGCTTAGCGGGGACAGTGGGAGGGATCTGAATGTGTGTGAGCAGCCTATCTTGAAGAATGGTGCTTAAGTAGGTAACCGATCATTCTTCGAGCACTGCTCACATCATTCAGTTACAGGTGACTGCTAGCCATACGCAGGATGGTGGGCAGAGTTACAGCTTACCCACTTTGAGTATGGCTCTGCCCAACATGATATCCTCTCTTGCCTGTTGGACGATAGAGTAGTGCATCATGAAGATATGTACTGACAACCACGTGGCTGCTCTGCAAATCTCCTGTGCAAGGAAGGCTATTGATGAAGCTTGGGCTCTGGTTGAGTGATCCCTGACCTTGCCCAGAAGGGGGTGTATTCAACCTTTTGTAGCAATCTTTAATATATTTCACAATCCACTTGGAAATGCACTGTGATGATACTGGTTGTCCTCTTTTTCATTCCGCAGTCACAACGAACAGTTGGGAGGTCTTGCAGAAGGAACATGTGTGCTCAATGTAAATTAAAAGCACCCTTTGACATCCAGGGCGTGCCACCTCCTCTGGTTCTCCGTAACCTGAGGATCTGGAAAAAACACTGGAAGGCAAATATCCTGGTTCAGGTGGAAAGGGGACACCACCTTCGGGAGGAAGCATGGGTGTGGGCATAGCAATACCTTATCCAGGAAGAACCTTGTATAAGGAGGTTCTGAGGACAGGGCCCTCAGTTCAGAGAGCCAAAGTTATTGCTACTAGAAAGGCCACTTCCAGGCAAGGACCAGCGGGGTACATGAGTCTAGGGTTCATAGGGAGGCTCCATTAGGCAGTTGAGCACCACAGTAAGATCCCACTGTGGGGTAGGGTCTCTAGAATGTGAGTAGATTCTCTCGATCCCCTTCAGGAACCTGGCAGAAGTAGGGTGGAAGAAGATTGGGTCCCCTCTACTTTATTGTGTAAGGCAGAAATTGCTGCTAGATGGACCCTCAGGAAGGAGGTTGACAAACACCTAACCTTGAGGTCCAGCAGGTACTCGAGGAAGAAGTGAATAGGGGCTGACTCTGGTACCACGCCTTTTTCCTTAGCCCAGATGAAAAAACGTTTCCACTTAGCAGGTAGCCCTGGTAGAGGGTCTCCTACTACCTATCAGTACCATTTTCACCCTTTCTGAGCAGAATCTCTTTCAGCCATGCAATCTTCAGGCCATGAGGTGGAGCAGACCTGGATTCAGGTGCTGTAGCCAGCCCAAGTTCTCAGTTAGCAGGTTCACCACAGAGGGAGGCAGAGCGGAGTATCTATCGACAGATCCAATAGGATCAAGTACCAGTGTTGTCTGGCCCAGTCCGGAGCTATCAGTATCATTTATGCTCCATCCCTCTTTACCTTCAGTAGGACTCTGTATATTAGAGGGATTAGTGGGAACATATACAATAGAGCCCCCCCCCCATGGGAGTAGAAAGGCATCTGTGAGTGAGCCCCTCTCTTGACCCCTGAGGGAGCAGAAGCAGTGACGCTTCCAGTTCTGGCATGTCATGAATAGGTCTACCTGGGGTGTTCCCCACCAGTTAGTTAAGTGGGACACCATTTCCCTGTGCAGAGACCATTCATGATGGGACAGAAAGGTTCTGCTGAGTGAATCTGCTATACTGTTGTCTACTTCTGGGACGTGAGCTGCCATCGGCATGAAATTGTGCCTCAGGGCCAGCTCCCACAGCCTGGTAGCTTCCGCACATAGGGCTGGAGAACAAACACCCTCCTGGCAGTTTGTGTAAAACATGGCAGCTGCGTTGTCTGTTAAGACCTAGACTGTCTTCCTTTCTATTTAGTCCAGGAAGATCCTGAAGGCCAGGCAGATGACCCTGAGCTCCTTCACATTTATATGAAGGCATCTGTCCCTGGGGACCAGTTCCCTTTGCTGGATATTCCCCCCAAAATATGGGCTCTGCACCCCATGTCCGAGGCATCAGTGAATAGGGTCACCACACGGCTTGAGGTCTCAAAGACAATGCCCCCCATGGCAAAAAGTGGATCCTGCCAGATTTCCAGGGTCCCCAGAATCTTGCAGGGAACCAACAGTACCTTGTTCAGGGAGTGTCTCTGGGGGGCAGAATACTGTAGCCAGCCAGACCTGAAAAGGTCTCGTTCTCAGGTGGGCCATCCTTATCACAGAGGTGGAGGCCACCATATGACCCAGAAGCTGGAGACAGCATCTGACTGTGGTTATCTGAGAGTCTTGCAGCTACAAAATGATGGTGCAGATAGACTGAAATCTTGAAAGGGGCAGGGAAACCCTCCCTTTTTTTGAGTCCAAAAGGGCTCCTATGAACTCTGTACTCTGAGTTGATGACCGTTTTGACTTTTTGCGATTTATGCAAAGTCCTAGATACCAGGACAGCCATTTTGTTATTCTTATGCTGTGTTGGACCGGTGTTTTGATCTCCCCCTTATGAGCCAGTCATCTAGGTTGGGGATAGATTCTCATACCCTGCCATCGCAGGTGTGCCGCAACCACTACCATGCATTTTGTAAACACCTTGGGAGCTAGGGAGAGCCCAAAGTGAAGGGTTGTAAACTGAAAATGTTGTCCCCCACACACACACACACACACATACACAAAACGAATCTGAGGAAAATTCTGTGGTGGAGTTTTATCGCTATGTGGAAGTAAGCATCGTTTAGATCAAGGGCCACGAATCAATCCCCATAGTTTAGAGCCAGAATGATTTGTGAAAGAGAAACCCTGCAGAATTTTATTTTTTTTATGTGTTTGTTTAAAACCCTGAGGTCTAGAATGAACCTTGGGTCACTGTTTGGTCTGGGGACTAGGAAATACTGTGAGTAAAACCCTTTTCCCCATTGTCTCCTTGGGACCTTTTCTATGGCCCCTAGGAAGAGCAGTTTTAGGCACTCTCTTTCCAGGACCAAATCTAGTTCTAGGTTCCCGAGGTTTGGGTGAGGGGGCAGTTTTCTGTCTTGAGGCATGGATTTGAATTTTATGGAATACCCTTTGGATACAGCATCCAGTATCCTGCAGTCAGTTGTGATGCTGGCGCAGTGGTGAGAATACAAAGCTGGATGGTTGTTAAAGATCAGGGGCTGGGTTGTGGTTCTACCAACCTCTGGCTGACCCTCAGAAATGCCCCTTTTGTCCCACAGGGTGAGAAGTACCCTGCCCCTGGCAGCTGGTCTGAGAGGGCTGGGGCTTTTTGCTCTTGCTTGACCGGGACTTTGCCCTGTCCAGACCTTCATATTGGCATTGGGGTAGTGGTAGGATCTCGAGCAGGTTGAGATTGTTGCTGCAGTCATTAAGACTGTTGCTGTGTTTGCTGGGGCCTAAATGAACACCTGGATACCAGTGGTATATACATGCCCAGGGACTTTAGGGTGGCCCTAGAGTCCTTCATCCCATGTAGCTTAAAGTCTGTGGACTCTACGAAGAGCACAGGGTCCTCAAAAGGGCGGTCCTGGATCATTAGTTGCATTTGTTGTGAGAGGTCAGACCCTTGCAGCCAGACTGACTGCCTCATTGCTACCACGGAGGCCTTGTTGTCTGTCCTGATATCTGGATCCGAAAGCTCATCACTTCCACGGGACTTCATCTTTTCCTTGCTGATCATGGTGGGGGCTCCACCTGCCTCTAGCACCCCAGACTGTAAGCTGAATAGCCTGTTTTCTGGGAACCTCTAAGCTGCACTGAGTGGTGAGACACCCCCTATCCCCCAACACACTCTTTCTCCTAGTCCAAATAGAACTCACTAAATCTGATCTTTCTAATCAACTTGGGCTAGACTTCCCCAATGCTGCAATTGAAACTTGGTAACATTGTAACTGTTTAATGGTTTTTCTCTCTTTGTGTGGTTATTAATATTATACCTGTTCAGGTATTTTTCTTCCCTTTTATACTTATTACTATTAGTATTGTAAGTTTTATGTACCTGGCAATAGAGTAACTTTTGTCATCAAGCTGGTTGGTAGCCTGTCTCTAAACTTCATTTACTCTTTTGTGTTATTGGCTTCCCTAGATTGTTTGGTAGTAACACTTCTTTTAGCTAGCCAAAGATCCTTGTAACTCCCAAAGATCCTGAAAGGGTTGCTCTTTAAGGGGGTTACTACTAGAACAATTGTAAAGTGACAGTGGGGATATAAGTATGCTGAATCTGGGGAATATAAGGGTAACAGTTGAAAAGTGTTCTTTTGACCCAGCCTGACTGAGTCTGGGAGCATATAAGGGTGACAGATTAATGTGCTGTTTTGACCCAACCTGCTCAGATGCACGCTCAAGTCTAGTGCAGTGTGGTGCCATGGGCATATAAGAGTAGCAGCAGAGAAGTGCCATGTAACCCAGCCTGCTGAGTTCAGGGACATATAAGGGGTCAGCTGAAAATGCTGATAGACCCGGTCTGCTCAGACACACTTTGTTAAACCTGTGGCTGGAAGAACCCTGTCCTGGAAAATTTTAGTCCTGCAAGGGTAGCTCCATTGGGAAGGGACTTGCAGAAGGGAGAAGTGAGCTCCATATAGAAACACAAGTGACACAAGTAGTACATTAATAGGATTACAACCACCCACACACACCCACACACAAAAGAAAGTAGTCCTAAGAAATGAGCATACCACAAGTTTATGGGCAAATTTAGTAACAGCTCAGCAGCAAATGAAAGATGATAGATAGAGTCAAGACTGATCATGAAGAGTCTTGGAAGTAAAGAAAAGCAACTGATGTTTGATGCCATAAAGAAGCAGAAGCCAACAGAGGGATTCAAAGAGAGAAGTGACATGATCAAAGAAATCAGCATTGTGACTGGATATGAGCAGGGCAAGACTGCATTTTTCAAGGCTGAAGAGAATGATATTGTAATAATAAATACATGAGATGAGAGCCTAGACAGCTGGATGGATGAGAAAGGCTATATCACAGGCGATGTTATGCAGAAAGAATCAGCAAGACGTAGACATAGCCTGAATATGAGAACCTATGAGATATCCAAGCTAAAGATGATGCTGTGACTATGCGCTTGAGTGACATGAAGGATTGTGGTGCTGGCCACAGCGATCAAGATATGCAGTGACAGGGACAGGGGAAGAAAGATTGGGAACTCTCTTTTAGCCATGTTTAGCTTGAGCAGATGGCCAGACATCCTTGAGAAGACGCCAGAGAGACAGGCCAAGATTTTAGTTTGGACAGGAGGAGACAAATCTGCTGTAATGAGGTAGATAAATAAATCACCTGCACACTGATTCATTGATAGGTCTGTGAATCAGATATTCACTTTGTGTTTGTGGATGAGATTACCTAGAGAAGTTGTGTAGAGAGAGAAGAGAAGGGATACAAGGTCAAAGACCCACCGAACCCTGCAACACGATGGCCTGCCCCTTTAAGAGCCAAGTGGGCAGGGGCTACCCAGTTCCTTTTAATTAACCTCTCTCTGCATGCCTGTGCTCAGTGAAGACCTGCAGTTAGGAGTTTCTTTAAAGCATTTATGGAACTTCCTGGAATGCAGATAAGAAAGCACAGAATGCTAACAACACCAGCAACTGCATATTGATGCCAGGCTTTCATTCAGTTAGGAATCAAAATGGAATTTAAGAAAGCTTGATTCAATCCAAACTCAGGTGCTGGTAATAGCATGTGGTGCCTTCATTACAATGTCTCTGTGTGTACTGCAGATAGCTACTGGCAAAATGCCTGTAAATTTAAAAATGAAGCTTTTAAAGCCTGTAACTAGTCATTGGAAATAGTGATGATGAAACATTAAGCTAATATATGATGAATGCTCATAGTTAAGGGATGGACATGGATGGCAAAAACTCAAAATCTCTCTTGTAAGTAGGATTAAACTGTGGATGAAAGCTCTTAGTGAAAAGAAAGACCTGAAAGAGATGAAAATCTATAGCAGGTGTGGCCAAACTGCAGCTTGGGAGCAACATGAGGCTCCTGAATGAAAAAGTGTGGCTTGTGGAAGAACTTCAGCAAATCAATTTCTCGAATTGATTTCCCAAGCGGCATGGTCAGGATGGTGGGGAGAAGCGTGGCATGTTTAGATTTTCTCATAGGCCCTAAAGCAGTTTACTCATTGTTAAAATAAAATCATGTTTTTACAAGTCCTTCTAAACATGACATCGAATAATAAGAAACAAAAATATGAAGAAGAATATAGGTTATTTAAAACTTGAAATGCAAGAGGATTCTGGTTTAAAGATGATGCGTAAAAGCTCCCAGACTGAAACTGAATTCTGGAGACTAGTGCCTGAAACTAAATATCCTCAACTGAAGAAAGTCAGCTGTAGATTACTTTCAATTTTTGGCACAACTTACTGCTCTGAAGCATTGTGTTCCACAACGAAATTTGTGAAATCAAAACATTGTACAATATTTACAGATCAGCACCTGAGAGAGCTTTTACATACTTGTTGACAAGTTACAGCCCAGATTTTAAAAAACTCACCACTAGCCTGCAGTCTATGTTGAGTGACAGCTAAGTTTTTACTGTATAGGCCTAGTTTGAATGGTAAACTTAAGTAATTATTAGAATCTGACATTAGTAGGATCAATATTTGTCCTGTTTTTACAATAAAATTAAAGTGTGCAATGAATTTTAAACTTAGTAATTTTGGAGTAAATAAAAGTATATGGCTATATGCCTCGGTGCAGCTCTCGAAGATTTAACAATCAACTTGTGTGGCTCTTGAGTTCCATAAGTTTGGCCACCGCCATAGCTTTGGGAAAATGTATTAAAACTGGAAGATTATACCTCCTGAGGCAGGTACAGAAATGCAAGGAGGAAAAGGAGTGTTAAATGTGCAAGATATAGCCAGGCTTCAACAAATGTGCCACTCGTAGGGGTCAGGCAAAACCTAAGGCACCTTACTGTGCTGTGGCACTTCAAAATGCCACCTCTCACTGAAAAAATGCCACTGTTGCTGCTGCCAGTTTTGACAGCACTGCAGCTCAAAAAAGGCCCCATTACCAAAAAAAGCTGCTGCCGAAGGTGCTTTTAATGGGGGTGGAAGAGAGAAGCTGTGTTGAAAGTGTTGGTGCTCATGGCTTTTTATTTTAGGTGCCAACAGTGTTCTGCTTCTTCGGTACCATGGTGCAGGTAGGCATCATGGTCAAATTTCTGGGCACCATGGCAACCTGGCACCTGAGATGTGTCGAGCCCTGCTATAGCAAATCAGTAAGTTTGTGATAAGTGGGGATGCTACTGTCCCAATCTCACCAACGAAAAAATAAGAGAGGTTAAAGGAAAACACCTAAGGCTGCCCCTCAGCACAGGGAAACCACACACAGCATCTCTGGGTTGCAAGGGACATTCACAATCTGTTTCTCATATGTCAAAAGGCTCTTTCCCAAGCCCTGGCTATGCTGCAGCCAGGAATGCCATGAGTCACACACTTACTCTGGCAATGGCCACTCAGTCTCAGGGGTTAGGTGGCAGGACCCTTCTTCCCAATGTTGCCCTCCCCATCAGGGTCAAAATCCCTCCAAGTCTGGCCTGAGCACCCTCTTAGCTAGTAATGTCTACTTGCGTTAGGCCCTGGCCAGGCCCCACCCTCCACCCACTCTCCATATCTGCTCACTGTCCCCAGTTCCAGATATCTCCAGCCCCAGGTCCCGCTCCACTCTGCTTTAGTGTCACTGCTTCTGCTGCTCTGCTTCCAGGTTAGCTCCTTGGGCTTCTCCTCTGGCCACTGCTGCTGCTCCAACTCTGCTTCCTGGGCAACTGCAACTCTGGCTACTGCTTGCTCCTTTGTTTGGCCCTACTCTACTCAGCTCACCTGGAGGACAGGATCACCACCACCCCTTCCTCCCCAGCCTCTTGGCTTCCTCATTTGCCTGTCTGCCCTACCAAGCAGGCTGACCTGGGTCACTTGGCCATTCCCATTGGCCCTGGGGGCTATCAGTCTCAGGGTCCTGATTTCTCATTGACCCTTTCCTTTCGTACTGAGAGATGGCCAAAGAAACAACCCCACTAAGGGCTCATCTACAGCGGGGGTGGGTTTGTAATTCAATCTTAGGCTGTTGAATTACAGAATGTGAACATAAGTGATCACACAGCAAATTCCACGCAGGGGCCTCCTGTTCTCACTTCTCAGTTACTTCCTGAAATGCATTGTACAGTGGATAGTAAGTGCAGGGGCTTGTTAAAGGGGGGGGGCAGTCATCTTCTTCAGTCCCCTTCCCCTCTTCTCTAAAAAAAGCAAGCTGCAAGCAGCAAGGAAAAGCATTCCTTGCTGTTTCTGTGGCAGACACACAACAGAAAGGCACATTGCTGCATGCAGATAAAAGAATTGAAAACTTCCTGGGGATGCAGGCAAGGGAGGAGATATGTTGTTATAGTGCAGCAGACTGGAGAAACAGGAAAAGCAAGATTAATGCTACACTCTCTAGATACAAGCAGGGAGTCCTGTGGTACTTTTAAAAGACTAACAAATTTAAATTAATCGCATGAAATTTGGGAGAAAAACTCCATAAACCTAAACTGGAATAGTAGATTTCAACCTCAGTGCTATGCCACTTGCAGGTATGGTGTTATCAAGTCAAATTACAGCACCATTTAATTCAAACTTACTCCTCTGACAGTGGAGTCCTGCAATGCAGAAAGTTGATGTAAGCAGCATTATGTCAAACTTCTCTGTCAATATAGACCAGGGCTAAGTTTCAACAAGGGGCCAATAGTCCCTTTACATAAAGGTTTTGCAATTCTTAATTCCCTTTTTGTAAGTTTAGTCTTCAATTTATGCTTTCTGCATTACCCACACCAAGCTAATTGTGTTGAGTAAGTGTGACTGAAGGCATACTTCAAAATTTGTCAGAGCTTACCACTAGAGCCCTGCACGGATACAAGAGAGTGTGGAACCGCATCCAATCCACATCCGCTCAGTGATAACATTTATCCGATCCAAAATCTGCATGCCAAGGTTTAGCTGCATCTGTAACCATAGCTGCAACCGAGCTTGGGCTCACATACAACTATTCAGCCTTTGATTGGTTCATTCCCCATGTGGGGACCACCCACTTTTTCCTTTCTTGTTTGTGGTTCACATGCTGTTCTATCAATCAGATTTCTTTGCCCACCAATGAAATCTCTGATTGACAGCAATGGCTTTCGAACTGGAAACAAGAAAAGGAAGAAGTGGGCAGGGGAATGAGCCAATCAAAGGCCAGCAGTGAGTCTCCAAGCTCCACCCTGAGACTCTGATTGGCTGGCAGATCACAATTTAGGATTGGCCAGAGTGCTTCCTGGTTCTCCAGCATGCTGCCGACACAGATCAGTGCAGCAGCTTCAGCAATGGATCGCAGTGTGATAAGGCAACAATAGAAGCTGCATCCATGAGTCGATCCACAGCAATGGGTTTGCAGTTATCCACACCAGCACCCAAGGATGCGGATACCCGTGGATCTACAGCAGATACCTGCTGATTTGCAGGGCTCTACTTACCACATCTAGGTGTTGGCTGCATGAGGAAGAGCCTAATTTCCATCGCGTTCCTGTAAGGAATAGTTGGGACCAAACCATTAGCAAAAACATGCAACCTGGATGCCAAGCTCAAGAGATGGCTTGAAACTGAAAGAGCATGGAAATGGAACTGGACTTTCACTCCAAAGTGATTAGTGTCTCTCCTTATGTCAGTGTTAAAGAATATTGATGAGACACAGTAATGAAGCCCACACATGGGTGGCCAATTTGCCACATTTAGTGAACACTTTTTTTGCTTTTATAAACCTACAATTAACTGGTTCATAGGGAAAAGCTTAAAAGCTTGTCTCTCTCATTGATAGAAGTTAGTCTAATAAAAGATATTACCTTACCCATCTCGTCTGTTTTATAGTTAAACTGGAAGATCAGACTGTTCCCTGAACGAGTCAAAAGCCAAAGAAATCTCATTGATCTCGGTGCTTATTTTGGATGCACAAGCTGTACAACATATTATATGCCTGAAACAGCTGAAGACAACAACTCATACCTATTTGTTCACATTTACAGACTTGAATTGCCTAAGCTAACTTACTTATAACTACTGCCATGGTAAATGCTTGTAAACATCAGCAAGACTATATCTCCTGGGATGACTGTACAATATTTATTCTCCAGTGCTTTAAAATGATAGTGACATACTATGTAGAGGTAGGCAGTTTTCCCAAGTGTATTCAAATTCAACAGTTTCATATAGCATGTGAATGATTTTGATGGCAGGAAATTCACAAGCACACTTCAGAAACCTGACTTTTTGAAAGGAGAGTTCACTATATCTCCATGTCATATCCAAACATAAAAGTTACCACTGCAACAAATGGTAACTGTAGCTAGTCATTCTTTGGATGTAAAGCTTCTTAAAATAAATGACTTTAATGTACCCACTTCTCCATATTCCAGTATGGATAGACAGAACTAGTACAGTCAACTTTTTAGATTCATTGCTCTTTTTATTGGCCGGCTGCCAGTACATTCTGAGTTATAGATGTTCAGATACATTAGTGCATTACTGAGCTCACATATTCCAATGAACAATGGAGAGAGGGTATTTTTCACAATTACAAAACTAAATTTCATATTTTATATCCTTTTAAGCATTCAAAAAATACATCCTTAAATCAATAACCAGAACACCTTATTAAGAGCTTTATGAGAATTTTTTTAAAGTTTCCACTGATTTCCATGGAAGACGTTTGTGAATACTTATTCTTAAATCTAGATTGCTAAATACATAGCATGATTTGTAGAAGTGGGGCAGAGGGTTGGTTGGTTTTGGTTCTTTTGTTGATGGTGGTGCTTGCAATAAACCAAGGCCCCACATCAATAGCAAGTGTTTTTACAGCATCGTTCTACATTCCTATCCATTTTTCTCTGTAATTTTATGTGAAATTACTATAAACTTTGCTTGAAAAAATAATAGTATAGCTAATAGCAGGTGTACAGAAAAGATTAAGACTGAGCTTTAGAAAGGTGTTTAAACCTAATTTTAAATATTTGAGTAATTGCATTGAAGTCAATGGAGCTACTCCTCTGCTTAAAGTTAGACATGGTACCTTAGTCAACCAGAGCCCAACAAACCTTTACACCTTGATTTTGTAGGGGCACAGACAGATAAAGAATCAAATTTACCTTTAAAGTAAGTGTTAATGTTGTTAGTCACTGTTTTGTCCATCTGTTCTTTAGCATCATAACTAAAATAATTCTAATTTTGCTCAATAGACATTCTAACCACTGTCCAACAAAACTCCATATTGGCAGTTTGGAACTCCATCTTAATTAATTTACTCCATTTTGTGTTCTTGATAAAACTTGGTTTAGGCCCATGCCATGTAAGTTCATTTAAATGTGTGAACAAGGTGTGTGAATGAAGGGATCGGTCTCAACTGCCAGCCTGTCCTGATGAAGAGCAAGTACCATCTAACTGGCTAAAAAATGCAGATGTGTCTGATTAAAGCAAACAGAAGGAGCCATCCCAGAAAACAAGGAACAAAAATGCAATCAAGTCTGCAACCAACTGGTGACCAATGATCTCACAGGAACCCTGAGGCAACATGACACACCAAACCCCATAGACTAACTTGACAGCCAGCAAGTATAAATGATGGGTAAGAACATGCAAAATAAGAGCCAAAGTTTCTAACTATCATCTGGGAGCATCGGATTTGTGAACACAGAGGCCTGGCTCCCTCCTTGTGCCCAGCCTAGTTTGCCACTAGGAGGGCTCAAGCAATGCATGAAAGGATTGACAATTATATCATGCCAGCTTGCAGAACTTCATGGGTATGGATCTCTCTTGCTCTCTCTCAGAGACTACTTTTTTCTATTCTTATATTTACAATAAATGTGGCATATTGCCTTGTCCCCCTGAATAAGATCCTGCTAGTCTTTTCTTTTAAGTACAAAAAATTTATGTGCTCAAATCTAGTCTACTTCTTCTTTTGTTCCTTCTGTTTAGATTGTACAAACAGATGTTAAAAGATTTGATTGTATGTAATGCATACTACAGTAAATCTTGACTAATTTACTACACCATAACACTTCATAATTTTACACCAAAAGGAGTGTGAGGAACATTCTAAGTAGAATATATAAGTTCCTCTGAGTTTCTGAAGAATAACATGGGCTCAGCACCATATAGGAAAGCAAATATCCATTGTAACAGAATGAATTTTGAAAGAAAACCCATACATACTGAGGCCTTTGAAAACAAAAGCATTTCTAGACAAATACAGAAATTCTATGGGCTATATCAGGAAGTACCAATCTAAAGGACCAGAAGCCTCATTATTGCTGTCTCTACAATTTTAACCAAAAGGAGAGTATCTGCAGTATCTATTATTGCTGCCATTAAAAAGTGAAGGAGACAGAAATCCTGCTCTAGTCCTCAAATAAATGAGTTCTGTGGCCAGTACTGATATAAGACTTTGTGATGCTCAGTGACCCTACTTTATAATCAAAGGAGCAATGCTGCCAGGAATGTCATTTCCCCAGGAAAAGACTGGTGGCCCAGGCCTGGGCTCCACTCCCTGAGCAGTGGCCCTGCCCTTGACCCCAATCTGGAGTCAGGTCCTGGGCTCCTGCCACTGCCAGCCTGGCCCCTGATCCCCAGCTGGGGATGAGACTAGGTGAGGAAGTGGCTGCTGCAGGCAGCCAAGGAGGAGCAGTATTTAAAGAGGAGCCCCAGAGCTGGCCCAGCCCCAGGTACCCATCCGGGAGAGACAGGCATCACCACTGCCAGCCTGGCCCTGGATACTTGACCATGGACAAGGGCAAGAGAGGAAGAGGGCATGCCAGACATTTGGGGCACAGGCACTGGGACTCAGGTCATGTGCCCCCTGTGCCAGGTGCCAGTGACACCTCTGAATGCTCCTGATATGTGAAAATGCCAGCATCACAAGACATTAAGAAAAAGGTCTTTATCGTCCTCCATGGGATAGATTGGAGCGGGGGGGGGGGTTGTTTTGCATACCCTCCAAATTCATTACATCTCCCTTATGTTTATTTTCCCTTTCCAGAAAGGAAGAATGACTTGCTAGCTGCGGTTGTGTTACTTTAAGCAGTGATACTCAAGCTTTTCAGACTACTGTAACCCTTTCAGGAAACTGACTTGTCTTGTGTGCCCCACAGTTCCACCTCACTTACTGTAACTACTGGTTTACAAAATCAGACAAAAATACAAATGTATCACAACAAAATAGGTTATGTTCTCATTTTCATTCTATAATTATAAAATTAAATTTTAATATAAACATTGTACTTACATTTAAGTGTTGTATAACGCAGTCAGAATGGTATAAACCAGTCATTGTCTGACTGCAATTTTAGTTTATACTGACTTCACTAGTGCATTTCACATAGCCTATTGTAAAAGCAGGCAAAGATCTAGATGAGTTGATGTACCCTCCACAAAACCTCTGCATAACTCCAGGGGTCCCTGTAGCCCTGATTGAGAACAACTGCCTTAAAGCACAGATTAATAACAATTGTCTTTCCTCCTTGAAATGGGGTGCAGAACTATTAGTTACTCCTGTCCTGAATAGCTCTAGCAGAACTATTTTTCTGGGAATATTTCTTCAGCAATGGCAAAGATGCCACATGTATAGTGGAGGATAAGATGAGGCAGAAAACCTTAAGAAACAGTAAGTACAGATATCTCACCATTCTAGGCAAATATCAATGATTAGAAAACAGAAGCAATGTGTAATATGAAGTGTTCAGTGTATTCTCGCCATGCAAAGTATAGGTAAGGAACAGGAATATAATAAATGCAGTGCAAGGTCAATCGAAGGGTATATATTACAAATGCATAACAGTGCAGAATTCACTCCTGAACAAGCATTTACTTTCCTTTCTGATTGCAGAAATTATTCTACACACTTGCTATGACAGCACTAAAACCTTTCCCAGGATCCCTTAGATTTGGTGCATTAAATATTAAATTTACAGTCTAGCCTTTATCTAACCTAAGATTATTTGTGTTCATGGTTCACAGACACTTCATGCATCTGACAAAGTGGTGTGGAGCCCACAAAAGCTTAATATCCAAAGAAATTTGTTAATCTTTAAGGTTTCCAAAGGGATAGCCGGGTTAGTCTAGCCCAGGAAAAAAAAAAAAAGTAGTCGTGTGACACTTAAAGACTAACTCTCATTGTTTTCACAGTTACATAGAAACAGGCTATTCCTATCACTAAGGACCTGATCCTATTGAAGTTAACATGTGTTTTGCTATTGAGTCTAAAGCAAAACCACTGAACCCTGAATTAGTTATGTATTAAAGCAGCACTAATCTGTCTCTCAGATGCTCCTTTCATTGACAGTGTGCTGTCTTCTTCCTTAATTCACTCAGCATCTAAACTGCAATATTGAAACTGATTCTCACCCCATCATTCTAAAGTCAGCAGCTTGTGTCTGTAGCTAATTTAATGTGAAAACACCCTTCAGCAACACTCTTAAAATACCCATAGTAACTGCTGCCATACAATATTTAGAACAGTGTATGGTGGAAAACAATCTAGTTCTTAAGTACAGTGGTTTGTTGCTCACAGAGGTCTCATCAGTCCCTCTCAAACCTTTTATTCTTGAGCTCTCAGCAGTAATTTGAGCCTTGTGAATGTAAGTGTTGCAAATCAAATAAAAGTTTCAAAATAATGTTTTCCTCTACAGAGAGCATCCTTGAAATATAATAAAGGGAATTCTGGTCAATTTACCTTCCCATTTGCCTTCTTGCCACTGATAAAAGGTATATTACACTCAGTCCCCATTACTTAAACTGTTCAGCTGTGCCAACATTCCTTTAAGATTAATCCACAGCTTTTCATCCAATTTTGCCAAGATGTATCCAAATAATGACACAAAGTAACCATCTGTGGTTTTCAAGGAGTGACCTGTTCCCTCTCTTGCGGTATCAAATGTTTCTATCACTATAGATCTTCTTTCCCCAATGTAGTCAGTCAATGTCTTACTTCCCTTTGTGTTAAAGTATTAGAAGCCCAATTCTGCCACCTCTCTTTGTGTCAAGGAGCACTTTGCCATGAGCAGTCCCACAGAAGGCAATGGTGCTACTTTGCCTAGTAAGAAAATACTTAACCTGAATCAGGGTCACAGAATTGATCCATATATATGTATAAACAGGACCGGATGGTTACATATCATAAGCCCCCTTTGCATTGCTCTGGCATTATGAAAGGGTCTTAAATTGGTTACAAATGTAATTACAGAGAAATATAAAAATCAGGGCCTTTATGTATGCACACTAAAATGGCATCTTGAGTTTAAGAGATTAAATAATGTGAAATATCAACAGCATGAGGAAGGTAATATCCTTATGTAAAGGAGTTAGATGATGAGTAGTTGAATAGATGTGAGTGATTAAAATCACTGGGAGTTTAACAAATACAATAAACAGTCACTGGCATGCTTATTTAGCAGTCAGCAGAAAGACAACAGACTTCAGTAAGAAAAAGGCATCATTTAAAAATAAGCATTATCTGGAAAATAAAATAGGTCTTGAAAAAAATTTTCTATAAATGAAGTACAATATTTTATTGTTTGCATGAGGCAAAAAGGTTAAAAACACACAAAGTGCAAGCTAGTTTCTGTTCTGGAAAAAGACTGAAGGGAATAAAAGAGCAATTGCAGTTACTGAGGAAAACTAGGGATATACTGTGAAAGGAGTACAATAAGGAGAGACATACCATGTCAAGCTCATGGACAGACATAAGGCTAAGATCAAAAATAGTAGGCTGGAACCGCCATAATGAGTGTGGAAGTAAATGAATGGAAGACGAAACAGCAAAAAAGAAGACATCTTGGGGAAACATAAATGGGGAAGTTCAGAGTAGAGATGGAGGCTGATCAGATAGAAAATGCATGAACAGAGTCCCTGAACAACTGATCAGAAATGCAAACACTGAAAGCAAACCAACAGAAAGGTAAATGAGGACATGTGGTTCTGGCTGGTGAGTTGGTAGTAATGGACATATCTTAGTCTGGGAATATGACTCAGAAAAGGGATCTCAATACATCTAAAGGTAAAATCAATGGGAAGAAGATATTTGGGAAAAAATAATGCCTCAAGATTATAATGGATTTCAAATTGTTATAGATTTAATCTTAATGCAATGTAGTGGTAAAAATAAAAATATAAATGCAATATTGGCCCGCATATACAATTGTGATAATTCATGGTGACGCTGGAATACTTAGAACAATTCTTATGACTGGCAGTGCAAGAATGAAGCTCATGGATTAAAAGAAATTTAGAGAACACTAACCAAAAACAGCCAGGAAGCTGGCAGTATTCCTTTGAGTAAAGAATACAATAGCTAAACATGTTTCATTTCAGTAAATGTTGAGACACAAAGATACAGCTCTGTAGTGGTACATGAAGGGAATGGGCTTTGGAGACATGAAAAACCTCACAGCAAAGCTTGTCTTGTTTCTAGGGTTGAAGTAAAAGGCAAAAACTCTAAGGCTATGTCCACATGTACATCATTATTTTGAAATAAGTTAATTCGAATTAAGGGAAAAGCTCAAAGCAAAATAGCACATCCAAACACAGGACTTGCTATTTCACTTTAGGAGAGGGTCACCATGGGAGGTGTGGCAACATGGCCCCCTCCCTGGGCTATGCCCCCACCCAATATAGGCTAAAAGGAAGGCACCCTGGGAAGGAGAAGGGCAAAAGTGTTATTTTGAAATAATGGTTATTTCTAAATAACAGGTCCAAATGGCGTTATTTCAGAATAACAGCCATTTTGATTTAAAGAAGGTTTAAGCTATTTTGAAATGACGGCTCTTATTTCAAAATGACGGAGCCTGTCATTTTGAAATAAGAATACGTCGTGTGGACCTAATCTCTTTGATTTCAAAATAACCAGTGTTATTTTTAAATAAAATAGATTTAAGCAAGTAACTCAGCTCAGGGAGATGCTCAGGCAAATGTCTTAAAAGCCAGGAAGGCTACCAAGGGTGACCTTTCAACCCCCCTCCATTAAGATCCCAGGACCAGAGCTGCTTTCACAAAACTTGCCTAAAGAAGACCCTAGCCCACGTTGTTCTACTTTGGGTGCCTCCTGGGGAAAGAGGGAGTAGCCCTTGCATCTCCCATGATGAAACTTTGTGTGTGGCTAGAACATTTTGGGATAATCAGCTGAGTCACTCCCCCATGAGTAAATATTTTTCTTAGGACCAACTAGTAGACTTGCTATCTCAGTTATTATAGATGACTTATGAAAGAGTAGAAAGCTTGTTTACAGGCCCCAGCCTGATTACAGCAGAAAGAGGAAAAGGACTGTCTTGGGAAATCTTCTAAAGAAACAGTTAGGATGAAACATTATCTTCTGTGACAGAACTGCTTTCTCCAGCCTTTAGCCCACCACAACAGGATGGACACTTTCCAGGTTTATAAACACCAACATGTTTCTTATGATGCTTTCCTCTCCATTCATCAGTATAGGTTTCTGCAGTTAACATACACATGGACATAAATTTTCCCCTTCACTACCCTCCAGAGAGGAAGGAAGGAGAAAAGATCTAATTCTGTATCTTGCAGCCCCTACTAACCTCCATCTTGCACAGCCTTCCTGGCTTTAACAGTTCCCAGCTGATGGATTGATTGCTGTCATCAGCTACTTGCTTAATTAAACCTTTGAGCACCCATCTCCCAATTAAGTCCATTACAGGGGACAACAGGTAGTACCTGAGAGTAGGTCTATGCTGCAGTAAAATGAATGCGGCTGGTCCCTGTCAGCTGACCTGGATTGTGTGCCCATAAAACTCCAGTGTAGCTGTTTGTGCTCAGGCTGGAATTCAGGCTATGGGTCCCTTAAGGGGAAAGCATTTGAGCACATATACCCCAAACCCTGTAAGCTTAAGTCAGCTGATGCAGACTAGCTGTTGGTATTTTATCATCGTGTAGACTCATTTTTGGTTTCAGTGCATCTCCCATATGCTTGGAAAAGGATTGAGAGGCAGAAGATTAGTGTACCTTAATGTAAAATTGCATGTAGTTTTACTTTTATGTTTCTCCATTAAAACTGGTATTAGTTTGGTGCACTCCGATTTAGAAAATGTAGTTTAGCAGGATTAAATGGAAGGAAAAGAACTATTTCAATCTGGGTCAAAGTGATACCATTTATTTAACAAGGCCTTTAGACCACCTGGGATTCTTGTATGTTTAAAAAAGATGTTTTTCTTTTAAAGGACTTTAAAGGAATGGAAGAAAAAACAGACAAAAAGAAATATATGGATTGTTTCAATGTCTTGGGAAATGGCCAAATTTCTAGATGAAACTTAATGGGAAACATAGCAAATGATGATGAACAATGCAATCAAGTGCAGAAGGATTTAAACTAAATCCCTATGCAAGTAGACAACACATGCAGTTAAATGGAGATAATTTAGAATGA
Source organism: Podocnemis expansa (assembly GCA_007922195.1). Lineage (NCBI taxonomy): Eukaryota > Metazoa > Chordata > Testudines > Podocnemididae > Podocnemis > Podocnemis expansa. Next base: position 3,016,023 of record ML681998.1, on the reverse strand, counting down.
GACTGACAGCAAAAAATAAAAACAGGAAACGTCTGTTGAATAGAAAAGTGATACAGCATTCTGATTGAACTATGGAGAAAGAGAGATTCACGATTTTTTAAAAGCAAACTATGTTAGATTGCTAAAAGATAATATAGTCACTTGCCATTAGTTGTTAGACCCAACTACACTTCTGGAAGTACAGCTAGTCAGCATATTCTAACCTCAAATCTACTCACAAATGCACATTTGTAGTTTGAAGTGAGACTAGGAGATGTGGACATAAATATCTGAATGAAGAATGTGGCCTTTGGAAAAATAATCACTCCTTCTGAAGCAGAGTATAGGTACTGAAAGAGAGCTGGAAACCTAAAAAATAAGTTAACATTCATATCAGTGTAACTGACAGCAGACTGTAGTCCTGTCTGCTTATATCCAATAGGGTTATGTTTTCATTAGAAATCTTTGTTTTTTTAAACCACTTCAGTGCAGTGTCATTCATTAACCAATGCTATCTTTTTAGAAGGCATTTATGCAATGGTTTGGATGACTAAGATATTTCTTTAGTATTAATATCATTTTTATATTATCTTTTTGTATCTTTTCCATTTTCATGTTTGTCAATGGAACATTAATACTGTTACAGCTTTCAACAGAGGTAGCACAACCTTGTTCACTAACCCGAAAGACGCAAATCTGTTAGCAGGATGAAGTACTTGCAGTATTGTTCTGGCCTCAAGGGGATTTGCCCTGCCCTTAAAATACGTCCACAGAGACACAGCAGAACCCATAGCACATTCTGTGAGGATAGACAAGGTAGTCTCCCCTTCACCCAAATTATCCTTTAGGGAGCCTCATAGGCTATGTCCACACACTAGCAGTTAAAGCAATTTTAATAAAATTGCTATAAAAACCATTAAATCGATTTAAGCTAAATCGATACAACAGGTCCACACCAGCAACTAAAACTGAATTAGCATGTCCAGGTACAGGACTTGCTAGTTCAGTTTAGGAGAGGGGCACCATGGGAGGTGTGGCAAGATGGCCCCCTAGAATGGCCATGTTCCCACCTAATATATGAATAGAGGAAGAACCCTGGGAAGGAGAAGGGCGAAAGTGTTAAATCAAAACAACCATTAAATTGAAATAACATGTCCACACTGTGTTATTCTGATACAACAGTTGCGACCTGAGTGTTGTTTTGATTTTAAGTGGGTTTTATTGAATCAATCTAACTTTCCTTGTTTCAAATGATGGAGCTTGTCATTTCGAAACAAGAAAACATTGTGTGGACCAAAGCTTTTTAAAAAAAAAAATCAAAATAACCAACATTATTTCAATTTAAAACCTGTGTGTGGACATACCCATAGAGATTTCCTCCCCTTGCTCCCAAGTTAATAAAGATACATACCTCCTTTATCTTTTGAGGATTTTGACAAACTCAAACATAAGATCTAAAGAAAATCTAAAGCCACTTGTGACAGAGGGGAAAGGGGTTCCTTAGGTCATCCAGGCAGTTGCACTGTTTTACTTTCCTCTGTAACTATTCTGTCTGTAATCAACACATTACAATGGGGCCTTAGTGGTGAAAGAGTGAGTACCTTAGTTTAGCACAGTTTTGTGAGAAGTTTTCTTTCACTGTTGGAGAAAAGTAGAAAAAAATAACACCCTGAGTGTGTTGCTGTGAAGAAGGTGTAGAGATATCTGCAGTCATTTCCTGCATAATATTGATGTTATAAGTTACAAAATAGCAGCTCAGCAAAGGACACAAAGAGGTACTTATGGAAGCTACAGTGAGACTAGACATCCATCTATTCACCCATCTATCAAAGCGACTGCAGATGGCATTTCAAGGCATGTGAAACAATAATAAATACTATAAAAACAAACTCATCTGTCTCCAGAGTATATTAATCAATCATAAATTTTTAAAAAATTATTGCTGATCTGCTGGTTCTTGCTAACATATGTTTCTTCATAATTCCTGGTACAGGATAGGGTCTACAATATGTTCTGCAATAAAGAAATTGTCAGTTTTACAAATGCACAGCTGTGGGATTTGAAGCAACGATGGACTTTCACATAGAAATCAATCATGTTATGGTTAGTTACCCTTTTCCTCACTTGCAGGACTGGCTGTAGAGTGAACATCTGCTCCAGACACATGGATCTTTAATCAGACAAGGTAATAATTTGTTTTCCAATTCTCAATAACAACAAAATACATCAAAGAGAATGGTCAGGAGTAACCCCTCTCCACTTTTTTACTTTTATGAAAACACATTTATTTAGGGCCACACTAACAAGGATAGCTTCAAAAGATGTGACTGCAAAATGCGAGTGCACCCAGTATATATTTACTTATGAAAACTGGATCAATTCACACACAAATACAGATTGCACAAGCTCCTACCTCTGATACATCCTGTAAGTTACAAGGGCATGCTTGGCCAACCTAGTGGGCAGAGCAGGACCTTGCTGTGTGGTTGCAGTGGCAGTTCAGGTAATTTTCAAGTGTAGATCCTGGGGTCAGGCACGCACCCAAGGGTGGAGCCAGAGTCAGGGATGAGGACTCAAACCAAAAATCAGAACCAGAGTCAGAAATCAAAGCTTAATCTGAAGGACAAGCCAAAGAAAGTCATAGGCAAGGACATAGCCAAGAGTCTGACATCAAAATGGAGCAGAGAGGCTGGGGCCAAGGCTGGAGCAGTAACAGAGCTGAGCGCAAAGATTGGAAGCAAACCGGAGGAAGAAATGGGAATGGAAGCAGCATAAGCAGAGCTGTAGGACATTGGGACAGAACCTCCACAGTGCTTCTGGAATTTGCACTAAGATGACTGGGTTCAGCTGGATTTGACTACAACACTACAACCCACATCTCCACCCACCTTCCTTTGTGAACTTTTGTTTTCACCCCTGGGCTCATCCCAAAAATATCAGAAAGCCTTTCTCTTCTGGGAGGCACAAACTTGGTCCTCTATCTCCACCAGATTCTTCAGAAATTCATGAAGTATTTGATTGCTGCCAAAGAGAGTCTTGACTGACAGTGGCAAAACCACCCCAGATTTCAACATAAGTGTGTGTCTCCACCCAGAAATTGAAATCAACCCATCTCTCTGCCAAGCTTTACCACGAGATCCTCAGTCCCTTCCAGATAACCTAGATTAGAAGATAAATCTAGTCACCTCCCAGTGTTCTTTTAAACCCACTCTGTCTTCCATGTCTCCTTTCTCAAGACATTCATCAACAACATCCTTTCCTGAGCAGGTGCACCCACCACCATTACTCATGATGGTCCATGCTCAAGAAGAGTATATGTTACAATAGATCATTAACTCCTGACAGACAGGTGGTAAGTTCCAGTACCTAGTGGTTTGGAAGGAATACAGGTCCAAAGAGAGATCCAAGGAGCCTGTAGAAAACTTCCCAACTTTGTGACAAGAATTCCATCAACCCTGACAATATTCTGACAAGCCAGGACCAATGATCCTTGAAGGAGCCCAAAGGTAAGGTTACTGTCAGGAACACAGCTGGATCCTAGCCTAGTTGCTAGGAAACACAGAAAGGTTGGCAGTGGTCAATTACCCCCTTCCAAATGGTTGTGCCTCCTGATTAGGGAACAATCAGCTATTTGAGCCTTGCAGCAGCAGCAGCACAGCAGCTGCTGCTAAATGCACACAAGTGTCTAGCTGACACTTTTGGTCTGGCCATCAGTCTGAGGTTGATTGTCAGTTGAAACAAGAGAGACTTCCTGCCAAGATGGTGAAGGAATTCCTATGAAAACTAAGAAACAAACTGGGGACCCCAGTCAGAAACCATTTGTTCTGGTATGCCATGGTACTGGCAGACATTTTCCATGAAGAGCTATTTCATTGGCTGGTGGGAGGGTAAAGGAGGAGATGAAATAGGCATTCCCTCCTGTCCCAGGATACCCTTGACACTCAGTCAAGATTACTGAGTACTCTTAGGAGTCTGACAACACAAACAGTGAAGTCCCTTGAGTAGATCAACGGTGTAGAAAAGAAATGGAGAAGACCCACTGGTCTTGTGCACAGCCCAGAGATCAGAGTTTAGCACAGTCTTTAAATTCTTTAAGGTGGGCCACCAGAAACACCTGGAAATCAGATTCCTAGTCTTAAACTGGCCAAAATGTTCCGCCAGGTGGAAGCTGTGCACAACCTCAATACTTAAAGTCGGGGCTCTCCATCAGGGCTATAAAGATGATCCCAATGGTAGAAGAAGCTATGCTGGAGACAGAGACATAACCTGGAGGAAGTCCCTGGGCTTTCTAGGGACAGATTGGCATCCCAAATGGGCCACTGGGGAGCTGAGAACAGATAGCAGTCATCAGCTAGCTCCACCCATCCCTCCAAAGAAGGAGAAAAGTATTGGAAGTTGTGCCACCATGTACCACTATTATTTCATCCTTGAAGAACAAGACATCAGGCTTCCCATTTTTAGTCCAGAGCAATAGGTAACTATAAAATTGAATTGGGTTTTTAAAAAGTGTTCAATGGCTTTAACATTATTCAGCTGTCAGTAAGTGCTCTAAATTTTTGTGATCTGCCCAGACTTGGAAAAGCACGCAGGTCTCTTCAGATGCTGCCAACCTCAAAGGTTGCTTTTATGGCCAGAAGTTCCTAATCCCAAATACCATATTTTTTCTCTGCAGGGGTCAGTTCCAGGAGGAAAAAAAGGCATGGGTTGAAGTAGCTGGTGGAGACCTGTGACTTAAGGTCTGTACCTATAGCAAAGGTTGAAGTGTCACTTTCAACAATGAATGCTTGAGCGGGGTTAGGACAGGGACAGGTGTGAAAGCTCTTTTTTCTTGTTTGAATGCAGCCTACGTATCAGTGGCCCAAGTGAATTTAGCCCTCATCTTCAGAAGAGATAATAAGGGAACAACCAGGTTGGAAAACCCTTTAATGTACTGCCTGCTAAAGTTTGCAAAACAAGGGAAATGCTGTTTTCCCTGCACAGTTGACCTTGTCTTCCACTCTGTTGCCACTACCTCGCAGAAGGCCATTGTGAGTCCTGCTAAGGAAATGCCATAACCCAGAAATTCCACTGTGTCCTTGTCAAATCCTTATTTTTTGGAGCATGGCATTGCCCCTCTGACTACTACCCCATGCTTCTTATCCACGTGGGTACCAATGATACTGCGAGAGGTGATCCTTGGCAGATAAAACATGACTACAGGGCTCTGGGAGCGCGGGTGAAGGAATCTGGAGCACAGGTGGTGTTCTCCCTCGATCCTTTTGTTCAAGGCTAGAGGCCTAAGGAGAGACGGATGCATCCTGAAGGTGAATGCCTGGCTGCGAAGATGGTGTGGTCAGGAGGGATTTGGCTTCCTTGACCATGGAGTACTGTTTCAGGAAGGAGGATTGATAGGCAGAGATGGCCTTCATCTGTCCAGGAAAGGGAAGAGCATATTTGGGCACAGACTGGCTGACTTAGTAAGGAGGGCTTTAAACTAGGTTCAATGGGGGGAAGGAGACCAAAGCCCACAGGTAAGTGACAATGTGGGAGATCTGGGGGAAGGGATGGAACTTGGGGGTGGGGGGGCTGGGACTGTAACACCAGGAATGAAAAAGAAGGTAGTTGGAACATGGGGGGGAAATCAAATAATTGTCTTAAGTGTTCTACTGAAGCCCCAATATGTGAGGAGAGTGGGGGAGGAGAACTCCAAGAAAAAATGCAAGGAAGTATATGTACTAGAATTGAAAATCAAAATGACAAAGTAGGGAAATCAGCCGGGTATCTTACTGCCTATACACGAATGTGAGGAGCCTGGGAAATAAGCAGAAAAAATTGGTACTACTAGCACAGACAAGGAACTATGATATCATTGGAATAATGGAGACATGATGGGATAGTCTGCATGACTGGAGCTCTGCCATGGATGGGTATAAACTGTTCAGGAAAGACAGGCAGGGAAGAAGAGGGGGAGGAGTAGCGTTATATGTAAAAGAGCTCTGTGACTGCTCAGAGCTCCATTATGGAAGTGGAAGCGTGCCAGTAGAAAATCTGTGGGTTACATTGAGAGGGGAAAGCAACAAAGGGGATGTTGTGGTGGGTGTCTGCTACAGACCACCAGACCAGAAGCAGGAGGTGGATGAGGTGTTCTATGGACAACTAGCAGAAGCTTCTAGATCACAGGCCCTGGTGCTGATGGGGGACTTCAATTACCCTGACATCTGCTGGGAGGCCAATACAGCAGTGCATGGGCAATCCAGGAAGTTTTTACACAGTGTTGGGGACAACTTCCTAGTACAAATGCTGGAGGAACCAACTAGGGGCCTTGCACTTCTCGACTTGCTGCTCACAAACAGGAAAGAATTGATCGGGAAGGTAGAGGTAAATGGCAAACTAGGTAGTAGTGACCAATACATGGTTGAGTTCAGCATGCTGATTAAAGGAAGGAAGGAAAGAAGCAAAACACAAACCCTGGACTTCAAAAAAGCAGATTTTGTCTCCCTCAGGGAACTGATGGGCAGGATCCCTTGGGAAGCTAATCTGAAGGAGAAAGGAGTCCAAGAGAGTTGGTTATATTTTAAAGAAACCCTGCTAAGGGCACAGGAAGTTGCCATTCCAATTAGGAGAAAGAACAGCAAACATGTAAGGCAGCCAGAATGGCTTAGCAGAGAACTCTGCTCTGAGCTTAAACATAAAAAGGAAGCTTAGTCAGATGACTAAGGAGTCATATAAAGATATTGGTAGGGCCTGCAGGGATAAAAATCAGAAAGGCCAAAGCACAAATGGAGTTGCAGCTAGCGAGGGATGTAAAGGATAACAGGAAGGGGTTCTATAAGTATGTTAATAACAAGAAGAGGATCAGGGAAGGTGTAGGTCCCTTACTGAATGGGGCAGGCATCCTTGTGACAGAGGATGAGGGAAAAGCTGAAGTGCTCAATGCTTTTTTTCCTTCAGTTTTCACAGGCAGGGTCAGCTCCCAGCCCACTACCATGGGTATGGCAGATTGGAGAGAAGAAGAGAGGCCCTTGGTGACAGAAGGTCAGGTTAGGGACTGCTTCAGGAAGCTGGATGTGCACAAGTCCATGGGGCCGGACGAACTGCATCCAAAGGTGCTAAGGGAATCAGCCGATGGGATAGCAGCGCCGCTGGCCATTATCTTTCAAAACTCATGGTGAACGGGGGAGGTGCCAGAGGATTGGAAAAAAGCAAATATAGTACCTATTTTCAAGAAAGGGAAAAAAGGAGGATCTGGGGAATTACAGACCTGTCAGCCTCACCTCAATCCCTGGAAAAATTATGGACCAGGATGGATTCTTTGAGAACCTAAAACACTTAGAGGAAAATAAAGTGATTAGGAACAGTCAGCATGGATTCACCAAGGGTAAATCATGCCTGACCAATCTCATTTCCTTCTATGATCAGATGACTGGTTTTCTGGATGCAGGAAGAACCATTCATGTGATATACCTTGACTTTAGCAAGGCTTTTGATGCAGTTTCCCACAGCATTCTCATTGGCAAATTAAGGAAGTAAAGGTTGGATGCGTGGAGTGTAAGGAGGATAGAAAACTGGCTAGATCAACGGTTTCAGCATGTAGGAATCAATGGCTCCATGTCTAGCTGGCAACCAGTAACGAGTGGTGTGCCGCAGGGGTTGGTCCTGGGGCCAATTCTGTTCAACATTTTCATCAATGATCTGGATCTTGGAATAGACTGCACTCTCAGTAAGTTTGCGGATGACACCAAGCTGGGGGGAACAGTAGACACGTTGAAGGGCAAGGACAGGATTCAGGGAGACCTAGATAAATTGGAACAGTGGGCCAATAGAAGTCTTATGAGGTTCAATAAGGACAAGTGTAAAATCCTGCACTTGGGATGGAAAAACCCCATGCACTGCTACAGGCTGGGGAACATTCAGCTAAGTAGCAGCAGTGTAGAAAAGGACCTGGGAGTCATGGTGGATGGGAAGCTGGATATGAGTCAGCAGTGTGCGCTTGCTGCCAAAAAGGCCAATGGCATACTGGGCTGCATCAAACGAAGTGTTACCAGCAGATGAAGGGATGTGATCATTCCCCTCTATTCTGCACTGGTGAGGCCACATCTGGAATACTGTGGTCAGTTTTGGGCTCCCCACTACAAAAAGGACAGGGACATGCTAGAGAGAGTCCAGCGGAGGCCAACCAAAATGATTAAAGGGCTGGAGCACAAGCCCTATGATGAAAGACTGAAAGCATTAGGCTTATTTAGCCTGAAGAAGAGAAGATTGCTATCAAATCCCCCCTCAATCGTCAACTATTTGAAGGAATGCTCCAAGGAGGATGGAGCTCGACTATTCTCAGTAGTAACGGAGAACAGAACAAGAAGCAATGGTCTCAAGTTACAGTTAGGGAGATCAAGGCTGGATATTAGGAAAATCTTTTTTACTAGGCAAGTGGTGAAGCGTTGGAATGAGCTGCCGAGGGAGGTGGTGGAATCTCCATCTTTGGAGGTGTTTAAGGCCCAGCTGGACAAAACCATGACTGGGATGGTTTAGTGAGAGTGGTCCTGCCTCTGGCAGGGGGTTGGACTAGATGACCTCATGAGGTCCCTTCCAACCTTATGATTCTAATTGCTCCTGAGAACCAATCTATAACCATATGTTCATGGCAGTCATGGAGCTCTTGATTTTGAGAGAAGATGAGACTATGAGAAAATCAATCATGAAATACTAAAAAGGTAGAAAGAAAGTTACAGGGGCCAAGCATCTTAATTAAATATTCAAAATGGCCATACCTAGATTAAAATGCCATCTTCCATTCATCTACTTGCTGGCTTCTAACCAAGTCATATGCTCCATGCAGGGCTAATTGTGGGAAGATCTGGGCTAAGTAGACCCTCTTCAGGAGCTCATTAAAAAGGGGAAGAGGATATCAGTTGCATGCTGTGATTTGATTTAGTGCACAATAATTGATGCAGGGTTGGAGAGAGCTCTCCTTGGCTACAAATAATATAGCAGACGGACAAACAACATCTAAGAAAGTGGAAAGACAAATAAATCCCTTCCACAGGTTTTTTTTCCCTAGATAGTCACAGTGGCTTTGTAGCTCAGACTCAAAGGCTGTGTTCACACACAGGCATTATTTCAATACAAGTTGTGTCGAAACAACTTGTATCGAAATAATGTCTTATTTCAAAGTAACTTAATTCGAATTAACAGTTTGTTAATTCGAATTAAGGAAAAAAGCTCAAAGCAAAATAGCAGTTTCAGGCAACAGTTATTTTGAAACAAGTCACTGTTTCGAAACAACATGTTCGGACTGGTGAAACAATCATTTTGAAACAACATTGTTTCGACCCCACAGGGGGTTTAAGTTGTTTCGAAACAACCAGTGCCATTGTTTCAAAACAACCATGCGTCATGTGAACGGGGTATTTCTTATTTCAAAACAACCTCTGTTGTTTCGAAATAAGAGTGCTGTGTGAACACAACCAAAGATCACATAAATATGACTGAAGGGAACCTGCATTCCTGGGGGCAATTCAACAAGTCAGTCATATCTGTCATGGGGCTATAGTGTTTTCCTCTACCCGTTGTTTATTGAATATCTTGGCAAATTCCAGGTGTTTGACTAGAACCTTAGGTGTAGCTGGGCCCACTGCTTGTTTCTCTGGGAGTCTAAGGAGCTGAAGCACACACAAACTACAAAGTGCTGTCAGCTATAGACAAGCACTGGGGAAGAATTTTCCTTGGCACCACAGAGCATATAAGAGCACTGTTCTTAATTGCCAGTTGATTACAGTGACATGGGAAACAAGCCATGGGGCAACAAGGACAGCTAGTAATGTGAGACTCTCATCATCCTTAGCTGCATGATTTCTAGGTGACCACTACTAGTGAGTGTTTCCAGGAGTGCTGTTTGATAAGTGATTGTACCTGAAGAGAGAGAGAAATGTCAATAATCCATGGGGTAGGGGAAGTTGAAAGAGAAGGGGGGGGGGTCTGGGAACTGCACAGCAAGGGAAGGGGTCAGGGAGTCAGCATGGGGAAGGGGAGCCTGCAGGAGCCCATGTCACTCAATGTGGCAGGGGAAAGTATTGGGGAGCCCGTGTGGACACATGCCCCCCCCCATTAAATGAGTTTGACACTTCTGCACTAACAATGGCAAGATCAAACTTGGTCCCTCTGTATTGGTACATGGCCTGGTAAACTACCTGGAGCTGCACGGACCAGAAGGTTCAAGTTCAGCAAGAATTGGGCGGTGTGCTTTTCTTCCCAGCATTTGAGTGTTAGTTGGTTGTCAGTCCTGATGTGCAGATCAATTAGAGCCCCTTGGCTGTGTGAAAGATTTCAAGCTGAGCTCATTCATCTTTAATGGACTCAGAGTCCTTTCTGGAAGTAGTGTCATTGTGCAAGCTCCTTCCAATGGATATCCACTGCCTGGCTGGTAGTGGACCAGGACCCTTGCCAAGGGGTGGAGAGCAGGCTCTGCAGTGTAGTGTCTGTTAGGGTCATAAAAAATATGTTGCTGTTGCTTGGACAAACTACTCAAAACATTCAAGAAGGCTAGATGCCTACAATACTAAAGCTTATGCTAGGTCATCTCTGGTAAGCAGGCTAAACATGAGTCCTACTTGAGAAGGCATCTTTCAAGTATGATAGTGGTCACAGTATTAACAGCAAGCAACAATCATTCAAGAAACCCAGGAATTTGACCCAGACCCCAATGATGTTGTCCAGCAGAGGAACCTTGGGCTTGCAGATGGTAGGCGTGCAGTTCAGGAGGGTCACAGCCATCCCCTGGGCTTGCACCTGGGACTGGAAGGCAGTGGCATGGACCTGCATTTTGTGGGTCTGCACATGGACCTTGAGTACTGCATTCTGCTATCAAAGTGCAGCAACCATCGTGGTTGTTCCATGGTGGTTTTTCCAGAAGAGAACTTCATGTTATTAAGCCCATTAACCCTACATCTGATCTTTTATAAGCTGCTCAAACTGTAGGCTGCCATGGCATGGACAGCCTACCTAGTGGATGAAGCAGGACATTTCCTGGTGATTGTGATGGTAATTTAGGTTATGACAAGCATAAGGATTAGGCACCACTCCCAGACTCAGAGTCAAAGTCAAGGAGCCACACTGAAGGTCATATCCAGAGTCAGAAGTCACAGTTTAAGCTGATGGGTAAGCCAAAGAAATAATCAGAGACTTAGCCAGAGGATTAGAAGCAGGAATCAGAACTCAAAGTCTAAGCTAACATGGAAGCTAGAGTCATAGTCAAAAGTCAGAGCTGGGAATCAGAAAACAGAATCATAGGGTTGGAAGGGACCACATGAGGTCATCTAGTCCAAACCCCTGCCAAAAAAGCAGGACCACTCCCACTAGGTTATCCCAGCCAGGGTTATGTCCAGCTGGGCTTTGAACACCTCCAAAGACGGAGATTCCACGACCTCCCTAGGTAGCTTATTCCAATGCTTCACCACTCGCCTACTAAGAAAGATTTTCCTGATATCCAGTCTGGACATCCCCAGCTGTAACTTGAAACTTTGCTCCTTGTTCAGTCCTCTGTTACTACTGAGAACAGTTGAGCTCAATCTTCCTTGGAGCAGCCCTTCAGGTAGTTGAAGGTTGCTATCAAATCCCCCCTCAGTCTTCTCTTCTGCAGGCTAAATAAGCCTAGTTCCCTCAGTCTTTGGTCAAAGGGCTTGTGCTCCAGCCCTTTGATCATTTTTGTTGCCCTCCACTGGACTCTCTCAAAGTTATCCATGTCCTTTTTGTAGTGGGGAGCCCAAAACTGGACACAATATTCCAGATGTGGCCTCACCAGTGCGGAATAGAGGGGAATGATCACATCCCTTGATCTGCTGGCAACAATCCTTCTGATGCAACCCAGTATGCCATTGGCCTTTTTGGCAGCAAGCGCACACTGCTGACTCATATCCAGCTTCCCATCCACCAGGACCCCCAGGTCCTTTTCTCCAGTGCTGCTATTTAGCTGATCACTCCCCAGCCTGTAGCAGTATGTGCGATTTTTTTGTCCCAAGTGCAGGATTTTGCACTTGTCCTTGTTGAACCTCATGAGATTACTATTGGCCCACTGCTCCAATTTATCTAGGTCTTCCTGAATCCTGCCCCTGCCCTCCAGGGTGTCTACCATTCCCCCCAGTTTGGTATCATCCCCAAACTTACTCAGTGTGCAATCTATCCCATCATCCAGATCATTAATGAGGATGCTGAACAGAACTGGCCCCAGGATCGACCCCTGGGGCACACCACTCGTTACTGGTTGCCAACTTGACATGGAGCCATTGATTCCTACATGCTGAAACCGTTGATCTAGCCAGTTTTCTATCCTCCTTACACTCCACGCATCCAACCTTTACTTCCTTAATTTGCCAATGAGAATGCTGTGGGAAACTGCATCAAAAGCCTTGCTAAAGTCAAGGTAAATTACATCAACGTCTCTTCCTGCATCCACAAATCCAGTCCCAGTCATCTCATCATAGAAGGCGATGAGGTTTGTCAGGCATGATTTACCCTTGGTGAATCCATGCTGACTGTTCCTGATCACTCTATTTTCCTCCAAGTGTTTCAGGATGGATTCTTTGAGAAGCTGCTCCATGATTTTTGCAGGGATTGAGGTGAGGCTGACAGGTCTGTAATTCCCTGGATCCTCCTTTTTCCCTTTCTTGAAGATTGGCACTATATTTGCTTTTCTCCAGTCCTCTGGCACCTCCCCTGTTCGCCATGAGTTTTCAAAGATAATGGCCAATGGTACTGCTATCTCATCAGCCAGGTCCCTCAGCACCCTCGGATGCCGTTCATCTGGCCCCATGGGCTGTGTTCTCACACAGCGGGTTATTTCGATACGGTTGTTTTGAAACAACCGTATATCGAAATAACACTTATTTCAAAACAACTTATTTCGAATTAACAAAATGTTAATTCAAAATAAGGAAAAAGGTGGGAAACGAAATAGCAAGTTCACACTGTGAACTTGCTTTTTCGCTTCTGCAGGGGGCTGCAGGCACCAGCGGGGAGCTGCGCGGGGCAGTGCTGAAGCCCGCCGGTGCCTGCAGCCCAGCTGTGCAGGCGCTGGCAAGGGGACACCCCTCAGCACCCTGGCCAGGGTGCTGAGGTTTCCCTGGCGAGGGTGCTGAAGGGGCACCCCTTGAACTGTTGTTTTGGAACATCTTGTTCTGAAACAACACGTTCGCACGTCGTTGTTTCGAAACAACCGTTGCGAAACAATGTTGTTTCACCCACAGACTAGATCCAACTTGTTTCGAAACAGCCATGCGTCGTGTGAACAGACGAAACCTGATTTCGAAACAACCTCCATTGTTTCGGAATAAGGAGGCTGTGTGAACACACCCACGGACTTGTGCACATCTAGCTTCTTTAAGTAGTCCCTACCCTGACCTTCCATCACCGAGGGCCTCTCTTCTTCTCTCCAATCTGCCATGCCCAGTGTAGTGGGCTGGGAGCTGGCCCTGCCTGTGAAAACTGAAGTAAAAAAAAGCATTGAGCACTTCAGCCTTTTCCTCATCCTTCATCACGAGGATACCTGCCCCATTCAGAAAGGGACCTACACCATCCCTGATCCTCTTCTTGTTATTGATATACTTGTAGAACCCCTTTCTATTATCCTTCAAATCCCTTGCTAGCTGCAACTCCATTTGTCCTTTGGCCTTTCTGATTTTATCCCTGCAGTCCCGAGCAATGTCTTTATATGCCTCCTTAGTCATCTGTCCTAGCTTCCACTTCCTGTAAGCTTCCTTTTTATGCTTCAGCTCAGTGCAGAGCTCTCTGTTAAGCCACTCTGGGTGCCTTCCACATTTGCTGTGCTTCCTGCTCATCAGAATGGTATCTTCCTGTGCCCTTAGTAGGATTTCTTTAAAATGCAGCCAACTCTCTTGGACACATTTCCCCTTCAAATCAGACTCCCAAGGGATCCTGCCCATCAGTTCCCTGAGGGAGCCAAAATCTGCTTTTCTGAAGTCCAGGGTCTGCATTTTGCTTCTTTCCTTTAATCAGCATCTTGAACTCAATCATCTCATGGTCACTGCTACCCAGGTTTCCATTCATTTCTACTTCCCTGATCAATTCTTCTCTATTTGTGAGCAGCACATTGAGAGGTGCAAAGCCCCTAGTTGGTTCCTCCAGCATTCGTACCAGGAAGTTGTCCTCAACCCTCTCCAAAAACTCCCTGGATTGCCTGTGCACTGCTGCATTAGCCTCCCAGCAGATGTCAGGGTAATTGAAGTCCCCCATAAGAACCAGGGCCTGTGATCTGGAAACTTCTGCCAGTTGTCCATAGAATGCCTCATCCACCTCCTCCTTCTGATCTGGTGATCTATAGCAGACACCCACCATGACATCCCCCTTGTTGCTCTCCCCTCTAAACTTAACCCACAGACTTTCAGCTGGCTTGTTTCCACTTTCATAATGAAGCTCTGAGCAGTCATAGAGCTCTTTTACATATAGTGCTACTCCTCCCCCTCTCCTTCCCTGCCTGTCCTTCCTGAACAGTTTATACCCATCCATTGCATGACTGGAGTTCTGCAAACTATCCCACCATGTCTCTGTTATCCCAATTATATCATAGTTCTTTGTCTGCGCCAGTACTACCAATTCTTCCTGCTTGTTTCCCAGGCTCCTTGCATTCATGTATAGGTTCCTAAGATACCAGGCCCATTGCCCTACTTTCCCATTTTGATTTTCAATTCTATTATATCTACCTTCCTGCATTTTCTCTTGGTGTTGACCTCCCCCACTTGCCTCAGGTATTAGGGCTTCACTGGAGCACCCAAGATGATTATTTGATTCCCCCTGCATGTTCCAACTACCCTCTCTTCCATCCCTGGAGTTACAGCCCCAGGACCCCCCAAGTTCCATCCCTTCCCCCTGGTCTCCTACAAAGCCCACAGGTAAGTGGCAATGGTCTCCTTCCCCTGTCAGACCAAGTTTAAAGCCCTCCTCACTAGGTCAGCCAGTCAACATCTGAATATGCTCTTCCCCTTCCTCGAAATATGGAGTCCATCTCTGCCTAGCAGTCCTTCTGCATGAAACAGCAACCCATGGTCAAGGAAGCCAAAGCCCTTCTGATGACACCATCTTCGCAGCCTGGTGTTCATTTCCAGGATGCATCTGCCTCGGCTCAGGCCCCTACCCTTGACCAGAAGGATCGAGGAGACCACCACCTGTGCTCCAAACTCCTTCATCCGCACTCCCAGAGCCCTGAAGTCACCTTTGATCTGCTGAGGATCACCTCTCGCAGTATCATTGTTCCCACATGGATGAGAAGCATGGGGTAGTAGTCAGAAGGGCAGATGATTCTTGACAGTCCCTCTGTAACGTCTCGGATGCAGGCGCCTGGCAGGCAGCATACCTCTCGAGAGGCCTTGTCAGTGCGACAGATGGGTGCCTTCATCCCCCTCAGAAGTGAGTCCCCAACCACCACAACTCTATGTTTCCTCCTAGCCGTGGTGGCTGTGATCCTCCCAGCCTCGGGGGTGCATGTCCTCTCCTCTTCCACCTCCTTCAACCTCTCTAGTACCACACAACGATTCTTCACCACAATGGAGGGTGGGTTGTGAACAGGGGTGGAGCACTGTCTGCTGCCAGAGGTAACCAGCTGCCAGTGTCCTCCCCCTGCCACAGGCTCCCCATCCATCTCCAGTGTTGTGGCAGTAGTCTCTGGCACCTGGATAGTGCTCTCTGTCTTTCACGTCTCCTCATGGATGCTGTCGAGGAACTTCTCCAGCGTGTGGATACTCCTGAGCTGAGACACCTCCTCCTGTAACTCTCCCACCTGCCTCCTGAGAGATTCCATCAGCAGGCACCTGTCACATCGATCCATCTCCCCAGCCTGATTGTCAGTGACAGGGATCTGCAAGCTGCAGTCCCTGCAAGTCCACACCAGGATCTGGGTAAAGATATCTATGGTCAGGATGTCCGTCTGGCTACAGGCACAGGTAGAAGAGACAGAAGGGGCGCTGGCAGCAGTGCGGCTCCTCTTCACCATCATGGCCTCCCCAAACTCCCTCTCAAACTCCCCTGTTTGCTGTCCTCTGGTCGCTTAGCCACTGGCTTTTAAAGCCTTCTCTGCCTAGGTCAGCCCTTGCCCCTCGTTAAACACACAGGGGAAGGGTGATCACAAGGCTGATTCAGGCTGGTGCTCAAAGGTGATCAGGGAACAATGGTGCAAACAGCCCCCACCCGCAGTAAGAAACAACTAACAGAAGTCAGCTGTAGGGAAAAAGTCACAAACACACAGTTAGCAAACTCCCACCCAAGCTTCGATCTGTCCCTTGCTGCTTCAGCTAGGGGATAGCCTTCACCTCCTTCTCGGGGCTTCACAAACACCTTCCCTCTCAGACTCCCCTGTTCACAAGAACAGAACAGAGGAGCTGCAGCAGGAACAGTACTGAGAGCAAGGCAACAGTAGGGCTTGGAGCAAAGACTGGAAGCAAACTGGGGCATGGGGCTAGAACCAGGGCCAGAATAACCATCCTGGCAACCCCAGGCTGCCACCGCACCACAGGGCACCCTTGCTTGCCCCCCCACAACCACAAGGGACCCAGCTACCCATAACCACAGCCCCCCCCAACCTGGGCTGCACAGGCAAGCCCCCACCTTCTGTCACTGGGGGGGGAAGCCTGGGGCCAGAGGGCATTCCCACCTCAGTCCCACTCTGGCCAATGTGCCTGGGTGGGGGCAGGTGCCTGGCAGAAGCACAGCAGGCCCTGGAAGGCCAGAGTGGAGACCTCACTGTGAGCCAGCCAGCCCCACCTTCTAGGTGGAACAAACAGGCACTGGCCTGCCCCACCCCCAAGGGTGGGCCAATTGGCCCAGGGATGGCGAGGAGTACAGAGCCTGGCCTCTAGCCCAAGGCCCCGCACCCCTCAGCTGCAGCACCAGCAGGGCAGGCACACTCTGAACACTCCTGCCCTGCCAGTGCTGAGCCAGGCAGGGGGCCAGATTATCAGGGTTTTAGGGGCTGGAGCCCAGGGGCCCCTTTTTGCCCAGAGCTTAAGTCCTTAATGCCCCTTTGATAATCCAGCTCAGACTGGAACAGGAAAGCACAGTTAAGCACAGCTGTGGGCATGATATGCATTAACCAGCCACTTTGTTGCAAGGCTCAAATAGCAGACTATAGGCTGCCCTGCCCAATCAGGAAGTGTGACCATGAGGAGGGGGCTTGTTGGGCCCATGTGAGCTTGCTCAGTTGCCTAGTATACCAGATGATGTCATAGCACACCTAGTGGCTGAACTTTGTAACTTTGCACTCACTCACAACCATTTCAGATTTGGATATGATTTCTGTCAAGTATACAGCACTGTTATGGGTACCCTCATGGCCTCAAAAGATGCCAACATGAACAACCCTAGCTATCTTCAAGCTACCACAGATTTCCTGAGGAAAATCCAATCCATTGGTGAGCTTTCTGAAAACACCATCCTGGCCACTATGGATGTCAAAATTCTTTACACCAACGTCCCACACAAGGATGGATTATAAGCTATTAGAAGAACTATCCCAGATGATGCCACAGCACAGCTTGTGACTAAACTTTGAGTTTGTGCTCATGCACAACCATTTCAGATTTGAGGACAATTTATATCTCCAAGTCAGTGGCACTGCTGTGGGTACCCACATGGTCCCACAATATGCCAACATTTTTATCAGTGACTTAGAACATTTCCTCAAGTCTCATCCCAAAGCACCTCTCCTCTATTTATGCTATATTCATGATATCTTCATCCTCTGGACACATGGCAGGGATGATCATGAAGATTTCCACAGAGATTTCAACAATTTCCACTCCACAATCAGATTGAGCCTGGAACACTCCACACAGGCGATCCTTTTCTGAACACTACAGTACAAATCAGGGGTGGACACATCAACACCACTCTATACCAAAGACCTATTGATCAGTATAGTTATCTACATCCCTAAAGCTTCCATCCTAAATGCACCACATGATCCATTGTCTACAGCCACGCCCAAAGATATAACTGCATTTGCTCTGATCCCTCAGACAGAGACAGACATCTTCAGGATCTCTATCAAGCTTTCATACAACTATGGTACCCACCTGAAGAAGTAAAGAAACAGATTGACAGGGCCAGACAGGTACCTGGCAGCCAACTACTACAGGAACGGCCCAAAAAAACAAAAACACACACCACACACAATAGAATGCCACTGGTCACCACATACAACCCTCAAGTCAGACCTCTGCAACAGATCATTAAGGACCTACAGCCTATTTTAAAAGATGACCCCTCACTCTCTCTAGCCTTGGAAGACAGATCTCTCCTCACCTACAGACAACCCTCAAACCTTATACAGACCTAACAACAGAAACATTAAAGCAGGCACATATCCCTGCAACAAACCACACTGCCAACTTTGTCCACATATCTGCACTGAAGACACCATCATAGGACCTAATCAAGCCACCTACTCCAAAGGATCCTTCACCTGCTCATCCACTATTGTGATTTATGTCATCCACTAATGTGATTTATGCCATCATTTGCCAGAAATGCCCTCATGCCTTATACATTGGACAAACAGGACACTTCCTACACAGAAGAATAAATGCACACAAAGCACCCCCCCTCAAAAAACAAAAAACAAAAAACAGTTACTGAGCACTTCCATCTTCCTAATCACTCCATTAATGATTTCTTAATGATGGTCCTCAAGAAAGTCAATGAGACATCAAGACTTTGAAGAGAAATAGCTGAAAAATCAAATAATATGCAAATTCAATTGTGTGAAAGCAGGGCTGAATTGTGACTATGGATTCTTTTCACATTATAACAGGTCATTTGACTCCACCCTCCCTCAGTGTACTGTTTCCTAGAGTTTGAATTCTTACAAATCCTCTGATTTGCTGTTGCAGTATGACCTGAGTCCATATCTTACACTCCCCTGCATTTATTTTCATCCATTTCTTTAAGTTCCCCCTCTTTAAAGCGTCTGATGAAGCGGGATTTTCTCTCATGAAAGCTCATGCGATCGATAAATCTGTTAGTCTTTAAGTACCACAAGACTCCTTGCCTTTTTTTTTTTTTTTTTTTTTTTTTTTTCTTTACTAGAAAAAAATGGCTGCCCCTTTGGAACTCAAAATTTTTTATGGTTGACTTAGAACAAGGCTTCCTCAGCTCTCGTCCCCAAGTACCACACCTCTGCTTACGCAACTTTGATGACATCATTATCTGAACCCACAGAAAGGAGGCCCTTGTAGAATTCCACTGAGATTTCAACAATTTCCACCCCATAATTGAACTCAGCCTAGACCAGTCAACACAGGAGAGCCACTTTCTGGACACTGCTGTACAAATAAATGATGGACACAAACACCACTCTGTACCAGAAACCTACTGAGCCTACAATTACCTCCATTCCTCAGGCTTTCATCCAGGTCACACAACATGATCCATTGCTGTAACAGGGCCCCTTTCCCTCCGGGAGAGGGATGGATGGCCTGTCAGGGTCTCTAGCCCTGCTCAGGGGCAAGACCACCAAGTCTTTATTTTCTTGTCCTGGTCAAGGCTACCCCGCCACCA
The DNA here is from genome assembly GCA_007922195.1 of Podocnemis expansa. Classification (NCBI taxonomy): domain Eukaryota; kingdom Metazoa; phylum Chordata; order Testudines; family Podocnemididae; genus Podocnemis; species Podocnemis expansa. The sequence goes on along the minus strand of ML681998.1, from coordinate 2,996,508 downwards.
GCCCAGCATAGGGCGGGCTGCCAAGTCTCTGGCCCCTTGGCTGGGCAAAGACACACAACCAACCCCCAGCCCCAGTGGGGCCAGGCTCCAAGTCTTTAGTCTCTTGGCAGGGCTCTAGTACAGTCACCAACAATGTCTTTTAAGGGACCTAGGGATTGACAGTGTCACTAGGAAGTTCACAACCTGTGAGGAGACTCAGGCTAGGGGAAGAGATCAGCAGAGGCGTGGGGTCACTCCACTCCACTGTGTCCCAGTTCAGGTCCCCGAAAGGGCCTGCAGCTTTGGTGCCGGGGTCAGTGGGGTCTGGGCCGCAACACACTGACCTCAGGGCACCTGAGGCTTCAGGGCAGGGGTCAGCAGGGTCCTGGCCACAACACACTGCCCCTGGGATGTGGCTCCCCATGGAGGATTGAGTCTCACCCTCCCCTGCATCACCCCTGCTCCCCAGTTCAAGCCATACCTCGTTGTCCATTTCCTCAGGGCAGTTCCCCAGAAATAGGTTGTAAAAACCCTCCATTTCATTGGGCAGTGGCAAGTTGGAGAGTCCAGCTGGGTCTTCAGCAAGGGGTAACTCCTCCAGGTTGCAGGAAGTGAGTGGAGGCACAGGGTCCTCAGCAGCCAGGGGTAGCTCCTCCAGGTCACAGGAGACAGGCAACAGTTTGGGGTCCTCAGCAGCCAGGGGTAGCTCTTCCAAATTGCACAAGGTAGGTTGGGGTTCAGGGTCCCCAGCAGGAGCCAACTCAGGACCAATCATTGGTCTCCCTACTGGCAGTCTCTCCTGTGGGTGTGGGGCAGCCCAGGGCTCAGGCATTGGGCCCCAGTCACTGCCTGTGGGCAGCCCTCACCAAACCAATCGGCCTGGGTCCAGAGGCCAAAGCCCAGCTCCTCCACAGAGTGGTACAGAGTCAGGAGCAGTCAGAGCTGCATCCTTCCCCTCCACTGACCTGGCTTGAAGTGAGCTGCCTGCCTCCCTTTTTATACTTCCTGTCCTGCCCCCCCACTTCTGGGCTAATTGACAGTCCCCACCTGGGTCCACCCCCCGGCCATCTTGCAACACTTTCTGGGCTTTCTCTGAGGGGGGCCATGCCTCCTCGCTACAATTGCCTACAGCCAAGACGTAAGATATAACTGCATTTGCTCTGATCCCTCAGACAAAGATGGACACCTTTAGGATCTTTATCAAGCATTCTTAAAACTACGGTACCCACCTAGGAAAGTAAGGAAACAGACTGACAGTGCTAAATGGGTACCCAGAAGTCAATTACTACAGGACAAGCCCAGGAAGTAAAACAACAGAACACCGCTGTTCACCACTTACAGCCCCCAAGTCAAACTTCTACAACACATCATCAAGGATCTACACACAGCCTACACTTCAAGACAATCCCTCACTCTCCCAAGCCTTGGGACATTCCCCCCCCCCAACTTTGAACAGATACCAGTACCTTCAGATCATACAACAGAAACAGTAAGGCAGTCACATAACCCTGCAATAAACCCTGCAACTCTGTCCACATATCAACACTAATGACACCATCACAGGACCTAATCAAACCAATTACTCTATCAGTGGTTCATTCACGTGCTTAACCAACAATGTGATATATGCCATCATGTGCCAACAATTCCCCTCAGAGTTAATAGATTGGACAAACTGGACTGTCTCTGCACAAAAGAGTAAATGGACACAAATCTGACAACAGAAATGGCAACATTCAAAAATTAATAAGTGATCACTTCTGTAACCCAGGCCCCTTGTGATAACCTTATCAATAAAAAGAAGAGGATCAGGGATGGTGTAGGTCCCTTACTGAATGGGGCAGGTATCCTTGTGACAGAGGATGAGGAAAATGCTGAAGTGCTCAATGCTTTTTTTACTTCAGTTTTCATAGGCAGGGTCAGCTCCCAGCCCACTAAACTAGGTACAGTAGATTGGAGAGAAGAAGAGAGGCCCTTGGTGATGGAAGGTCAGGTTAGGGACTACTTAAAGAAGCTAGATGTGCACAAGTCCATGGGGCCGGACGAACTGCATCCGAGGGTGCTGAGGGAGCTGACTGATGAGATAGCAGTACCATTGGCCATTATCTTTGAAAACTCATGGCGAACGGGAGAGGTGTCAGAGAACTGGACAGAAGCAAATATAGTGCCAATCTTCAAGAAAGGGAAAAAGGAGGATCCAGGGAATTACAGACCTGTCAGCCTCACCTCAATCCCTGCAAAAATCATGGAGCAGCTTCTCAAAGAATCCATCCTGAAACACTTGGAGGAAAATAGAGTGATCAGGAACAGTCAGCATGGATTCACCAAGGGTAAATCATGCCTGACCAAACTCATCACCTTCTATGATGAGATGACTGGATTTGTGGATGCACGAAGAGACGTTGATGTGATTTACCTTGACTTTAGCAAGGCTTTTGATACAGTTTCCCACAGCATTCTCATTGGCAAATTAAGGAAGTAAGAGTTGGATGCATGGACTGTAAGGTGGATAGAAAACTGGCTAGATCAGCAGTTTCAGTGTGTAGGAATCAATGGTTCCATGTCAAGTTAGCAACCAGTAACGAGTGGTGTGCCCCAGGGGTCGGTCCTGGGGCCAGTTCTGTTCAACATCCTCATTAATGATCTGGATGATGGGATAGATTGCACACTGAGTAAGTTTGGGGATGATACCAAACTGGGGGGAATGGTAGACACCCTGGAGGGCAGGGACAGGATTCAGGAAGACCTAGACAAATTGGAGCAGTGGGCCAATAGTAATCTCATGAGGTTCAACAAGGACAAGTGCAAAATCCTGCACTTGGGACAAAAAAATCGCACATACTGCTACAGGCTGGGGAGTGATCAGCTAAATAGCAGCACTGGAGAAAAGGACCTGGGAGTCATGGTGGATGGGAAGCTGGATGTGAGTCAGCAGTGTGCGCTTGCTGCCAAAAAGGCCAATGGCATACTGGACTGTGTCAGAAGGATTGTTGCCAGCAGATCAAGGGATGTGATCATTCCCCTCTATTCCGCACTGGTGAGGCCACATCTGGAATATTGTGTCCAGTTTTGGGCTCCCCACTACAAAAAGGACATGGACAAATTAGAGGGAGTCCAGTGGAGGGCAACAAAAATGATCAAAGGGCTGGAGCACAAGCCCTTTGATCAAAGATTGAAGGAACTAGGCTTATTTAGCCTGCAGAAGAGAAGACTGAGGGGGGATTTGTTAGCAACCTTCAACAACTTGAAGGGCTGCTCCAAGGAAGATTGAGCTCAACTGTTCTCAGTAGTAACAGAAGACAGAACGAGGAGCAAAGTTTCAAGTTACAGCTGGGAAGGTCCAGGCTGGATATTAGGAAAATCTTTCTTAGTAGGCGAGTGGTGAAGCATTGGAATAAGCTACCTAGGAAGGTGGTGGAATCTCCATCTTTGGAGGCGTTCAAGGCCCAGCTGGACAAAGCCCTGGCTAGGATAATCTAGTGGGAGTGGTCCTGCTTTTTTGGCAGGGGTTTGGACTAGATGACCTCATGTGGTCCCTTCCAACCCTATGATTCTATGATTCTAACCTTCTGAATGTGCCAAAATCAGGGCAAGCTGCAAGAACCGGGGGCTAAACCCCTAAACCACTGACAGGTGGTACTTAAACCAGTCTCCCAGTCAGCAACAAAACATGCTTCTGACTCCCTATTCTGGTCATCGCCAAGCATAACAAAATAGAAGCAGCCCCCTTACTGCACATCAGTTCCTATGGTCCCCTCTAGCCACGGAGTCTCTTAAAGAAATAAGTTCTCCTGACCCCAAAGGGCCAGCCACATCACCCAGAACAATATACGCTTGGATCTTACCCAAATTACCACACTGCCAGTGAGTCCTTTAGTAACTACAACTAAAGGTTTACTATATCAGGAAAACAAAATGAGAGATATTAAAGGGTCAAAGTGAATCACATGCATACAAGTGATTTAGAGTTCATAGAAAACAAATCCTTGAAGATCCTGTAATTTGCAGGTTAGTCCCATTCCTCTAGTGTGCACCCAGGATCTGGGTGGGTCTTAGTCCTTTGTTCAGTCCCAGAAGGATAGTTCCAGAGGAGGGTGTTGATTGCAGGTTGCAGACTGGAGACTAAAGATTAAAGACAAAATGGAGATGGGTCTCTGGCCTTTTAATCTCAGAGTCCCTGCCAGATCAAAATGGAGTTGGGTCACATGATCAGTCTGGGTAACTGGTCAAACAGATTTCTTCTTGAGCCCACTGCAACTGGGAATCTCTCTGATGGGGGCCATTAAGAGGAACAATAGTTTTGCAGACACCCAGTCTGGGATTGCCTTAAGAACAATTCATTTGGAACACATAGATCTCTAATTTCTCATACAGGCATGATACCTACATACAAACCGTATGATCATTCTTAGCAGATTACAGCATTTCTATTGACACCAAACATGGCATATCACATATGGATTATTGCAAATATGAAATGTTAATATGAAAAATAATCATAAACAGTCCCCTAGACCCAGACAGCATCACAGCCTCAATCTCTCTGGCCACTCTGTGATGGACTTATCTGTGGCTATCTTTAAACAGGTTTATTCTAGGTCAAGACTTCAAAGAGAGACTTCAGAGTTAGAATTCATATGCAAATTTAGTACCATCAGCAAAGGTTTTAATAAATCTATGTCTTGGCTTTCTCATTATAAACAGTGATTATCCTCCCTATCTGTTGTTCCAATTAGTTCTGAATCTATACAAACTAGTTTGCTGGAGTAATCTGACCTGATCCTGTAATTACACTTACTTCACTTCACTCGTCCCTCCTTCCTATACATTTTTCCATTTTCAAGCTTCCAATGAAGTGGAATCTCTCCCATGAAAGCTCATGTGATAAATAAAGTTGTTAGTCTTTGAAAGTGCCACAAGACTCCTTAGTTCTAGTATTGTTCTTTGTCATGCAAACATCTGTCTATTAAGAACCAGACTCAGATAAATAATGCATTTCACATAGGCCATTGAGGAGTCTTTAGATTGTAAGGGATTTTAATACTTATTTACATAGGCTGGAAAAGAACTCAGAACCTAATAAGAGACTCTTTATGACACTGCTAATCCCTTGTGCCCCTCATTCCCCCAAACTCAGTCATTTTAACTCTCCCAGCAAGGAAGGAGGTTAATGAAAAAAAGATGGCTCTTGGTGCAGTAATTTTATTTCCCATCAAAGAGAATTGAAATATTTCATTAAAGTTCAGTTTTTACCCATATGTTGCATCTAGCATTCATACCCCCAAATTATGTATTGCTCAAACAGCAGCTTAAGTCATTTGAACGAATTTGTGAGCAATAACCTTTACCTCATTTCTTCAGATCTTTGCAGTAATTTCATAGGTGCTAGCTCTTTTCATTATTTTCTAGCTCATCACCTTTAGTATCATTTTGACTCAGAGCTCATTTCTTTGATGTATAATAATTTGTTGTAAGAACACAGAGTATCAAGAGACAGAAAAGCCTTCATCATTCAACGTGAAATGTGAATTGGATTCGATGATCAGAAAGAATAATTCTGAAAAGAATTATTTATGCTCCCTCTCAACCATTTCTCTAACACATGTCAGATTGTTACCATTTAAATTACAATACTAGATTTATTTTATTCCAGAGAAATGCCTTTTTCTTTAATACCAGAGGAGGACAAGGAAAGAGGGTTCATATATCGAGCCCTCATTCCAGTTCCATTGAAAATAATGGGTGTTTTAGGCACTGTTGGAAGCAGGATTGAGCCATTTGTATTTTAAAGCTCTCTGATTGCAATGTATATGTGTGGATGTGCATACTCATGCCTAAGGTGAAGAAGGTTTCCTGGTGTTTGATTATTCATTCTTTAAAAAAAAAAATCTTATTTCTGAATTGATTTAGCTCCACCATGTTCTATGCTTACTTAGATAACCTGTGACAAACTTGATGGTAAAAAAATCCTCAGTCTTTCTACATCCCTTTTATCTACTTCTTTCATTGCCTTCTCCATATCTGTCTCCACCCCATCCCCATAGCTGATACATTCTCTCATTTTCAGTCTGCCAAGCCACTGTAGTTTCTTTATTCAAAAACATCCTTTCTTTAGACTGATTTCTTCCCTAGAGCCCTCAAAAATGTATTCAGTCTTGTTAATGTCTACTCTTCACAGAGTGATTAAAATTATTGAAAAGGTATTTTTTTTAAATGTTTCACACAGCAGTGCTTCTCAGCCTGCCCTGAGTTTTTAGGCAGAGTTACTGGTTTTGCTTAAAAAATGCCAAACTGACCTGGGATCATGGGTGCTGGAAGGTAGGATGTGGAACTGACTTCCAGCATATACAGGGTTTACAGTTTGATTCAATTGCATTGAGCACCTCTACTATACAAATTGCTCCAGCACCCCTGCCAGGGACTTTCCTATTCGGGATCACCTCTCTCTTTCTCCCCATACAAAACTGTCACAGCTAAAATGAAGAGGGGGTACTCAAGGCAGAACTGTTTAAAAGAAGTGGAATCTGCATGTACTGTAATCAATCATCACCGTCATCATATATTTTGGATGATAAAAAAAATGCGAATACCCAAATTGAGTAATTGCTTGATCTTTCTATGATAACCCTTGTCTTCCCTCACCTTGTTCTGTTCCCTTCTCAACTGTCTGTTACTATCTCTTCTTTCACTACACCTAAAATAAAATTGCAAGATCTTCAGGAGAGTGACCGTGCTTTTCTGTGGCTTCTGTAAAGTGTGTAGCAAGCTGCGGGGGGGGGGGGGGGGCTGCAATAAATAAATAAATAAATATCAGCCAGCCCCAAAATAGCCTGCAGGTTTCTTTTCTGAACTAGCATCCCTCCATGCAAGATATTCACTAACAGTTAGGCACTCAGTAGGTAGTAGTGGGTGAAATATAAAAACCTAGGGAAATGCAGCTAGAAATATATGGAATCGTTTAAAAGTATGAAGCCATCTTTTCAAGAGTTCAAGTATATTAAGTGCATTTTAAACTATTTGGTTTGGTTTTGCACAATTTTGCATATGGTATCCAAAGTCTATTAAAATAATCCTTTAAAAAAATGAAACTTTGGGCTACATAATGCCTCTATTGTGGTCAGAGTGAAGCGTATGGCCCTCTGTGAGTCTATACAGCTATATACAGGCGTGTTTCAAATGTAAAAATATTCCAAACTATATTTAATGGCATGCAGAGACTAAGAAAAAGTGAAAACTGTCACAACTCTGGCTCATTAAACACAAAAGAAAGAACCCAGTGTACGTACAAGCCAACTCCAATGTAAAAGTTACTTGTTGCAGCATAAGAATTCTGGAGCTAAGTGAAGCACAAGATGTGCTTATTTGCATATCAATATGCAGCATGCTCATCCACAGCAGAGCTGTTTCACAGTGCTGGCGTCTGAGCTTTGGAAACAAATTGAAAGGTTTGGGTATTGTTTAAAACAATGAAACTTGGATAATTTGTAAGTTACCATTTATAGGACTGCACTCCTAAGAGCACATAGAAACAGCTAATTTTAACAGCAATTACTACACATTAAGGTTGAGCTCATGTATAATGCAGCCAAGTTGAGTGCTATTTTAGATTCAGAACAAATGGGCCTGAAAAATAACTCTTTGTAAGAATACTTTGCAACTATTTGACACCTCCCATCCAGGTCTTAAAGCATTTTGCAGGTTATCCTCACAGTATGTATATAAAATAGACTGGTGATATTACATCCATTTTAAAGACTGGTAAACTGAGGGATAGAGAAATCAAGTGACTTTCCCAAAGTAACACAGGAAGCCTGTGGGGCAACTGGCTTTTCAGATTCCTACAGATGTGTTGTTTCAACTACAAAATCACTCTTTTTAGATCCCCTGGGATGTAGGAGGCTTTTTTTTACCTCTTACACAGGGTTTAAAGCAAGCTGGAATGCCCCAGAATTTTAGGGGCCCCGGCCCACTATTTTTAGGGGCTCAGTGTTCCAGGGCCCCTAAAAATAGAACATGGGGCTGGAACACTGTGTTCCAGGGCCCACCATTTAAAAATAGCAGGCCCTCGAACGCAGCGTTCCAGTTCCACATGCTACTTCTTTGGGCCCAAATGCTGGGCCCCTGGAAATAGCAGGCCCCAGAGAAGCGTTCTGCTGCTTTCCGGCGGGCAGGGCCAGAGCATTGCTATGGGGCTGAAGCCCAACCCCAAACCCCACCCCTTCCATGCCCAGCCCCAACCTGGGGCCTGCTGTCTCTGCCCCAGCCACGCCACCAACCAGACTGGAGCCTCCCCCCCCACCCCCCCAGGGCACTGGCATGGCAGGGCAGGACCAGGGGTCCAGGACGCCCACCCATGCAGGATGGGGAGCCCACCAGCATGGAAGGGGTGCCCTCTGGTGCAGGAGTGTTCTGGGGGCCCCCAAATTGTACTTTAACCCCTGCTCTTATAAGTCAATTATACAAATAATTATGCTATAAGAAATACCAAGCTGACAAATATTATGAGTGACAACAATAGTTCTACCATCCAGGAAGTTTCAAGAAACCAAAATCTTTGCCAAATCATTGTATTTCTCAGGGCTTCATGCTGTCCAGGGGCTGCTTCTGAAAATGAACAGCCTGCTCTCTTCTTACTTCACAGTGATCTGAAAAAGAAAGCAAGTGAATGTGTCTATGTTTTTAAAACAAAGAACATTTCAAGCCACTTCTAGCTAAGAGCAAACACTGAATTTTTAAACTTAGATCTTCAAGAACATATAATGAGGTTGTTATTGCACATAAATATTACTCAATCAAATTGCTTGCAGCCTCTGCCACAATAATTTAATTTGATTGAAAAGAAGCAACTGTAGTCTACTTTTCAGTTGACAGTGATTCTTCATTCTTCACTCCCAGTTCACCTCCCACTTCTCTTTTCTTTTAATATTTATTACAGGCAAAAATAATCATATTCATAAATTAAGCATCTGGAAAGGCATTCAGAGATTGTGTGTCAATCTGCAACAAGTTTAATTTTGTCACTTCACACAAATTCAAAGGAAAAAAATCTATTCCTCTCCTCTTTTTTTAAAGCTATATGTGTTCAAAGCAAATAGAAAGTGAGGACAGAGCTTGTCATTCTGCAGCAGCAGCAGAATAGTGGTGATTCAGTATTACAGCGCAGTTATAATTCAAGAATGCAAAACCTTACATGGCTGGTGTACTAAATGCTATTGTCTCTTGCAAGTGGGATGCCAAGGGAATATTGAAAAGGAATTGTCAGTAATACTTGTTTTGCCCTTTTTCTTTCCCCTGAAGGATAACTAAACACTAAAAGAAGTTTCTCTACTTGAGAATATGTAGTATTTTTTGCTATTTTATAAGCCTTAATTTATCATAATTATTGTAATTTATCATAATGCTTCTATATTATGCAGTGAAGTCAGGTGACCCTACATCCCCTCACTACCACCATGACCACCACAACCCTTGAGTGGTCACCACTTGGCCTGTCGAAAGTCACTTGGGCCATATACTCTTGTGTTTGCCTTGTCCTGCTTGAGGGTTTGGGATAATGACTGCTTTATTTGCCCCACACTCCCTCAGGGCCTGTACTCTGGACTACTGGGTTTGCCCCACACTGCTTAAGGGCACAGGCTAAGGACTGAGGTGTTTGCAGGCCCCTGAAGGGGTCTGGGCAAGAGACTGCTTTACTTGCCTGCACCATCCAAGGGCCGGGGCAGAGACTCATTAGCTGCCCATCCTGCTAGAGGACCCAGATTAGGGATTGCTTCAGTGCTGGTGAGTGACAGAAGTGGCCAGGACTGCTGCCCCGACTGCTAATTTCCTCTGCAAGTTTCTGCCCACACAGGCATACCAGAGCAAGGCGGCATGGCTTCCCTACCGGATGTACAGGGAGAGACAACCCACCACCTTACACACCGCTATTAATAATTACTGATCATGATTATTTATTCATACTTCCACTTTAATGTATAACACTTTACTGGTAAATAAAATGGCACATCTCTGCCCCATAAAGATTTCAGTCCAAATGTTATTGATTTAACAGAGGATAATGAGATACATATGCATCTAATTTATTTATTAATTAATTCACCAGAGAAAACAGATCAGAAGGTAGGCCATTAAATAGTACTGCAAATTATTGTTAAATGATCCTCTATCTCAGGGTCCATGAACAAATCTGGGCCAGGTGAGCAAAACCTCCATATTGGAGATGAAATGTGGAGTTTTCCATGCATGCTTCACTCTCTGTGTCTGCTGTCAGCCAAGCCTGCAGCTCTGCCTAGGGTGAGTAACAGTTAACCCTCCATGTCAAAACAAGAGATGGGGGAGAAAGGTAAAACTCGCATATCAAGATGAGAAGCATGGTATATATGAATGATTAGACAGATTTGATAAACACGAACAGTAGAAAGTACTGAATCTCTGAGGAGGGACTAGATACTGTGCAGGGAAGCTAGGCAGTAGATAGCCAACTAAAACTAGCATTCAGAGCTGGCCCTGTGAAGAAGCTGGCAGGTAGCAGAAACAGCAGTCAACATGGAGCATATCAAAAGTTGGGGTGGATTCTGGACAGTGAATCAGGATGAACTGAGAGCCAGTTTTGGATCCAAAGAAGTAAAGTGCTTAAGTGGCACAAAGGTTTACAGAGCAGACAACCAGCAGAAAGTGACTAAGTCAGGAAAGGATCAATGTAGGCTAGTGGGATGTTTCACCCTGGAGGTTAAGGGATGCAAACTTCAAACCTAACTCCTTTTTAAAGCCCTCTCTGCAGGTCATTGTTTCTTATTTACAACAAAGAGGGGGGAAAAAATAACTCAGCTGAAACCACTAGTCATAATTCCTAATAGCTTTCTAGTTTCAACTGGTTAGAGAAAAAGAAAACTCATGCTTCCCCTATTACTTGCCCTGGATCCAGTTTCCTCCTTATATATGCTGCCTACTCTTGCCCTGTTTGTGGTCCAGAAAATGGACAGGCAAAAGCCACTTCCTCAGTCTAAGGCAGGGGTGTCATACTCAAGGCCCGCCAAGGGCACTGACCCAGCTCTGGAGCTGCTGCCTAAGCTGTGCCTGGAAGCTGTCTGCAGCAGCAAACTCCAAAGACAGGCTCTTGGCACAACAGGGCATGCATCTGACTCATTCACATGATCCAAGCACAGCACAGGGGAACAAAAGAAACACTTGAGCCAATCCCGGCTCAGCTCTGCTGTGATCTGCCAACCAATCGGTCTCAGTCACAGCAGACTAGGCCAGCTCCAGCTAGCCACTGCACTGCCCCCCACCTCAACTGTTCACTGTCAGTCAGCATGCTAATTTGATTGACAGCACATTGAACAAATCACACATAAAAAAGGAAAAAGTGGCTGGGGCCCAGGTGGGAACAAGCCAATCAAAGGCCATCTGGAACTGAGCCAACCAAGGGCCAGAATTCTGAATGACTCACAATTAATAGGCTGGGAGGGAGAGAGGCAGTAGCCCAGCTGGCTGCCTGTTACAAAGACTGATTTTTTTTGCCTGTGACCAAGAGGAAAGGACAGGGTCGTTGGGCGGCTACGGAGGTGGACGGGACTGCTGCGGTGCCTCTCCCTCCGTGGGAGGGCACTGGTGGTCAACCAGCTCATCCTGTCCATGCTCTGGCACTGGCTCAACACCCTGGTCCCACCCCCGACGTTCCTGGCCCACCTCCAGAAGACGGTTCTGGATTTCTTCTGGCCAGGACTGCACTGGGTCTCTGCAGAGATTCTGAGCCT
>ML681998.1:2903626-2984763 GCA_007922195.1 Podocnemis expansa | reverse complement strand
GGCCCTGCAGAGACTCCTTTATGGTGCAAGTAGTCCAGCATGGAGCCCCCTGGCGTGCACTCTCCTCCGCCACTACCGAGGGCTCCGATACGACCGGCAGCTCTTTTATATCCAGCTGAGAGGCGGTCCGCGAGGCCCCTCCGAGCTGCCAGCCTTCTACCAGGACCTCCTCCAGACCTGGAGACTTATCTCAGCCTCCAGGGCCCTTGTGCCCACTGCTACACAACCCCCATCTACGTGTGCAGTGGCGGAGGCCCTGTCCATGAGGCAGAGGCTGGTCCTGGCAGACGTCACCAGGGTCGGAGACCTCCTGGACTATGCCCGAGGAGACTGGGTGGACCCCCTCGTGCTTGCCCGGCGCATGGGGCTCTCCACCCTTCGCACCCCCCAGTACCTACTCTGGGAGGTGAGGGCGGCTTTGTCTCCCCTTGCTCGGGCCTGCCTCGAGCAGGTTCTGCAAGAAGCTACTCCCCACCCCCCTCTCAGTCCTGGCCCTCCGGAGCTTGTCGTTGGGCCCCGGCCCTGCAAGCCCCCCTGGCAGTCCCCGTCCCAAGCCCCGAGCCAGCTGCTGGACTTGCAGCCGGCCCCCTTCCGAACTGCGCCTTGACAATATCTGTACACGCTCGTGCTTCACACCATCCATTTTCTCACTCTCGCGGCCCACCCCGATACCAAATGGCGGGACCTCCTTCCACCTGCAGAGGGCGAGGACCTCTGGTGAGCCAGCCTTTATTCCACCCTGACCCCACGGCCCGCCGGGGACATCAGTTGGCGGCTCCTCCATGGAGCTGTGAGCACGGGCGTGTACTTGGCACGGTTCACTGCCCGCCCCGAGGCCTGCCCCTTTTGCGGTGTGAGGGAGACCCTGGCGCATGCCTACTTAGAATGTGCCAGGTTGCAGCCCCTTTTCCAGCTCCTCCAGAACCTCTTACTGAGGTTCTGGCTGCACTTTTCCCCCACACATGTTCCTCTATGCACTCCCTATCCAAGGCCCCACACAGTCGCAGGACCTCCTCGCCAACCTCCTCCTGGCCTACGCTAAACAGGCTAACTACAGGACCAGAGAGAGGAGGTTGGCTGAAGGAGGGGCCTGCAACTGTGGGGCTTATTTCTGGTCCCTTGTTTGCGCACGTCTCTGGGCAGAGTTCCTCTGGGCGGCGTCCGCTAGCTCCCTCGACAGCTTCCGGGAGCAGTGGGCACTGTCCGGGGTTCTCTGCTCGGTGTCCCCTTCCGAGTCCCTTGTTATACACCTATGACCTCACACCTGCCCCTGTTTTCTCATTAGCTGTCCCCAGGACTTTTTTGGACCAGGATCCAGTGCCACCTCCCCATAGGCTGGGGAGGGTCTTTAGAAGTGGGTGGGCGTTATTCAATAGGACTAAGAGGTAGAGGAAGAGAAAGGGGGTGTTGCAGAGCCTGCAAGGTTGGGGAGGGGAAAGGGAAGCCCATGCCACTCTGAACATGGAAGGGGAAAGGGTTGAGGAACCTGTGCGGCCACATGGCCTGCGACAGGTGTCCTGCCTTCCCATGTGGCCTCTACATTGAATGAATTTGACGCCACTGATCTAAGGGGCCCAGGACTCAACTGATTATAGAGGACAAGAAATGAGAAAACAGTGTGGGGCTCAAAGAGTCAAATGTAGGAAACCTGAAAGGGGACACCAAGCAGAGAACCCTGGACAGCTCCTCGACAGTGTCCAAAGAGCCAATGGATGTCACTCAGACTGCTTTATGGATGTTTAGAAACTCTGCCCAGATCCATGAATGGATAAAGGAACAGAAATAGGCCCACAGTTGCAGAACAGCCCCTCAGCCAACCTCTTCTCCTCTCCTTTTGTTGTAGATGGCCACCTTGTCCAAAGTGAGAAGGAGCTTGACAAGAAGGTCCCATGACCTTTTGGGGCAGATGGGGTGTGCATGTACCAGAATATGTGCAGAGAAGTGCAACTGAAACCTCAGAAAGAGATTCTGGAGGGACTGGAATAGGGACTACAATATGGTGCACTCCAGATATAAGTGTGCCATGGTTTCCTTCATGCCACAAAAGACTCAGGTATCAGGGCAAAGGGTGAACCGCAGCAGCGACATGCCTATGCTCATGTCTCCACCCCAGCAGGCTGTGGAACTAAGGTGGGATACAGACTGGCCCACTGGGGTGCCTTGTCTGCAATGGGTGGTAAAAGGTCCCACCACTTTTTCACAGGGCAGGACATGAGAAAAAGGAAATGGAGAGTGTGGAGCACAAGCACATATAGGTATGCACAGGGTGTGGTCTGGAAATGCACTGGCGCAGATCCTGCAGCCAGCTCAGTAGTCTAGCCCTGTGGTAAGTAAGGATCTCTTAACTCTTCAGGCTTTGGCTTTTACCTTATCACAAGAGGTCTCCAGTTTGCAGAAGGAATTAGGACTTGACTAACACCATTAGTTTCTGGTGAAGAAAGGAGGGGAACAATTAAGGATAAATAGTTAAATCATGTATGTGGCTGTTTTGCATCACTGAAGCCTTTCAAAACACCTCAAACATACCAGTGAATTTGGGTCTTCAAAACAGCCCTGTGCTAGACAGATCCTTTAAACCAATAAAGAAATACAACTTTACATGCTATAACACAAGCTTATGACAGAAATCATCAAGCTGATGTATCTATTCTTCCACCTGAGGATAATCAGCTAGGAGATAAATAAATGGGTCAACAAGTATGTCACACTTGACTGTCTTGAACTAGAAACCACAGACCTGAAACGAAAAATCAGAGACACAGCTACAACCCCAGAAATAATGATCAAATGTGCTTCTGCTTGAAGTTCTCTAGTTTATGACCTTGGAAGGACACATGGAGATAATTCCTCTTTTGAGTCATTCCTTCACTGCTGATGCTGCAGCTGACAAAAAGAAAACAGTCTGCTTGCCAGAAAATGAACAAAATTAACAATTCTAAAGATGGGGCTTTCAAAAGATCCTGAGAGAGTTAAGTGCCCACATTCTACTGAAATGTAACAGATTTTGAGTACCTAAATTCTAAAAGATCATTGAAAATCCCCATCTAACTATCTCAGGTGGTAACTAATAATATGTGCACAGAATACATTGCTCTATTCTTCATATCATAATGGTTAACTCACATGCAGAAGTGTATTTTACTTCAAGAACAGTTTATCACATAATTATCAGCTGCAGTCTTATTTGCATCTTGCTCTAAGGCACCTGATACTAGCCACAGGTGGAAACAAGATACCGGAGTAAATGAACTGACAGATTATAACTCCATCACCTTTTAAAAGCATGATACTGTAACTCATTTGTGTACTGTATGCTGTATGTTTTACTGCTTCTATATTGTAATAACGCTCTCTTTTCTTTTTCCCAGTTAATAAATCTTTAGCTCATTACAGAACTGGGCTACAAGCATTGTCTTTGGTGACAGATCTATAGTACGAATGAAGGCAGAACTAGCAGCAATAGTCTCAAGTTGCAGGAGCAGTTGGAAGATCTGAGATGGATATTATGAAAAAAATGTTCACTAGGAAGGTGGTGAAGCACTGGAATGGGTTGCCTGGGAAAGTGGTGGAATCTGCAACGTTAGAGGTTTTTAAGGCATGATTTGACAAAGGCTTGACTGGGGTGTTTAGTTGGGGTTGCTCCTGCTTTGAGTAGAGGGTTGAACTAGATGACCTGCTGAGGTCCATTCCAACCCTAATCCAGAGGCAGCCTTTGGCAATGTGGGGCCCTAGGCAAAGGCCCTTTACGGGGCCCCTGTGGATCCCCAGTTCCTCCCTCACTGGGGCTCTGGGCCCCTGTTGCCAGCCTAACCACCCCCCCTTGGGGGCGGGGAAGAAGCGGGGGCTGCGGACCACCAGGTCCAAAAGCTTTGCCACTCACCGGCCGGTTTACCAGCCAGACCAGCCTCTCTCCAGTGGCGGTGGAGCAGTGCTCTTCACCTACTCTCAGCCAGCCATGCCTCCCTGGGGGAGGAAGGAGAGCAGCCAGCGCAGTGCTGCGGCTTGCCAGGAGTGGGGCCCCCTGGAGTGGCCTGCTCCGAAGAGTTTGGGCTACTTTGCCCCCGGCCACCCCAGGCCTAGAAGTGGCCAGAACTCTTCGGAGAGGGCCACTCCAGGGGTCACCACTCCTGGCAAGCCTCAGCACTGCGCCAGCCACTCTCCTCCCTCCCCTTGGGGAGGCACGGCTGGCTGGGAATAGGCAGGGAGCGCTGCTTCACCCCCGCTAGAGAAGCTGGTCTGACAGGTGGGCAGCAAAGCTTTTGGACCTGCTAGTCTGCTGCTTCCGCTTCCCCACCTCCCCACAAGCACACAGGTAAGTGAAGCAGGAGGTGGCTATGGGGCCCCCTTCCAGCTCGGGGGCCCTACCGCCTGCTTCACTTACCCCAATAGCTGCCTCTGCCCTAATTCTCTAAAATTCTGTGAAACTGACCTAGGGTAAATGGCTGGTCTCTTTGGACTGGGAGCAACCTGAATATTTTGTGATCTTTGGTGTATAGCAACCAATTATCACTAAGCCACTAGGCTGCAAGATGGACTGGAATGCCCAAGGGAACTGTCAGTAACTCTCTGCTAAGATTGGTAGAGTGTATGAGTTCATGTTTGTTACTGGGTTGGTGAAATCTAATTATAAAACATACAACTAGTTCAGTGTCTCTGACCTGTTTCTTGACAGTCTATCCTGAGAATGATACTCATGGTTGTGAACCACTCCAGACACCAGTCTATTTTTTAACATGCCCATGATAAAGATACTGAGTTTTTGTAGTCTCCAACATTTCTGATGGGATGAGCCCTAATGAGAATGAGATCTGGTACCCAGGTGGGCAACAAAACGTTCAAGAGTAGTCCAATATCCCATAGACAGATATCTTCCCAAACAATCACTTCCAAGTTTAATAATTGATTATGTCACTGATAACTGTTTTGGTAATTGAATTTCATTGTATTGCCACAACATGGCCCACCCTGGCCTCCCATTGAAACACATAGCATTCCACCTATGTTTTTACAAACATCTGAAATAAAACAGTTTCAAAGACTACAGTGACCATTCTGCAGCCTGAATCTCCAGAGAACACTCACAGTTAGGGGTTTGCAACCTGCAGCACCGGGGATGCATGCAACTCTTTGGCTGCCCCCTTGTGGCTCTGCACCAGGCTTTGGGCTCTCCCTTGCCAAGGGGAACTCTGCAGCAGGGACCCTGGCCCAGCTTCCCCCAACCTACCACCAGAGGCGTCGCTGGCACTGGGCAACCCGGAGCACGTGCCCCGAGTCCCAGCGCCAGTGCCCTGGATCTCCAGCCCAATTGGGCCGGGGATCCGGGGCCCAGCCGGCCACCCGTGGCTGCGGCAGCCCCCGCCTCAGCCGGGGATCCAAGGCCTGGCAGGCCCCACCCCCTGGCCAGGGATAGGGCCAGCGCAGCCGCGCCGCCATGAGTGGCTAGGCTGCAGCCGGGCCAGGCCAGAAGCAGCTGCAGGATGAAGATTGGCACTATATTTGCTTCCACCGGGGATCTGGGGCCTGGCCGCTTGCGACCAGGGCCACAACGGTGCGGGCACAGGCGCTGGCACGGGACCGGCCTCCTGCGGCCGCTTCTGGCCCAGCCCTGCTGCGGCCTAGCCACTTGTGGAGGTGCGGCCCCGCTGACCCTATCCCTGGCCAGGAGGTGGGGCCTGCCAGCCGGGGGAGGGGGCCTGCCTGCTGGGGCAGGGGCCTGGGCCCATGCCCCAGGTCCCTCTCCGCCCCAGCAACTTCCCTGCCTACCACCAACAGGCTACACCCACTGTGGCTTGCAAAACACCTGACCCCTGCCCATGGTAAATGAAAACCAGGAAAGAAACAGATGGGGGCCTGATTCTCCATGGCCTGTACTATAGACCCAATCCTAAAATCTAGGGAAGTCCATGGCAAAATTCTCATTGACTTCAGTGGGTGCAGAATAGAATCCTATGACACCAGGCCTGCTCTTGCATTCCTTAGCAGCCAAAAATATCACTGAATCCTGTAGAATTTTGAACATAAAATAAACAAGGACTCCTGTGGTACTTTTAAAGGCTAACTTTTATTTAACGCATATGATTTTGTGGGTAAATCCCACTTCATTAGATGCAGAAAACAGAAACTGCAGTATGTTACATGCAGAGGAGACCGAGTCACATGGTAGTGGTGGAATCTTAAAATGTGCTGTTTTACAGATGACCAAACAAAAGCTGTTGTATTAGGCAGAGCTGTCCTTTGGGGGAAGGGGGTGACAGAGGCGATTGCCCCTGGCCCTGCAGTTTCAAGTACCCTGTACTGTCTGTACTGCAGGGCAGCACAGGACCCACATTGCTGCCCCCCATGGCCGTGCTGTCCCCTGCCCCCTTCCCACTGCCTTTGGCACAAAGCCAAAGGAAGTGCAGGGTGGAGTGTGAACCCTGCCTCTGCTCTGGACCAGTCTACTCTACCCCCAAGATGGGGAACAGGCAGCTTAGGGATGGAGCAGGCCAGCCCAGAGGCCAGGCTCCACTCTCCCGCCCCTCCCCTGGGCCGGCTATTCCACCGGAGGGGTGGGGAGCGCTGTCCCAGAGGCAGGGTAAGAGAGCATAGCCCAGCCCCCAGACCAGTCCACTTCACCCTGGGCGGCAGGGTGGCTGGCTCAGAGGATGGATGGGAGTGTGGGGCCAGCCTCTGTGCCGGCCCACTCCACCCCCCCCCAAATGCAGGGGAGGGCCACAGGCCAATTGGCCATGGGCCCCACATGCCCCTAGGGGTGGCCCTGGTATTAGGCCTCTTAGGAGGATTAACACTACACAGAATACTAGGCTGAAATTCCTGAAAATGACTTCATTTAGACATGCACCTATGTGTATCAGGTGAACTACCCATTAGGCTCCACCTTTTCTGTCTCCTCCCTCACTGCCACCCAGAGCTGCCTCTCAGTAACAGTTGAACGAACCCCCTACAGAACTGGGCCACCCCAAGTCCCAACACAGCAATCTCCAGTACCCCCAACGGGGTGTGACCCCAGCTGCCCTGAGTCCTGTCTGGGGGGCCCTAACCACCCAGAATCCCAGCCAGCAGTCCCAGCACTAGCAAGACAGCCCAAACTACACATGGCCCCAGCTGCCCTGAAGCACCAGCCAGGCAGTCCAAATGCCAGGTGGCCCAGACCAATGTCTGGTGTGCCTCCCCTCCAGCCACACCTTGTTCATGGGAGGGTGAGCAAGGGCAGGAAACTGCTGCAACACCCAGTGACACAGCAGGAAGGACAGAGGGGAGGGGTCTCAGGGTGGAGCATGGGTGGGGTCACATCTGGCTGTTAGGGAAGGCTAAGCCTTCCCTAACTGATATCATCTGGTGCCAATGTTTGCACCATCAAATGTCTCAAGTCAAAACACAGACTTATCCTGAAGTATTTGCAGAGCCATAAGAGGAGCCACAAGGAATATGATGGTTCCTTGGAGGCTAGATTGCTGTGGGACATAGAAAGAAACAATTCAAGGTTGTTGGCAGCATTCATGGAGCAGCTGCAGATGGTGGAGAGCTGGTGCTGGGCTTGTGGAACAAGCACAGACTGGGAAAATCACATTGTCATGCAGGTTTGGAATGATGAACAGTGGCTGCAGAACTTTCCGATACGCAGGGCCATGTTCCTGGATCTGTGTGCTGAACTATTCCCAACCCTCCAGTGTAAGAACACCAAAATGAGGGCTGTGATGATAGCTGAAAAGTGAGTGGCAATTGCACTGTAGAAACTTGGAATGCCAGATTGCTACCAGTTAGCTGAGAATCAGTCTGAGTTGGGAAATCCACGACAGGGACGGTTGTCATGCAAGTATGCCAGGCCATTAACTGCTTCTTGCAATGTGTAAGACAATGAGTAAGACAGAGGGTAATTTTGCTGCAGCAGGGCTTTTGAACTGTGAGAATGGGGGAAGATGACAGATGACATGCATATCCTTATTTTAGCACCAGACCATCTTGCCACAGAGTATGTCAACAAAAAGGGCTACTTTTCTATGATAATGCAAGCACTGGTGGGTCAATGGAGACACCATCATTGTGGGCTGGGCACCTTACCAACATCATCAGCTGAATGTGCCTTTGGTCATTTGAAGCGTTGGTAGCATTGTATGCTTATGAGATTGGACCTTAGGGAAAAAAATATAGCTGATTGCTGTGTCCTGCATAATATCTGTGAAGCAAAGAGAGAAACGCTATCAGCTGATTTTGAGCAGTCAGATATAAGGCCGATAAGAAAAGCTCAATGCTTTCTGGAGATTTTTTCAGAGAGAGCAGGAAACGGGGGTTCTGCAAAAACCAACCCCTCAAACACGACTGTTCTTGAAAACTGAAAAATATTTTGGTTGTCAAAAACCAAAAGAATTTTAGTTTTCTGTTATTTTTGGTTTCCCTGACCTGGTACAAACATAAATCCCTTCTCCATAGGCAGCTATTGCTGTGTAGCACTTATCTGGGGTAGGTGTTGTCTCTCCAGTTCAGTGTGGAAAAAGTGTGAAACCCAAAAAAGCAGAGGGGAGCTTGACCTTTGTTATTTCTTAGTTCCAGGCTGCAAAAAGTTAAAATTCCTACCCCATAGCTGAGTAAGTATAAATTGACTGGACTGGGATGCCTGCTACTAGAGCTGACTGTCGTGGTAGAAACTGAAGGGGTGATGGGGAGAGTCAGAGTCTGTCTTGGATAGGGTTACCGGATACCAAAGCATGGAAAGGAGGACAGGGAAGTAGGAAAAGGAGGACACATGGAGCAAATGTAGCATTAATGTAATATTTGTCTGTTCTTAGGAGGCCCTGGAATGCTTCCCCCTAAAAATAGGGTGTTCTGGGTGTTGTAGCATACTTTAAACTCTGTCAGTAAAAAGCCAGACAAGATCATGTATTTCTAAAATGCCTGACAGACGGAGGATGTGAAGGTAAACAGGACGACATGCCCTCCTTTTGCCTGACATCTGGTAACCCTAGTCTCTTACCAGCACAATAACAGCAATACACTCTGCACAGGAGAAAAAGTCTTCTGGCACTTAAAGACTAACAGATTTATTTATTGCCTGTAGGGTTACCAGATATCAAAGCATGGAAAGGAGGACAGGGAAGTACGAAAAGTAGGACATTGGAGGACACATGGAGAAAATGGAGTATTAATGTAATATTCTTCTGGTTTTAAGAGGCCCTGGAAAGCTTCCCCTAAAAATAGGATGTTCCGAGGTGTTCCAGCATACTTTAACACCTCTAAATAAAAAGTCAAGCAAAATCAGGTATTTTTAAAGTGCCTGCCGGATGGAGGACGTGAAGGTAGAAAGGAGGACATGTCCTCCTTTTGCCTGACATCTGGCAACCCTAATCGCATGAGCTTTCATGGGAGAAAATCCCACTTGGTTAGGGTTACCAGATGGCAGGCAAAAGGAGGACATCTCCTCCTTTTTACCTTCACGTCCTCCATCCAGCAGACATTTTAAAAATACCTGATTTTGTCTGGCTTTTTACATAGGAGGTTAAACTATGCTGGAACACCCTATTTTTACAGGGAAGTGTTCCCGGGCACCCTAAAACCAGAAGACTAATACATTAATACAAGATTTTTCCCGTGTGTCCTCCAAGGTCCTCCTTTTTGTACTTCCCTGTCCTCCTTTCCATGCTTTGGTATCTGATAATCCTACACTTGGTACAACCAAAGAGCCCACAAGACTACAAATCCCAGCATACAAGGCGACCCACGGGGCCTCCTGGACCCAAACACGCGATGCCTGCAGATCCCAGCATGCATTGCCCTACTTTACCGCTGGGTCTGCCGAGAATGGCCGCCTGTGTGTTGCCCCAGTGCCTGCTGGGACTCGTAGTCAGCTGGCGAGCCGCTCGCTCGAAACCGCCCAGGGGGGCGGGTCTTTAGCTGTGAGCGGGCCTAGCCCCGCCTCTTGCAGCGTCGGCTGTAGGGCCGAACGGACGGTGCCGCGCCCCTTCCCTGGCCACGCCTCCCTGGCGCTGTGCGCGAGGAGGGGGCGGGGCAGCGGCGGCGCGCGGCGCGGGAGCTGTGCTGACGGAGGGGGGAGCGCGCGCGGCGGGAGCAGGTGAGGCGGGGTCTGGGCCGCGCGCGCTCGGCAGGGAGGCGAGTGTCCACGTGACTCCGGCCGGTCGCTGAGCTCGTGGCCCCCAGCTGCCCGGCCGTCTCCACCCCAGAGGTGGCGGCATTGTGGTGACGGGCGAATGCCGCTGAGCGCCCAGCTCCCTTGCGGGAGGGTTGCTGTTCACCTGGCCATTGCAGTCCTAGGTTTTCTGCGCCCGGTGGGTGAGTGTGTCCTGGCTCCGGGCAGGCGGGGACCGAGGTTTGGGAGCCTCACAGGTGGGAGTCACTTGTAGGTCTGGTGCCAGGGACCTGCCCCTGCAGCCTGGTTGTGCTCCCCCTGATGCTGTGCCATTGCCCTGGTGGGTTCCACAAAACGGATCGGACAAAATGCACCAGGTGGGAAGGCCTCAAACCAGGGGTGGTGCACATGGTGTAAACGCAAGAGGCTGTTTTATTGCCACATTAGAAAATACTCAAATTATTCTGTGGTTTTCAGCCTGTGGTCTGCAGAGCCCCAGGAAGTCCACAAATTACACCGAAGGGTGACCGCGAAAGGTTGTCATTACCCAAGAATAGCATCTGAGGAAGTGGGTTGCAATCCACCAAAGCTTCTGCTTCAATAAATTGGTTAGTCTTTATAAGTGCCACAGGGCTCCCTGTTTGTTTTGCTGAAATTGACTTACCCGGCTACCCCTCTTGAAGTTGTCACTGTAGAAGAGTGGTTTGCAACCTGTGGCTGCAGATTATGCCTGAAATTTCCAAAGGAGTCCTCATCTCCATTTGTAATTTTTTAGGGGTAGGAAACAAAACAAAACAAAAAAAAAAGCACTGGCCTTTAAATGTTATCCTTAAACTACATAAGAAGAAAATATTCAAATTACTTGGTTCCAGATAGCAAAGCATTCAATAGTAGAGGGAGAGGTTTTCTGTGTATCTTCTTGTGAGGTATTATGTGGTGCACCTGAGATGCTTTTTATATAATATGCCTATTTATCCTATCTGATTAAGAGTTGGAAAGTTTATTGTTAAAAAAAAAAAACAGTCTCTGGCACTATGGTGCTGGGGTTTTGAGTGTTTGCTTGTTTGATAGTCACAACATTTTTGGAATGTGTTCTAACAGCTCTGGAGTAATTCAAACTAATGAGCAGATGTCAACTGATGACTGAGTAAAGGGCTATTGGAATTTAGTTACTGTTGTTTTTAAAATACAAATGAATCAGAAACATTGAGACATGAAGGTAGTTAGCCTATGGATGCACACTTTTTTATTGCTGACACCTGTGCTTTGGTGATTAATAAGCTCCTGTATGTTTGGTCAACTGGCCAGAGCTTCACTGGCTCTCCAAGCAATACCATAGTATGATACTGGTAGTAAAAGGCCAAATAGATCATTTAAAAAAAAAAAAAAACCAACACTAAGGAGTTGTGTGGCACTTTAAGACTAACAGATTACAACTTTTTTTTTTGCTGGACTAGACTAACACGGCTATCTCTTTGGAAATCAAATAGATCATGTCCATTTAAATTTGGCTTGAAATTTTTTTATGAATACAAGCTTTTTATAGCCTCTTAAGACCAAGAGAAATGTTCATAAATTTTAACAAAATTCTGGTGTTTGAAACCACAGCACTGTAAGTGAAATCAACTATAATGAAACTGAATTCATTGGCTTTTAAACTGTTAGCACCATCCAGCCTACTTATGTACAAAACAAACAAGGAGTCCTGTGGCACATTTAAAGATTAATAAAGTGATACAGGACTTCTTGTTTGTTTGTTTTTTGCTGAACTAGACTAACAGGGATCTGAAATTAAACTCCTCTGAAATTTAAATATAAACATTCCTCCTTATCTTGTGTTTAGATACTTCATTTGCAGGAGGGAAGAGGAGATGGGTGTTGTAAACATCAAGGCAGGGGAGACTGGCCTTCTTTGTTTTGTAGCAGTTCTTTCATGGTGCTGGTTCAGCAGTTAATCATTTTCAGACAGCAGTGACTTAGAGTTATTGTTCTTTTCAATTCTTCATTTGCTGGTGGGGTTGAACTAGCCCAAACAGGTTTCAGAGAGGAACAAATCTCTTCTGCAGAACAGGGAAAATTAAGATCCATTTGGATTAGATGGAGACAAGGTGTTTACTTCCTAGCACTGAAAAGAATGTTTGAACGATTTGCTTATGCATCCCTGCTGTAGCTGAGGTGTAGTGATTCTCTGCTTTACGGTAATGAAAATAAGAGTAATATGAAACTTTAATGCATTAGTGGGTGGCTCATTTACAGTTAACTTGTCATCCTCACTGCATCAGTGTGAGCCTCTTATCTGTCAAAACGCTTTTAGGCAAGCATCAACACAATTTTTTTGGTTTGTTTTCCCTTCTTCATTTTCCATATGTTGTCAGTCCGAATAAAAATATAGGAAAGAGTAGTATTAAGTTCTCTTGAGATTTTGACCTATCATATTTACATTGTTTTCCTTTACTAATGGTTTGACTTCCATACAAAGACTCTAATTTTATGTTCCAAAGAGGTAGCCATATTAGTCTAGTTCAGGAAGACAAGCAAGGAGTCCTGTGGCACTTTTAAAGACTGATGGATTTATTTATCACATGAACTTTTGCAAGAGAAAATCCTGCTTCATCAGATGCTTTGAAGATAGGGTACTTAAGAATGGGAGGAAAATAAATGTGAGGAAGTGTAAGTCATAAGATCAGGTCAGGCTGTGACAGCAAATCAGAGCAATTGTGTAGATTCAAACACTGGGAACAGCAGATAGAGGAAGGTGAGGTCAAATCACCTGTTGTAATGAGATAAAAATCGAAAGTCCCTATTTAACCATGTGGCAGCACTGTCAAATGTGCATATGAATTCCAGTACTGTAGTTTTTCTTTGAAGCTTTGTTTGTTATCCATTTGTTTGAGCACACTATTAACAATCATCAATGGAGTGAGCAGGGAGATTGAAGTGTTCCCCTATTGGTTTTTGAATGTTGTGATTTCTCATGGTAGACTTGTGTCCATTATTCTTTTGTGCAGAGACTGTCCTGTTTGTCCAATATATAAGGTGGGGGGAAGTCATTTCTGGCACATGATAGCATAAATCAAATTGGTAGAAGAGCAAGTGAATGAGCCCTTGATGGAGTACCTGGCTTGACTAGGTCCTGTGATGGTGTCTTTTGTGCAGATATAGGGACCAAGTTGGTAACGTGGTTTGTTGCAGACATATGTGCCTGCTTTAATGTTTCTGGAGTTTGGTCTGTAGTTGCTGGCAAGGATCTGCTTAAGGTTGGGGAGCTGTTTGTAGGTGAGGAAGGGTCTGTCTCCCAAGGCTTGAGAGCGTGAGGGATCATCTTGTAGAGTAGGCTGTAGATCCCTGAGGATGTACTGTAGGGATTTGACTTGGGGGTTGTAGGTGATGACTAGAGGCGTTCTGTTGTTTGCTTTCTTCGGCTTCTCCTGTAGTAGCTGACTTCTGGGTACCAGTCTGGCTCTGTCAGTCTCTTCACTTCCGTCTGACTGATTGGAGCAAATGCAGTTATGTCTTAGGGCTTGGCTGTTAGACAGTGGATTCTGTAGTAAGTCTTGGATGAAAGTTTGAAGGGTGTAGGTAACCACAGTAATCGGTAGGTATTCGGTGCAGGGTAGTGTTTATCTGTCCATCACTAATTTGCACTGTAGTGTTCAGAAAGTGGATTTCCTGTGTGGATTGTTCCAGGCTAAGTTTGATTGTGGGGTGAAAATTGTTGAAACCTCCGTGGAAATCTTCAAGGGCATGCTTACTGTGGGTCCAGATGATGAAGATGTCATCAGTGTAGTGTAAGCAGAGGAGTGATGCTTTGGGAGGAAACTTGAGGAGGTGGTGTTCTAAATCAGCCAGAAAATGTTGGCATATTGTGAGGGCCATGCAGGTACCCATAGCAGTGCTGTTGACTTGAAGGTATAAATGATCTTCATCTGAAATGGTTGTGGGTGAATAGAAAGTCACTGAGTTCAGTCATGGTGTGTGCTGTGTCATCATCTGGGGTAGTTCTTCAAATGGTTTGTAATCAGTGTTTGTGTGGGATGTTGGTGTAGAGAGCTTCTGCATCCATTTTTGAACTCTGTTATTAGCAAATTATGACAGGTCAAATGTTTTTGTTGTTGAGGTTTTTTTAAGTTGTGTAACACAATCTCCAAGCATGGAATAGTGTGTTACATTTTATATATCTAAAAAGTATTGGCATAAGATGCTTATTTCCTGCTTCTTGTGGACAATCATAGAAGAATGTTACATTGACTTGATATATCGTGGGTTTAGGTCACTTTAAAAACTGACTTTGATGAAGGACAAAGCTCATGGGAGCTGGTGACAGACCCTCTCTTTTGTTTCTTTCAGCAGCACGTTAGTGTGTGAACATTCCCACTCTCATGAATGTGCTGCAAGATGCTCTAAGATGCCCACTGAATATGAAGTTTTGACTCTGTACCACTTAGCTTCTTTGGCTAGGCTTTTTTGTCTTTAAAGTCAAAGCGGTTGAATGGGTTGTGTTGCAGGTGATTTTAATACTTAATTGCATCCAGTGCAGAGCGTGTACAATGTTCTTAGAAAACATGGTTATGAACACCCTATAATTTCTGCAACATTATATACTATAAAAGTAAGCATTTTTTCAAACTCATAATTTCCTTTGTAAGGATATTTGTCATGTTTTAGTACATATGGAATATATGCAAATTTATTTCGATTTCACCCACACCTGCAGTTTACTGTGTTCTCTTTGATTTATGATGTGTGCAAATCATTATTATTCAGATGTATGTGGTTTATATTGTGTTCTTTTTAAGGCTTGTAGAATCTTTTAGTTGGTAAAGATTCCAGACAGAAGCTTCAATTCTACTTACTTTAATTAATTAATTTAATTTTTAGTAGTTGCAACATTTTTAAAAGTTGCAGTTTGTTTTAGGTTATCTATGTAACATAATTTTTTTCCCAGCAGACTAGTGATGCCATAGTATTTAAATACAAACTTTTTCTTCAGGTTTGTGAAATGGGATGCAAATCATACCGTAACTATTTATTCAGATTTCAGTTTCCAGAGCCACTGAAGGTAGAGGACCTCTCTGACAGTACATTTTTTAAAAGTCAAAAATAATTAACTTTTGAAATGGCACTTAAATGATAGCAAATTCTATGTATTTGGTGTTTTAACCATTTTCTAAATGTAGATGTAGACTCTCCCAAATACAGAATTTTAATATTGCATTCATTGTAGAAATATTAAGAAAGATGGTCATTTCAAAGTTTTTTGTTTGTTTGTTTCCAGATGATATATTCTTGAAAAGAAGAGAATGAACCTTAAACTCTTGGACCGCAATTTATAGATTTGCTGAAGTTTTCTAATGAAGAATGGCAACTCCCTATGTTCCTGTTCCCATTCCTATAGGAAATTCCTCTTCCAACTTCACAGCAAACAGAAACCAAAGAAGTTCTTCCTTTGGGAGCATCTCAGCAAACTCAAATTCTTCAAAAGGGCAGCTGGAAGATTCAACCATTGGTGGTTTTAAAAAGATGAGTGTGCCTGACCAGACTGGCTCCACATCATCTACAGGTAGTGGCCCACTTGTTAGGACTAAATTTACAGGTGCGGATACATCTGTTGAATACTGTACTCAACCGTTGGAAGATACTGGGCAAAATACAGATTCTGGGAGCTGGGAAGATCGACCTTCTACACCTACCATACTGGGTTATGAGGTGATGGAAGAAAGGGCAAAATTCACTGTAAGTTTGTTTCAGAAAAGTGTAGTTCATCCTGTAAAGATAATAGGATCACAAATTTTATTTCATAATAATTTTCACTTAAATAATAAAACCTTCCATTCAAGGGTTTCAAGAGTGCTTTACAAATATTAATTTAGCTTTAAAATATTACTGTGAGATGAGAGTAGTTTTCACATTGTACAGATGGGGAAACCAAAGCATATAGGTTGTCTTTCCCAAAGTTACAAAGAATCTGTACTCTTCACTCATTTTGCTGTTTTTCACTAATACTGCTTCACTGCTTTTTCATAGATTCCAACACAAGAATAGACCATTATAATCATCTAGTGTAGGGGTCTCAAACTCACAGCCCAAGAGCTGCATGCAGCCCCTAAAGTTATTTCTCATGGCCCACAATGACACTATCACTATCAATTTTTGCAGTACCGTTGTATGAAAAGATTTCAGTGGTGCGGCCCTTGGGCTACTGTACTAGGCCTCATGCACAGTGCGGCCCTTGGGCTAATGTACTCCTCATGTGGCCTTCATGGTGATTTGAGTTTGAGACCCCTGATCTAGTGTGACCTTCTGTGTAACACTGCCCAACAAACTCCCCAAAAATCAATTGCTGGACCATACCTTTTAGAAAAACATCCGTTCTTCATTTAAAAATTGTCAGGGATGGAAAACCCATCATGAATTTTGGCAGAATTTCAAAAATATTAAATTATACACTGTTACAAATGTATAACTTTATTTCCAGTCTGAATTTGTCTAGCCTCAACTTACAACCATTGGAGGATTGTCATATCTTTCTCAGTTACATCGAAGAGCCCATTGTGAAACATATGTTCCCCAAGTAGTTACTTGAGACTGTAATCAACCCAGACCTTGACCTCCTCTTTGTTAAGAGAATAGATTGAGCTCTTTGACTCTCACTGTAAGGTGTGATTTCTGATCCTTTAACTATTTTTCTGACTTTCTGACAGCTTTCCAATTTATCAACATACTTTTGAATCACAGGCACCGGAGCTGGTCACAGGATTCCAATGGTAGACATACCAGTGTCAAATATAGACATAAAATAAACTCCCTACTATTTAAGATTGCCCTGTTAGAAAACTCCAGATTTACATTAGCTCATCATCTGCCCACAGAGTTATAGTGGGAGTTTCTTTTATTGATTGTCCACTCTGATCCCTAAATCTTTTTCAAAGTTATTTCTTCCCATTATAGATTCCCCTACCACATAAATATGGCCTGCATTCTTTCTTTGTAGCTGTATGCATTTACATTTAACCTAGTAAAATATTGTTTGCTTTTGTCCAGTTTATCATAAAATCCAAAATGTTCAGAGTCTATGGCCATTCCTTTTCATTACTTACTTGTCCCCCATTTTTTGTGTTGTTTGCCAATTTTATTTGTAATGATTTTATATTTTCTTTCAGGTCATTGATAAAAATTGTTAGAGTGTAGGGCCGAGAGCCAATCCCCATGGGACCCTGGAAAACACACCCTCTTGATGACTCCCAGTGCATAATTGCATTTTGATGTCTGCCAGTTTTTAATGCATTAACTGTTTGCCATGTTAATTTAATATTATTCTAAATTTTTACTAAAATGTGTGATACAAAAGTCAAACACCTTACAGAAATCTAAATATGTTACACAACACTATTAATCTTTATAAATAGAACCTGTAAACTCATAAAAAAAATATATCATTGGTTTGATGGGGTCTATCTTCCATAAATCCTTCTTGATTTGAATTACATTTACCTTTAAATTAAAATTACCCTTCTTGAATTCTTATTCAAATCCAGATTTCAAGGGTAGCCATGTTAGTCTAGTTTAGCAAAATAAGCAACAAGTCCTCTGGCACTTAAAGACTAACAAATTTAGTCTTTAAGTGACACAGGATTCCTTGTTTATTTTATTCAAATCCAGTATCAGCTGCTTTCTTATCTTAAGACCATCTTTCTTCTTTTCAGGACAGATATTCTTACTTGGGCGAAAATGCCAAGTGATATATAACTATTTGGAGACATTCTTCATGTTTTAGTGTCTGAAAGATAATATATCCAATTTAAAATCAACATTAAAATACTGACTTTTTTTATCTTTACAACTGTTAAAGAACTCACTAAAATGTCAAAACTACATGTTTTGTAGCTCTTGGTTTTGCCATTTTTAGCCCTTTAATAACAGATCTGTTGTGTTCCAACCACCATGTGAATACTAGGATTAGCAGCAAACTATCACATCTGGATCTCATGACAAAATATCAACTTAATTGTTCTTAAAGTGATCTTCTGAACACATACTATAGTTTCCAGTTGTAATTCCTTTGACATCCTATTTAGAACTAAATAGATGAAGAAGGCATTTATTTCAGTGTATTTGGTTGAGGCACTTTACTGAGACAGTCACATAACTGAGATTTAAAAAAGATGGTGATTCTAAGTGCAGAAAAAAATCACTTGTATTAAAGAGGCCAGTGTGACACAGATGTGCATAATTTCATAGGAATGGTCAGGAAAATAATATTAAACACAACACAAGTAGGAGTTAATTAAATGCAGCTAGAAATTGGTGAATGAAGGTTCTTATCTTTGATTCAGCTTCAGTTTCTTCCAGGTTAGTAGCAACCAGAAGTTAATGCCTTCTGACATTTACAAATATATTTTTAAAAATTAAATTCTTCTTGCAAAGAGCTTCATATTGTGTTTTCACTTATTTTAAAAGAAGTTAATAATATTCATTTCATTGACTGTATATGTTTCTCAGTTTTTAATGTTATCCCTGCTATCTTTCCAGAAAGCAAGCAGTTATGTCACATGTAAGTTAGGTTTTTAAATTTCTAATAAATACTAGCTTCAAAACTATGATGCAGTTTATGGTGCTATTGGGCAGGTATCTTTTAGACTAAACTGACTTATTAACAGTGAAGTTGTTACATAAGAACAAACATGTTTGCTTCAGCTTCTTTTAAAATATAGGCTATGCTTAGTTAATGCACAAGTAGTTTTAATTTCAGTGGAACAACTTATATGTACAGTTAGAAATGTGCATAAATATTTACAGGAGCAGAACCAAAGTTCTTTAAAAGCACAAATATGGAGAGCTTAACAGAAGACAGACTTGGCTTTGAACTACAATAAATCTTGTTTGAGAAGAAAGAGTATCCTATCATGTACTCAGATATTATATTTATACTGACACTTTCATACCTTAATTTTTCAGGTTTTTGCTCTTGCTGAATGCCTTGCCTCTTTTCTACAGCTGCTGAATTTGAAAATGTATAGTTGGGAACTATTCAATATCTGTTACATGCTTTCACTTACTTATTAAAAACAATGTTATATTTAAATATTAAGAGCACTGTGTAATCAATGTATTAATCATTAATAAGTCACAACAGCAGTTAGACATGTAAACCAAAAATCAATAAGGCACAGGGGAGGAGAAGGGAAGGGTATGGAAGTTTCATAGAAGTATGTTTTTTGAAAAATTACCTGGAAGGAGACATTTTTCTTGCTGTTAGTGGTCAAACAATTTTATGTTTAACATCCTTTATTCCCTAAAATACAACAGTCTTCAATTTCTTCTTTTATTTATATAGATGTAGATATTTGAAAGTTAAATATTAACTTCATTTTTTATTATGGAACACTCTGCTGCTAAAATTTGATATATGTTTAATAAAATACTTTACATGAAACCCAGTGGTTAACAGAAGTAAGATGGCTCAGACAAATGTTTATTTTTAATATATGAATCTTTTGAGTCTATTTCACAGGGTAGTGCAAGTGAAGTTGTAAACCAGTTATCATTTAGAAAACCTAGCATGAGTTTGCAGAAACTGTCTGAGACTGCTGTGAAAGTATCACCAGTCTTCGAAGATCTAAGGGAAAGGAGGTCTAAATCATGATGATCTTGGAATGTTAACCCAGAAAGTATCACCAGCATCTTTGTATCTGTATTTTGGTTTCACAGATGAGTATGGCGTCATTAATGTGAATTAAAAAGTTTGTGGTTTTTAAACCACAGTACAATGCAAATTATAGAAGAGATTTCTATCATTCCCAGTACCTCAACATCTAGAGTTCTATATTCTAAGAAGGTTGTTGGGTGTTCAGAGGGTGGGGTGGTTTGAAGTTAATTAGCCATCATAATAAGCATAGGGTATGTCTACATCGCATAGGAAAACCCATGGCCGGCCAATGTCAGCGAACATGGGCCTGCAGGATATGGAGGTTTTTCATTGCTGTGTGGACTTCTGGACTTAGACTGCAGTCTGAACTTTCAGACCCTGAGGGGTCGGTGGGTCTCGGGTTGGATTCCTGCCCAGTGATGCAGTGAAACAGCCCTGCAACCAAAGCCTCGTGAGCCCAAGTGCATTGATGTGGGCCTACCTTGTACTTCTCTTTGCTGTGTACCATATTCATAAAGACCCCTTCATAGATTTGCTTTTTCGTATCGTTCTATGTATTTATTTTTGAAACAATATTGAAATTGTCTAATTTTTCCTTTATGAAGGATCAAATAGGCAAAAAGTAGGTTAGCTCCTTGTGGAACACATACATGGATTCCCCAGCACTGAGTTATCAACTAACAAGTCTATAGCAGAAATTGTTTTTACCCATAAATGTATCTGATACCAAATCTTGAAATAGTGTAAAATTTATTATGCAACAAGTGGCAAAAGATGGCTAAGAAAAGTGTGTGAAGAAGCAAATTGTTCACAATTAAAATGCCAGAAAATGTTTGTCCTTGTCAATTTAAACAAGATGCTGTATCAGCCTGTTTTAGGGGGTAGGGAGGAATACACCCAGCAAACTAAGCTTTTCTTTTCCTTTCTTTTTACATTGGGGAATCAAGGTCATAATTTTGGAGTACAACAAAGTAACTTCACATTGTGTTTAATAATAAACTTAAGAGTTCTTGCTTGATGAGTCTAGATCTTCATGCACTTTTATTAGATGCTATATGTAGCAGATTGGTGGTAATCAGGTTATTTTCTTTTGGACAGTGCTTAGTATTTTCTAGCTCACCATGCGTGTTTAACTCCATGGTTTTCATGCATTTTTCTATTCTGTTATCTTTGCTTCTCTTACCTTTCTCCCTGCCTCTTTCCTTTCCCCTAACCCCAGAAAAGTCCAGCCTTCTAAATAACAATGAAAGTTGGCAAAATACTCCCCCATTGAGGATCAATCTTGAGCAGTGTGGAGGGAAAGCACACAGTGTTGGGGGAGAACATAAAAGTTCATGCATGTGTGGGAAAGGCACTTTCACCCTGAGATCTATTGCTGTGCCATTGGATTGGGGTGGGTAGACAGGCTAGCCAATTGTCTCTCAAAGAGACAAGCCCCATCTCCCCACCCTTCTCCATTTAAATTTTCTTGGGTTTTTCAAAAGCCTTTTGCTCCACTTCAGATAAAGGACCAGCTTCCAAAGTAAGACCTTGGATTTTTCTGGTAGTCCTTTCCTATTTGGGAAAAACGGAAGGCCTGAAGTTTTCAGACCAAGATTCTCCCTGGATTTAGAAGTGAGTTGAGCCCTAAAGATGGGCTTAGTGGGGTCTATCCCAGGGGTGGCCAAACTTATGGAACTCAAGAGTCACACAAGTTGATTATTAAACCTTCAAGAGCCACACTGAGGCATATAGCCATATACTTTTATCTGCTAAATTGATTTGCTGACATTAATCTGCGAAAAAACAAGGAATTGTGTGGCACTTTAAGACTGATTGATTGATTGATTGATTGATTTTTTAAATCTGTTAGTCTTAAAGTGCCACACAGCTCCTTGTTGTTTTTTCACTGGACTAGACTAACACGGCTATTCCTTTTAAAATTAATCTGCGAGCCACACTATTTCATTCAAGAGCCACATGCGGCTCCCGAGCTGCAGTTTGGCCACGCCTGGTCTATCCCGATTTATTGGTTGTATATTGGAAGTCCTGAACAGTAAACTAGACCCATTTAAGTATCTGGTACATGAGAGCTGGAGAAGGGGGCATCTCTCATACCATGAGTGTTAGAAGTTGCAGTTTACTGCTTAAAATCCATCCCCCTGTGCCTGTCCTAATTAAGTGGGGCTGTTTG
The DNA here is from genome assembly GCA_007922195.1 of Podocnemis expansa. Classification (NCBI taxonomy): domain Eukaryota; kingdom Metazoa; phylum Chordata; order Testudines; family Podocnemididae; genus Podocnemis; species Podocnemis expansa. Next base: position 2,962,863 of record ML681998.1, on the reverse strand, counting down.
TAAGAGTACCACATCAAAGTCAAATGATCAATGGTTTTAGTTTTGATACTGTCAGCTCGGTCACTCCGAATGAATATGTACATTAGTGTTTGGGTTGACATGTTCAATCACTTGGGAGGACAAAAACTACAAAGGTCATTAAAAGTGGAAGTCAAAACAGTGCTTGTCTTTTTGTTTTTGTCCTGTGGTACTTACTTGTGTGAGGATGTGTAGCCAAACTGGCAAACCATTATCCAATGCAGATCAGGAACTCAGAATTAATATTTCCCCAGTGCCTCCTTGGTAACATTAACATTATGTTTAAGAGGAAGTTTGGGCTCATGGACAAGTACAAATTAAAGCTGTAATACAGGCTAATTCCAACAGACCTAATAAGTTGTAAGCGTGCTATATTGATGTTTCTTTGGTCCTATAGGTTTCCACTGCAGTGGAAAATACTTTAGTAGAGCCAAGATTTCCCCCATAGGCAGTCAGAGTTTGCCATTGACTTCACTGGTGCCAGGATTTCATCACCTATTCTTAGAAAGTTACCTTTTTTTCCCTTCCTTTTTCCAAGCAAACCCAGGAATCCTGTGGCACGTTTAAGGACTAAGAAATTTATTGCTTGAGCTTTCATAGGGGAAAATAATCCCACTTTGGCAGATGGTTTCAAGTATAGGGCTTTTTAAACTGAAGACTGTTTTAGCTAATCAGTTTGGTTAAACTCTTTTTCATTTTATCTTCCTTACCCTTTCTAGGACATGAGAGTGGTTATTTCAGCTTTCTGATTATTGAACTTGTAATAGGAAGGTATTCTGCTAGTTCCTGTTTTTGAAGCTGTTCTACTGATTTTTTTCCCCTCCCCAACAATAGGTTTACAAAATACTGGTAAAGAGAAGTTCAGAGGAAAGTTGGGTGGTTTTCAGAAGGTACACTGACTTCTCCAGGCTTAATGACAAGGTAAGTAACAAATTTAAACTGGTAAGTTCTCAAATGAGTTTGTCTGACCTTTCCATTTCTTTTGTTTCCTTTATTTCTGACTTCATTTATCTTGTATTGATTTTTATTCTGCTTCTGCTTTTGATTCCTTTGCACATGTAAAGACTTAGTTTGTTTTTGGTAATGACTGGAAAAAAGAGGAAATACTCCTTTTATGTAAAGAATATATGCAAACATACAATAGAAAATGCATTTAATTCTTCTTCAGATGAAATTGTTTAATGCTTTGGAACACCCTGCACTAAGGTACATACACTCAGTGTATTTAACTCTTTAATAATTTAAACACTGGCATAGAAGTGGGGTAAGACCATCCAGTTCTCTTACAAGAACGATCAAGTATTTTTATCTATCTCCCTCCTTTTTGTAGTATCAACAATCAGTAGAATCCTACAGATTGTTCAACAGTATTATTTGAGGCTCCTGATTTATCTAAGTACCAAAAGTATTACATATGTTTATGGGAAACTCTAGTCTTCTGTGTTTGTCTTCAAAGACTTGAGTTAATAGTTTCCATGTGCATTTATTTTAATTACAGGAAGCTGGTATAAAAGTATAGGCTAATACTGGGGAGATCAAGTGTAGGCAGCAACTTAACTTTGAATCTTATAGAAATACAATCTTTTTACACTGGACTTCTGGTACTTCCTAGACAAGTTTGTTCTATGTTTGGAAAACACCAATTTTCACCTATCCCACCATCTAGGATTATAGGTGTCTACAAGGAGAAATTGTGTTTCCTTTCTCCTGAAGAATAATTGTTTGATATTTTGTCCTTTACTGTTTGGCATTTGTTTTCTCTTCAGCATCATGACTTTCATTTCATTTTTGTATTTCTAAACACTTGTTAACTTGCCTCTTCCTCCTTGTTAATTTTTTTTCACTTGCTCTGTTCTTTCTCTTTGTTCCTTTTCTTTCTGATCTAACCAATCAAGAAATTGTTTAGGTACTTTGGCTCAAAGATACATGGGTGCAACAACCAAAATCTTGGTTCTTGTCTTGCAATTTAAGTAACAACTTGCACATTATTCGTATACAGCATTTCTGTGGAGTCCTTACATCTGTTTTTGTTTATCATTTTGGCTACGTGTATAATCCTGGGTGTCAAAATATAGCAGAATGCTTAAACTAGATGGCCAATGAATGTGAATTAGTTTTTCCTGAACAAATTTCAGAGCTATAATTCCATCTTTCTCATTCAGTGCATTGGCACAGGCTAAATTCTGATTATACCCTTTCCCTTCACATTTTCTTTTTCTTTGGCTGTAGTGTTGGTGATTTCAGTTCAGTTGCTGGTAACCCAGTCATCCATCTAACAGCAATTCTGAACTGCTGTGCTGTGATACAAAAGTGTGTTGCAGCTCAGTGGATGTGTGTGTCATGTGAAATCAGCCTGCTGCCAAGAGTCTCCCCTGCAATCCCCCTGCCAAAGAGAACTGCAGCCGGAGGCTGATTTCACACTGCTGGCCCTTTAAGAACCACCGCTGGCAGCTCAAGTGCTAAAAGAACAAGTGCCACTGCCAAATGTGTCCAGGTCTGCTCTGCATTATGGCATTGCGGGCTGCTGCACTGGCTTCCCACTGCTGAAACTGCTTGCTGAGGCAGAATTTCTTTGTTAACAGAGGCCACTCTGACTTGATCTGTTGCTGAAAGCACTGGCACCAGGGAGTAACTTTGACAGCAGGGAAGCCTCAGCAGCAGCAGGCTTAATAAGTGGGGGGGCATCAGTGTGTTGTGCATAGGTTAGGAGCCCTCTCAGCCATGTCTTTTGGCTGCAGAGCTTGAGAATCTCTGATCTAACACCACTTCGTTAGTCATATCAACACAAAGGCCAAGATTTGATGAGCATAGAGATTTTAACCCAATATTCTTTCTTTCCAGTTCAGCATTGATTTATTTTGACAAGCAAATTTAATCTTTTTTGTAGATGGAAGGCTGAAGGCATTTTCTGAGTGCATTACAGAAAATGTTACTTTATTGGGAGGTAGAAATTGTCAACATTGAGAACTAAGTCTAAACTTCCACTTCATTTTATCAGGGAAGTTTTGTTTTGATGAGTGCGAGTGAAGGCCATTAATATAAAATCTTTCATTTGAATTTCCTAGTCTTGTCTGGACCATAGCCATAATAAAGATACTTTAATTATTGGTTTTAAAGGGAAAACAGTTTAGGTTGAATTTATTTTACTTTATTTTTTGGTTCCATTCCACTTGCAGATAAATGCTTTTCAAAAGATTCTTTGATATGATTTGGAATTTTTATTTTTAATTTTAATATGTGAATCTTCTTAAAGTTCTACAATTACAGTAACTTTTAGTAAGCTAATTGGTACTCTAAGGATACGCCAGGCAAGACTAGCAGAGAGAAGTCTGTCCACTAATATTTATAATTGTTTATGCAACATGTATTATTGCTAGCATTGTCCTCTCTGGGTAGCTGCACTAAAAGGCCGTATGTGCAAAGTGTTCAAAAGACATGATGCAATAAACAAATCATTTTAGGTTGTGGGTTGAGGTGGTGGCAGAACCCAGAGGTAGGCACAGGTGTGTGTAGCCTTCTGTTTTCCAATACAGTACTCTGTTTCTTAAGGGAGCAACATGATTTTAGCAAGATAAAGATAATATTACACCTGTGTGAGTACTGGTATTTGTTAGGTAGTTGTAATTCCCAGAAAATAAAAATAAATATTTATGGTTATATTGCATGTGATATTTATCCTAAGAGTAGACTATGCAACAAGACATTTTGCATGTATTATGGAAGAGATTTCAAATGCCTGCTGCACTGAATAATTGATACATATTAATGTAACCACAAGCACAGATCTATCTGTAGTAATGCACAGAGGACTCAAATTGAGTGCCAGGGTTTGGAGAAAGAAACCTATACAGCTTTGAATGTGTATATATAATATCCATACCTATTGTCCCTTTGTTCTGGTCCCTCCTCATACTTTATCCCGTTTAAAAAGCATAGGCAACAAATGACCCCTTGCGATAGCTCAAATTTATTTTCAGTGAAAGACCATATGCATGGTTAACTATGTAATAAGTTTGTCTTTGATAGTCAGTTATAATGTATAGTTGACTTTTTCGCTTTCTTTTTATATTCTAGTAAAATAATGTAAAAGTTAGGAGTTTTTTTTAGACAATTAAAAAAAATATTTCATTGCTGTGTGAATATGCCACAAAGTATTTAGCATTGGGATTTTTGCCCTGTATGTGTATCTTGAAATGTTAATGTTCAATGCCAGAAGTGCCTCATTGAATGTATCAAAACTGATTTTGATCGGCTTGCCCAAAAAAGGGATGACTTTAATTCTTCTAGTTTTTGTAGTGGCTTGTATATTTTATTTGTATAGCACCTATCATCCCAAAGAATCCCAAAGTGCTTTACAAAGTATATGAAATATTTGACACATCAATGATATGTTTGGTGCTGTGATACTGAGCAATTGCATAGTGCTGTGTAACTCATAATGATATAAAAACTGAAGCATTAAAACACAAAAAAACTCAACTTTTTAGATGGAAAAATGACAAGGTCAGTTGCCTGTCCAGGGCCAAACAATGAATGGCAAAGCTGTGATCACACTATAATGTGTATTAGTCATTTTATGTATGCAAAATATTCATATTGCTTTAGGTAATGGAGGAGGAAGAGAATTTCTGATTCTAAGGGAGAAAAACTGTTCATTGGCTTATCCAGTTAAGCATTTCAGTGGGTACTTTATTTGTAGTTGTCTTCATTCACTTTTACTTTCTGTTTCAGTTAAAAGATATGTTTCCAGGCTTCCGATTGGCACTTCCTCCAAAGCGTTGGTTCAAGGATAATTATAACCCTGACTTCCTGGAAGATCGACAGTTGGGACTACAAGCATTCCTGCAGAATTTAGTAGCTCACAAAGACATTGCTAACTGGTATGTGACTAATGTCTTTTTTATGTACTGTAACATCTGGAGTTAGCCTCTAGGCACTGGCAGACTAGCCCATCTATTTGAGCAATAGGGTATGGAATTTTTTTGGCAGTTTGTTGGTTTGTGCTCTGCAGTCAGCTGTGATATGGATTTTACTGCATCTTTTAAACCTCCATAAAGAGAAAATTGTGGTGAGATCTATTTTAGATGGTTAATTACGAACTGTACATTTTTTAAAAAAATTAAATTGAAAGACCTATCACATGGCATGTTTATCCTGGAGTTATTTCTCTTTGCTAAATACAGAATTAATATATGGCTTTTAGTTCATATTTGAATGAGATAACATTAGGCTTTCATAGTTTTAAGGTGCTATAGAATCACAACACAGTAATTTACTAAACTTGCATGAATTTGGGGTGTTTAAAGTTATATCGCAGTTTCACTATACTACGTAGCTTTATCAGTGCTATAACAAGTATTTCTATACTAATTTTGTTTTTCATAATATGGTAAAATTTTCTGGAGACCCACTGATAATTATTCTTTAACAAAAGCCTCATTATACCCTCTTCTTGTGAAGCAAGAGCAACAGTCTTCTTACATAGACTCTGGGGTGCACCAGAAAGATTGAACTAATCAAGCTATTCATCAAACTGGGAAGAAAGACTTATTATTTCTGTTCTTAAATATTTGGGTGTTAACTCAGATTGTAAACTGTGGAGACCATTTAAGACAAGGCAAGACAGAAGGAAGAGTGGCTATCTTGCAATCCCACATGTACACAACAGCTTTGGGGGACCGCCCTCCCCCCAATCTGTTTTGTGGTCAGGACCTAACTGAAACTTCAGTTGTAAACATGTAACATGACATTGACTAATTTTCAAATCCTATAGTTATGAAATTGATCAGTATGGACTGTGAATTTGATAGGGCTCTACTAATACAGTATTGAGCTTTGCACCAGTACATCACCAGTTTAAATCCTTGACTCAGCAGATATTAAAAATTACCACCTTGAATGATAGTTTGGAGGAGCCTGTGGATGTCTGTTCCAGCTTTCTCATACCACCGCACTTTAGGCTGATTTGCTGAAAGGCCAAGAACTATGCAGGTCATGGAAACCGCATTACCTTTGTTCTTCTGAGTTGTTTCTTTTCTTACTTTCTGCTTCCCGGCCATATTAAGTTGAGGCATGCTGGCAGGACAGTGTGTTTGTAGAAGCTTGCCTGCTGAATAAGGACTTCATTTAATAAGGCTGTGGAGGTAGAGCCTTTCACTAGAACTAACTTTCTACAATAATTTAAAGCTGAAATTTATGATAAAACTTGCATTGTTTTCAAATATTCAAGTTGTATCTAAAAGTGAATAAAATGCCCTACCAAGCAGCATAAAGTTTAGCAGCTATGCATTTCCTCTGATGATTTTCCTGGTACATTGTAGATTCAGATCAGACTGAGATGTCCATCTAAAAAGCTTGACATACTCATCATGTATAATATCCACGTAATGGGGAAGAAAGAGTCTCCTTACTAAATAGAGGCAGCAGCCTCTCATCTTGTACATCCACCTTATTTTAGGGGGCATCTTAAAGAGAACCACTCAGTTCCCTGCTGTTGAGATTTGTGGGGTAGCATTACACTTGCTCTTGCTTCCTCTGCCTCCCCTGCCCACCAGGTGCTGCATAATGTAGCTCCGTCTTTCACTTGGCACTGCTGCTTATTTCTGTCTTGCTGTATTAGATAGGCAGTAGGACTGGTGGGAGGGGGAATTGTGTGGTAATAGCTGGCAGGAGAAGCAGGGGGCCCTCTAAGGGATGCCATAATTTAAGAGGGGAAATTCCCTTCCCCATTCTGGTTAAAAAGAGCAGGGATAAAGGGAAGTTTAAGAGGGTCTCATCTCCTTCCTCTTTGTCCCTAAAGTTCCTGTTTGCATGGGGGGAGGAAGGAATGGTACAGTGAAATTAAAATTGAACACTGTAGTAATACAAGTTAAATGCATTCTCAAGGTAGTTATAGTAACTAGCATCCATAACTTTTAATTTATTAAATTCTGTGAATGCAAAAATGTATAATGCACATTTCTGAATTTGACTCTTAATGTTCCGAAATTTTGCAATAGAAAATCACAGGACTTCCCACAAGCTAACCTACAGAAACCCCAAGGAATTAATATGACTTGTAAAGAGAAGTTTTTACGTAGCAGACTGAGTACTTATATATAATAGTTATGCTTTTTTGGCTATCCTCTGTCCACACAATAGAACTTGATAACATTTGTCACATTATTCTAATCCCCACATTTTGAAGTATAATAGAAGTACTAGCAAAATAATCTTGAAACTAGATACTTTAAAATATATTTGGATTGAATTTTATGAAATCAAGGGTGAAACCATCAAAGGACAGTGGTGAGCAGTGCTGCCTTGATATAATAATTCTTGCAAGTTAGTCATATGCTGTCTCATTCAACAAAACTCATGTCTTATAAAAAGAACAATTGAACCAGATAAAGGTGGACTGTAGCAGTGTTAAAAGAGGGTTAGCTGTTTAAACAGCCAACTAAACAAATTGACATGTTGCTTTAATGTGGTTGTTTTTCAAGATGGCCCAGTTTTCTATGGCTGAATAACTATTTTACATGTGAAAAATGTTAGATTGGTTTTTATATTTTGTGTATGTGTGTGGTTATTTATTTATTTATTTATTTCAGAAACGTAATGGATCATTCTGTAATACAATCAGTCATGGCTGGAGCAAATCTCAAATTAGCATTTCAATTAGATCTAGCCACAGTTAATAGGATTACAGAGTAATTTAAATTACTCTGAATAATTGTCTCAATTTTTAGGAGAAAATATTAATAGCAGAAAACTTTGGACAAAAAGTTTACATTGGTCATAACTGTGTGGAAGGGAAGCTTGAAAATTAAGGCTTGTAATAGAAGTCTGGATGCAGTCATAACTTTAGAGTTCATTTTGTGCCTCCAGTGACCGATTTCCAAGAGAGAAATTGTTTATGGTGGTGTAACAGGTACTGCTGACTACTTTTGATGAAAAGTGGGGAGACAGGGGCAAGTGGGAATTTAAACTAAATGTTGGCCAAAGAATTCTGAAGGAGGAGAGTTTTCTCAGACGGGAAAGTGGAAGCACCATTGCCTAGTTGAAAAAAAGCTTTTAGGAACATTATTGGCAATCCAGCAATGGTACGGAAATGAACTATAGTCTTTTTCTTGTAGACTTGTTGACCGCAGAGGAGTGAAGGAAAAAATAGCAAAATGAATGGTCAAGCATAGGGTGCAGAGTGTATTTTTGCAGTTATTTATTAATTATACAGGTAGCTCAAAAGAACTTGCTTTTCAACAACCACTGAACCATCTGTTTGTTCCCTATGTGTCAGACTTGAGTTTGGGGGGAAGGAAGTGAAAAATGACATATCCTGCATGCAGCCTGTGGGGAATAAAGGGGCAGAAATGATATTCTTGAAATCAGGCCTGCACACTTGTGTTTCTACTGCACCAGAGGTAGCTTTAGGCACTTAAAGGATGTAAGAGAGTACATTCTTGACATTTGCTTTTAGTCCAAGTTAATGAAGATATCTGTAGCAAGGTAAACCAGAGCCCCAGAAGCCAAGTCTTGGCAAGCCAAGGAAGGAAGTAGATTTGAGATGTTAAAATAAATATATATTTATAATTTACAATGTATTTTATTTTTTCAAGAAATGTACAAAAGCTATACAGAGCAATGAGCAAGACATTAAATTAGTAATTACATAACCAAAGAGAAAGGAATGCAGACATTACATTATTTATTGCTATAAACGTCTAGAGTCTGTTTTTTGACATGGGAAGTATCTGGCTTCTAAAGATGAATATGTATTAGTTATGTATATCATCTGTCATACAAGTTCTAATAATGATGTAGTACAGTGGTTTCCAGCCTTTTTGGCTCAAGGGCCAGAGATATCATTTTTATAATCCTGTGCTTCTCTTCACTGTCAGTGGTGAATTCGCTGCTGTCAGATTCATCTCCCTGATCAGGTGTGTGAGGACCCACTTAACCACTCAGGAAGCTGATTTTGGAAGACGCGCATGCACAGAAGGAGTAGGCCCTGAACTGGAGGAAAGGAAGCCTGTGCACACAACAAAATAAAATGCGCACAAAAAAATTCAATAGTGCTAATATTGGTGCTCATAAAGAAATTGTTTGCGCACACAGTCTACGAGTAATTAGAGGGAACATTGTTGGAAAGTAGCTTGTCACTTGTCATCAGAATGTGACTAGCTTCTCTCAAGAAGCCCAGAAATCCTCATTTGAAACTAGGAACTCCCCTGTATATTTTTTTGTACATGCATAAGTTATGAATTAGCATAAAAGCTTATGAGAAAATTCATATAGTATTTGCTATGTATTTTTACTGGCTAAACACATGGGTGCCATAAAAAGAATAGACTATATACACTCCTGTATAATGGCAGAAATAATACAAAAACATTGATTCCTTTCTTTAACAAAATCATTAGTCCCTTGCAGAAGCCTTTCAGTTGCAATCATCTTTAGATACTGTTTCTTTTATACCTCAGCTCAATATATAATATTTTGTGTAATCTTTCATATAATAATTGTAATAATATAATTTTTTGGTTTTTGGTGAAGCCTTCCAGTGAGAGAGTTTCTTTGTTTGGATGATCCACCAGGTCCATTTGATAGCCTAGAAGAGAGCAGGGTAAGTGAAAAGAAGAAATAGCAAATACAGAACAGAATTCATGTTTATTTTTAGAATATTGTAAAATATTGGTTGAATAGAGCAGAATGTTATAACTGAGACATTTTTGTTTCTTGTCTGGCATTTTTTCTGCTTAGCTGAGGTTGACTTTTATTCATTTTTTATCAGAAAAAATTAAATGTTTGTGTTTTAATTCTAAAACTGACCAACCATTTTTGGATGATCTGTGCCCATTAATGATCTTTTGTCATCTTCTAATGATGCAGTGATCTCTAAATGTACTTCCTAGTTTTTGTCTCCAGGAATTGTTACAGCATACCAGTTGTTGGCACAGGTGAAAAGGGGAAGAAAATAGCTAGGGTGTTGGTGGCAAAGGTCTAATTCAGAGTAATGGCCAACTTATAGGAAAAAGTTACTAAAATCATATGTCTTAGTTGTATACGTTAGTTTTCTAGCCTCCTAGTACATCTGCAAAGCCCCAATCTGCAGAAATATTCCAGGTAGTCAGCAGATGGTTAATCTAGACTATTTACATTTAGTAAAAGTATTATGTGGTTTTCATATTGAGTTACTTGGCTGATAAAATAGCATCAGTTCAGATTGAGCTGCCTGTTGTGGCAGCAGTCTTCCCTGCTTGCATTTCAGTTCAATGGAAGCTTCAATTAGTGCTGCAAGGAGCACAGTACATTACCTTACTTATGTAATTTATGCTGTCAAATTGTTTCTCTAGTATATGCAATCTCAAGTGATTATTTAGACCTGTAAAGCCATAAACAAATTGATTCGTGGCTGTGCAAAGTTATGCCTGCATTGAGAAATTAAAAAAAAAAAAAAAAGACCACTCAGTGGTTCAACTGTTTGTGAAAGCTTGAACATAGATGCAGCCAGACCCATTTTTAAAACCTGCAGAAACTTGGAATCCAAGTTCTGATCATCTCTCTCTGAGTAATTTATTGTGTACATCTTCAAGGATTCAATCTGTCATTTTGTGTAATATGTATTTTCATTTTGATGATGATGAAATCAGTTTTGTATTAACCATTTAATTGTAATCCCTGAAGTAAAAACAAACCATTTTTAATAATGCAAAATATTTGAATTACTAATTCAGACTCTTTACTGAAAGTGAGCATTCTGTTCACAAAAATAATGATCATGTACATACTTTCCTGCTAGGTATCTTAGGCCTGGACTCTGTTAGTGCTAGTCCATCTCCTTGTCAGCCTAACAACTTGCATAATACACTTATGAGTGTTTAGTCCCATGCAGCTTTCAATAATGATCTTGGGGAGCAGGAACTCTCCAGTGGAAATCCATATTCCAGGGTTATTTTTTTAAAGAAAATTAAGTACCTAGTTAGCCCAATTAACAGCTGCTTTGCAGATTCTTAATTTAGTGTGTAAATTTTATTTATCTCAAACTATTTATGTGACAGACAACTAGATGCATTAGTCTAGCTCTTCAGGCACTTGTTCAAAGGAATTTGTATAAACTTTGCATGTGACAAGTTCCAAAGGGGTATCACTTAAGTACCCCCAGACTCCTTGCTTTCTTACACTACTTATACATATATAATAGCCAAACTGTAAACCCTGAGTACTCTGACCTTTTACAAAATACAACAATCCACTTAATTGGCTTGCTGAAATTGAGTGCTTGGTTAATTGGAGTGATTGTTAAGAGTTAACTGAAAATGTCGATTGTGAAGGATTAATTGTACATTCTGTGTTTTCCGGAAGACTGTTCCTGTTGAAAGTGTGAACAGAACTGCTACAAAACTGACAGTTTATTTCTAATGACCTTGTAAATTAAGATGAGTTTCTTATACAATAGTCAGTAATATGAATTAACTTTTAACTTTTAAATTGTGAGGTAGTGTAAAATTAGTTATTTTTGGTATATAGAAATGTTTTAAAACTGGAAACACCTTTTGTTTTCATTTCAAATATCTATCTTTGTAAATATTACTACCAATTTTACACATTGTTAATCAGCAATGGATTTGTATTTTGAAGCAAAATACAGTATTTTTCCAAAACACATTTTACAGCTGACTTTTAGACCTCTGAAAAACAACAGACATGCTGACACTACATTAATTATAGCATAGCAGTAACTTCACTAATGTGGACCATATTACTTTGGAGTTTAATGGGGCATAACCTTGTCTAAAGCATTCATATTGAGTAAGTCAGTGATTACCCGCTTGTAATATTAACCCAAGAAGTTCACCTCTGAGTTGGATGGGTTCATTGAGTGAAAACACAGAAACTATTAAATCAAAATTACTCATTACTGGTGGCAGACTTACTGCTAACAGTAATAAAATGGCAGGCTAGATGCCAAGACTTGCACCATGGCCTACACTAAATGGATATACTGCAGTATACTTTAGCCATACACATTCAAACCGGTGGGCGTTCACTGCAAAATTCAATAAGGTATACGTGGAAAGATCACCTTGCAGGGTGGTGGTAGCCTACTCTGTAAATCCAGTGGTTATTTTGCAGTTGGCTACTGCTGTGACAAGGCAAAAGTATTTCAGTTGTTAGTGTCACAAATAGTTCAAAGCCAAGTTGCATCTTTAAAAAAAAAAAAAACACAAAAATACAATGTTTAAAGCATGTTAGACAGCTCTTTAGGTGATCAGTACAAAGAAAAGCAACTGTAATCTTATAACCATTGTGTATTTTTAAAAGAAAAATCATAAACTCAGTCCACTGGAGTTTCTGGCAACTAACCTTTAATTTTTCTTTTAGGCTTTTTGTGAAACTCTGGAGGAAACTAATTACCGTCTCCAAAAAGAACTTTTTGAAAAACAAAGGGAGGTGGAATCACTGAAGAAATTATTAAATGAAAAACAACTTCATATAGATACTATAGAGAAGAGAATTAGGTATGTTGTGGCTCTAGTGTTTTGAAAAATTCAGGGACTGATGTTAGTCACAACTCAGATATGTCAGGCAAGTGGCTGTTCAAAAGACAGTTTTAAATAATACTTTCTCATATATTGAGGGCTAGCTAAGAAAGTGTTCTGTGTTTTAGTTTTTAAATCATTTTGCCAGTTGTTCTGCCCTACCTCTTATACGATCAGAGAGAACACTGTCTTTGCCTCTGCAGTCCTGGGTGTGTGGAATGCCTTCCAAGAGGTAAGAACAGTCATATATTTAGTTTGCTTTAAAAGTTATAAAATTTCCCTACATTTGAAAGCTTTTGATATGGCAAAATGATTACTTGATCTGTTCTTGTGGTTTTATCTCTTCTAGTTCATGTGTGTTAATGATTTCAACATTGTAGGTCTGAAGGGCCTGGCATGCTGCAGCAGACAGACAATTGGTGGTGCTGTTTCAAAGCTCTTTAAATCAAAGAAAAAGTGGCAGAGCTTCATAATAAAATTTTATGGTGCATATCTGCTAAAATGTGCAGCAGACCCAGGGGAGGAGTGTTGGAATATTGAGAGTTCTGCAGAACTTGCTGAATTTATCATTCCTGAATTTTGTTTGGAAAGAAATGAATTCTCACAGCCATGCTAGACACTTTAATAGCTCTAGGGATGTGTACAATGATGTAGATATATTCACTAAAACAATGAACATGGTGCTGGATGCATGATTTGAATTACGTTAACACAATAAGAAAACAGTTTGAGGAAATGCTACTGCAGCTGTTGCAAAAAAGATTAAGAAAACTCAAACAAGCCACAATAAACAAAGTCACAGTAAACAGATATAAATGTTATGTTTTCTGTAGCTTAGTTTTCAGTGAATCTTAACATAAATTGTAGTAAGAATGTTTTCAAACAATTTTTAAATATTTCCCATGCAACTGCAGTTTTTTCTTTTCATAACACCCTACTTTGAAAGCAACCTTACTTTTTTTAAAATGATAGGGTAGGAATTGAAGGAGATGTATTTCTTTGGACAGGACAAGAAAAGAATAAATTTGAGTGAGGAAGAGTGAAGAGATGTAGGCAAGAATGAGAAGGGAATTACTGTAATGAATAGTATGAAAAAACACACACATTTGTACTATATTCAGATTACGGTTAAGCACCAGATATATTTCCCAAGCAGACTATGCTTTGGTGACAATCCATGTGCTCAAGTCAAAATATCCATTTGTAGTTTGAACCTGTAGTCTAAGAACTTGCTACTGACCTGATCACTTTTTTTCCCCACCGTGCTTCAGGAAAAACTTAGTACCTTTTGCTGTTTCATTGTTAATGGAATGCCATCCTGCTTAGGCAAACTTGTGAAAAGAGCTGTGTGTCTGCTAAATCCATCAATACCATTTAATTTCCATTCCTGGAAGTTTTCTGTGGCCTCTGTCATACAGAATGTGAGTGGCCCATTCCAGCTTTGGAACTTGCAAAAGAGAACCTGGAAAAATATTGTCAAAAATTCGTCTACATTTGCTGCTAATCTCTTATCTGTAGTCACAGTCCTCTGTTTGGAACATCAGAATCATTTTGTAATTTAAAGCACAGAGGATTATCTTCAGGTGAGGAATAAACAGCTGGAGCAGATGAGCTGCTCAGCATCAAAGGTGCTGTGTAAACTATGGAACTTTCTAATAATAAAAGAAACAAGAAGAGGGGTAGGTACAGGGAATGATAGTTTCTAAAGAAACTGTCCAGTTTAAAATGAAGCGGCTCTTCATGTGCTGATTCACTGCTGAATGTTTGGCCATAAGTATATTGATTATATTCTACATAGATGTCTCTTTTTTTAATTTGCTGCAGGGATTTGCCTTTAGGAAAAGGGAAGACACGGAGAATGTCGGGAGAAGAAAGTGAGTGTAGCGGCGAAGTGGAGTCTTCCGCAATAGAGGCAGATCAGGGTGCTTTGGGAGATGACAGCTGGTAACTGCAATTTTATTTTTAAACTTAAAAATACATTAACTACTTGACCGTATCAATGTAGTGTCCAGCTTTGTAGCATAAAACTCTGTACTGCCAGACATTAGTGGCAGTACAAAATGTTTGACTTGGACCCTGGTGAAAAGGAAGTTGTTGACTTGCAGTGGGTAATAGTCACCTAATTTTGCAAATGTTTTGCAGATAAGGGGCTTGAAATTAACATAGAGCATCAAACTGCTTTCTGTACAGCGTACTTATCGATCTGTTTTTGCAGCTCTGAGAGAGAGAACCATGAGGCATGCTGGAGTAGCTCATTGGCTGACAACTCTGTACCAGACATTGAGGTTGCTGAAGTAGCATATACCGCTGATGAAGAAGAATAAATTAACAGCAGTCATCATTACCTTCCAAAGTTTTGTTGTGCTTGGAACAGACTATTTGTAGGTAAAAGCATGCAATAACTGTAAAGAACTTACTGTAAAAAGCAGAATGCACACATTGTTTACATAAACAGATCCTTACAGATTATTAACATAGGAGATACACCCATTGCTGCTTTGATTCAGATTTTATCCAGCCTTTATATACTTAATATATTATAAAATCCAGTTAGGGCTAAATTCAGCTGTCTTGATTCTTCAGTACTGAAAACAGAAGATTGTGATGATTTGCTAGTGTAGTGACTAAAACCACGTCTATGCAGTCACCAGTCACATTACTCTAGCATGTTATCTGTATCTCGTATTGCTGCTCATGTGACACATGTAATGTGTTCATCTGCTTGATATTTGTGTGTTTTCACATTCTTATATAGCCATAAAATAATGCTTTCTGAGGTAAAGATGAACACCGCTTGGGTTTAATGAGACTAGAAGAGCTGTCATGTTTTTAAAGTTCTAAGTAAAAATCGTTTGTCTGGAATTTTAATGAGATAGAATAAGAAAACTTGCAGTACCAAAAGAAAAGGATTTATGAAATGAGATTGTGACTGAACATTTTTAATAAAAAACCCCAAACAAACCTTATAGTTGTTGCTGAAGGAACCAAGACATTGGAACCCAAATACATTGTATATGCTCACCCCATTACAACATGTTGATTTAGTTCAGTAACACATCTTCAAAATCCCATGATATTTGTCTCACACCACTGAGTGATCAAATCAATGACTTTGCCTTTTATCCACAACACTACCTCCTACCTTCTTGCTAATGCATACAAGCTTTGATTTTTTAAAAATAGTAATAATAATCAAGATTATATGGAGATGACTGAATGACTTGTATAAAAAAAGCCATATTTTTTCTTCACACTCATAGCTAGATTGAATCTAATTGCAATGTATTTTTGTTTTAATATATTGTACACATGGGAATATTGCGTCAAAACATTCTATAACCTATTTTTCAAAATGTATTAAACCAGGTGATGCACTTTATAATAATTGATTCATTTGTGCCAAGTTAAATTGGCTAATTTCTTTTGAGAAAAAGGAGTTGCAGGGAGGGAGATGATTATGTAGTGCCTTTTTGTATTTTACTTGTTCATTACTACAGAAGTTTGCTGTAATACTGTGGATCAGCTTTATGAAATCTTTCATACAGCTTGTTTCTGTTCTGTATTTGTTTACTGAAAGTGCCTTGTTTTCTTCTTCTTAGTGGGAAGACTGCTTCCTGCTCACTCACCCCCATATCGCTTGTTCCTTTGTTTAGTACTGTTCATGTGCAGTGTCTGTGTGCTGGAGTTTTCAAAGCTAACTTTGTATTTCATGCTATATATATAATTTTTATTCAGAACTGTATGAACCCATATGGGGAAATAAAACTATGGATGTCACATCACCTTTCTTCGTCTGTTGGTAGATTTCCAGTATCTTTTGAGAAAAGTAAAAATCTGTCAAAAACAAATCTGCTGTTTCATTTGATGTCATGCAGTTATTTAACTTCTAGTCTAAATTCTGATTGTCGTCTTTGTACAACAATTTAATGTCTGCATGAAAATGTGGGAATGGTGTACAGCATATCAAGAAACTTATTGTGCTCTGGCTGAAGGCAAAATAAATAGTGATTTAACAATTTAACTATTCTGCTGGCATTGCCTTGTAGGCATCCAAAGGGTTCAATAAAAACTTCCCTTACTTCTTGTACAATTTACATTTTTTTGAATAACTTGTCATCAAATTCCAGCAAATTTCACTTGCAATGTTTTTAAAAGATGAAAACAAAGAATCTGGTCACACTTAAAAGACTAACAAATTTATTTATTGCATGAACTTTTATGGGAGAAAATGCTGCTTTTTTGATGCTTGAAGATGGGAAACTTACATTGTGGGAGCAAAATAAATGCAGAGGGAGTGTGTCCTAAAATCAGGTCAGGCAGTTACAGCAAATCAAAGCAGTTGTTTGGATTCAAACAGTGGAGTACAGCAATTAGCGAGGGAGGGAAGGCAAAATTACCGGTTGTAATAGGAAAGGAACCCATAGTCTTTATTCAGCCCTGACTTCACTGTGTCAAATCTGCATATGAATTCCAATTCTGCTGTTTCTCTTTGAAGCTGTGATTTGCCTCAGTATGGCTATCAACAGGTTACTAATGGAGTGGTCAGGAAGACTGAAGTGTTCCCCTATTGGTTTTTGAATGTTGCCATTTCTGATGTCAGATTTATGTCCTTTGTTTTTGTGCACAGAGACTGACCTGTTTGTCCAATGTACAAGATGGGGCAGGAGGAAGGAAGGCATTTCTGGCACATGATAACATAAATCTCATGGGTGAATATGCAGATAAATGTGCATTTGATGGGGAGGTGGCTTGAGCAGGTCCTTTGATGGTGTCCTTTGCGCAAATATGCGAGCAAAGCTACATTGATGACATCTTCATCTGGACCCACGGAAGGGATGCCCTTGAAGATTTCCACAGAGATTTTCCTCATAAAAGCACATGCTTTTTATAAAATTTTAGTTTTATAAGTGCCAGCAGCCTCCTTGTTTGTCTTGCTGAACTAGACTAACACGGCTACTCCTTTGCAGTTCAAGAACAGGGTTGAACTAAATCTATTAAAATACTATTTGTTTCAGAATTTGTAATATTTTAAAACATATATTGAAAGAATTTCACTAAGACAACTTTATTTTAACATTCTCCAACTATGTTAATTGTCTGTCTTTACTTATTTAATGGATGTAATCCTAAATACCAACATTTACAAATTAGTTTCAGTGGGGGAATCCAGAGAAGAAAGATTTTGTTTGGGCCCAGCACTCCTTAAGGATTGCATATACCTCTTTTCTTATAAACTGGGCTTTAATTTTCTTATCTTGAGAGCGAACTTCATTCCGTTTGAGTACACTTGCAGCTGGTACCTCTCAGTTGTGGACTGACACAATAGGTTTTTAATTAATTATTCATACAGTGCCTTTGAAATGTATTAAAGCGTCCCTCTAGTAGTCAGATGTGGCTAAACAGAAAATGCAATTTGTGAAGCAAATATTTAGTATAATTTCATGTAAATCTCCATAGTATATATAAGACTACAGTGTAGTTACATCAAAGATGGAATAAAAATTAATTCCTTTTGGAGTTGGGCAACACAATGTCAGCTTGAACATCAACATCAGCTCATCTTTATACCTATTTGTTTTTCTAAAATTCACCATCCACTCAAGCATCATTCTTTGCCCTTGTTTCAAACATGATTTTAACACAGCAGAAGCCAACTGGCAGTGGTTTCTTTTAGAAGGATTGAATGGTGAATTTTTTTGTTTGTGCTCAACAACAGGTCCAGCATTCAAATTGAACTCAGAGCAGAGTTATCTAATTAGATAGAGTACAACCCTTGCTTCTGTTTGCTGAAGTTGACACATTGTATCCCTCACTCCAACCTTCAGGTTTTCTGTTAACTTCTAGCTCATGCGGCCCACAGAGCCAGTATTCCTTCATTTTGTACTGGTTCTGACTTCTTCCTATCTGAACTACCTCATGCTTCTTTAGTCAGTCTTGCTTTTATTTCAGACTGTTTCTCTCCTTTAGCAATGGCAGGGAGGATTTGTTTCTATCCTCCAAAGTATTTGCAATTCCTCCCAGTTTTCCGTCTCTTTAATTGGATCAGTGTACTCTAGTGTTATCCTCTAACATAAATGAGAACACACTGAACAGTACTGGATCAAGAATAGATTCCTGTGCAACTCTACTTCATACCCATCCCACTTTTACCATGAGCAGAAATGCTCCTTTTGAATCAACATAAAGGAAGGGGAGCAAATACCCAGTGGAACCAGGGCTCAAATTTACAGGAGTGGAGCCTGTGCAGTATGATCCTCCCTACAAGCTCCTGCTACCTTCCATCTGAGTCATCTCTTGGAAATGCTCAGCAGTTGGTGGTAAAGTCATGCAAACAGTGGTGGGAGGGTTATATGATGCTGTCACTTAAGGTGGCAGGCCCTCTGAGAACCTCCAGGAGAGCACTGCTTAGAGCAGCAGTAAATTCCATTCCCAGTTTGGCTTCTACTTTTCTTATGGGAATGGTGATGGAGGTAGTCCAGAGCTTCAGACCAGAGACCAGTATTGGTGTGACTAACAGTAGGCTGTGTATCTAGGAGACTGGTAGGAAAATGAAGCTTTCCATTCAAAACTTCATAAATGTTTTCACCTTTTTCATGAACATTTTCCAAAGAGCTCTAGTTACCAGTGAAGGACAAGTTCTAGGAATCCCTGCATAAGGTCTAATGCCTTTAAATCCACCACTGGGACCAAGGTTTTTGTTTGTAGGGATTCTCAAGCTCTGCCCACTATGGAGGCCAGATCACCTAACCTTCCCATGTAATCACTAGTCTCCCTGTGGGGTAATGTGTTGGCTTTTCCTTGGTTTTCATGTCAGCCCTTTTTTAAATTATTTCCCATCCACTTACTTTCACCTTTTTTCCCCTCTGTGTAGCATCAGTTCACCTGGAGCTATTCCCTTCAGGTGTCTGAACAGTACTGTGAGACATAATGTTCACAGTTAACTACTTTAACCTCAGATTTGGCTTTAGTTGTCCTGGTCTGAACCATTACGTCCACATTTCTCTTTCTTACCCTGGACAACAAATAATGTTGCTACTTAAAAGAAGATGGAGACTGGTAAGTTCAATTAAATACTATCAACATGCTAAATATGTGGTATTCTGGGTGGACAGTAGTTGGAAAAAATTCCAGGTGGACAGAGCTTTCAACTGGTTTTTTATTTTGATTTTGTCTTTCTTTTTAAATTAGCAGGACTCAATTGTTCTTTCCAGTAAAGGAGAAAGTGTTTGTGTCTAGCTGCTCCTGATCTCTATATCTCTGCTTCTGTTTCCCTCCAAGATTGTGTGAGGGTAGAAAGAATGATTTTCTACTCATGATAAACACTTCTATGGTATTTCCTTTATTCTTCACATGGAGATTTTGCATTCCAGTGAGATTAGGTCCTGCTGTATCTGAGCTTGTCATTCAGAAACCTATACCTGGAATACTGGAGTATTTTTCTCTCTCTCCCTCTCTCTCTCTCTCCATAAAACTAACCCTAAACCTGAACATGCCAAGCATTTCTTTTTGTCATCGGCTTCTTTGGCTATGTTCACACACAGAGGGCTTGTTTCGAAACAAGCTATTTCGAAATAAATGGTTATTTTGAAACACCTTATTTCCAAAAGACAAAAAAGGTGTCTTGGAAATAAGGGAGCGAAATAGCATGTCCACAGTGTGGACATGCTATTTCGCTTGGGGAGGGGACCGCCGGCACCCACGGGGTGAGGCGCAGCCAGGCGCCTCACCCCGCGGGTGTCTGCAGGGGGCTGCAGACACCAGTGGGGTGAAGCGGAGCAGCGCCTCACCCCACGGGGGTCTGCACGGGCTGCAGGCACCTGCAGGGTGAGGCACGTGGCTGTGCCTGACCCCACAGGTGCCTGCAGTCCCCCTCTGCTGGCCAGGGGACACGGGTGCTGAGGGGGCAGCCCTTCCTCCCAGGGTGCTAAGCAAGTCCCCCGGCGTTGTTTCGAAACAAGCCATTTCAAAACAACGCTGTTTTGAAGGGAAAACGGGTTTAAGCCGTTTCGAAAGAACGGCTGCCATTTTGAAACAAGGGGTTTGCTTGTTTCGAAATGGCCGTGCGTCATGTGGCCAGGGCAATTCTTATTTCGAAACAACCTCGTTTCAAAATAAGAATGTTGTGTGAACACACACTGTCACAGCCTTGTTTTGCTGAGCACATGTTAATATTTGTCTGTCTTTTTTCTCTTGTATCTGTTTCAAGAAAAATAACCTAAGTCATGGTTTTTAATATCTTTTAGAACAGGCAATAAAATTTGATGTATCCTTTTTATGTGTGTGCTATACTGTCCTATGTATTTCCCTGCAACGCATTGTGGTATTTTTGGAAACACTTGTGTACAGCTCTAGTTTAAAAACCAAAATTTTCCCCATGAAGAAACTCTAAATGTTGTCTCAGTTGACTCTGCAGGGGTTCAAACCGTCTCACTTATGGAAATAGTGTATTCTGCTGGCAGCAGGTTCCTCCTGTTGGATTATAAATGAGTTTCTAATTGGATTTCAGACTGATGTAACAATTTTAGACAACACTGTTACAGATTAAAAGAGTAGAAATTGTGCCTTATTATTCCCTAAAACACATTAGAAACTCTTCTAAAATTCACCATCTCTGGGTCCCAATCCCCAAGTGAGACAAATACAGAGGAAGGTACTATTTATGAAGCCCCTTTCCCTTGGTTGACATATTACACAACCCCTGCAAATACAGTCATGCCTCCAATATCAAAATACACTGTTACCAAAACCAAACAAAGGAGCATCATTTAATCAGGAACAAAATGGGGGCTTTGTGCAGGCTGCCTATTCTTCAAGAAGAAAAGGCTTTTGAAAGTAAGTGTTTTGAAGTGTCATTTAAAGGTGGCAAGGGAGGCTGAGACAGCAGGAGCAAGTTGATTACAGTGTGTGCCTGCAGTGTAGCTCTGCTAAATGGCTCCCATTGAATATAAATCAAAGGGGAAGAAGTTTTGCTTCCATTGTTGCTCAGAGATCTAAGGGCAGGTTTAGCTTAAAATTAGTTTGGCT
The DNA here is from genome assembly GCA_007922195.1 of Podocnemis expansa. Taxonomy (NCBI): domain Eukaryota; kingdom Metazoa; phylum Chordata; order Testudines; family Podocnemididae; genus Podocnemis; species Podocnemis expansa. The sequence continues at coordinate 2,941,303 of ML681998.1, read as the reverse complement.
TAAAGAACAGCAGCTGGCTCTAAAATTAAAGTTCCTGCACAATGTGTGTAGCGGATGTTACTGAATCCTCTTTCATAGCACAGCTGCTGTTTCTTTTTTTATTTTTTTTAGCACCCCCAAGCAAAAAATACTCCAACTCATTTCTCCTTTCTCTTGTTTGTCTGTATGCATGCACTCAGCCTAAACTGCTACATTTCTGTATTGTGTGACAGCCAAGTTGACTTAAAATCCTCCCATCCCTTACCTTGTTTACTTATTCTTTACATAACATCCCTCTGCACTATTTATTGAACTACACACTGCAAACAGCAGAATAGACACTCCCATTATTGTTTTTACCGTGACGATTTTAATGCACTTGGAAGATGAATAGAAATAATCAGCATGGCTGTTGGGGAAGAATGACAGAAAAAAGCCAAGCCTAAGGAAAGGTGGGGAAGATGGCCAGGCCAGGCCAGGCCAGGCTGGGATGCTGTGATGAGAGAAACTTTGCTTGAGAGAGAAGTTTAAACCTGCCTTTCCCAGTTCCATCACTATGAGCTGAGTCTAGACCACCCTCTTCATGTAAACTGGGGAGACAGGGTGGAGGGATACTTCTGCCCAGTCTGTGTGCTGGTGCTTCATGGGACACCTCTAAGGGCAGTAGAGTGGGCCTTCATCCCTAGATCACAGTCATCAATAGTTGTCCCTGTCTGTATTAGGGAAAGTCAGTGCACTAACTACTAGGCCCAACTCCCTCTGGCTGTGTTACTTGTATATTGTAAATCCCGCAGGGTCTCATCTTGCACAGGACCTTTGGGTGCTACTGTAATCTAAAAGTTTACTATTAATAATACTGCTCTGCACATGTGTTGTGCCTTCCACCCAACTGTTTCAGAGTGCTTTCCAAACATTAGTTCATTATTTTTGCCCAGGGTGCAGACAGAGTAATTGAGGAAGAGATAGAGTAAGTGATTCACCCAATGTCACAGCCCATGTTACTGTGCTGTTGCTGCTGCTGCATCTGTAGCCTCAACGGCATTTAAAATTAGATGACACACTGATGTGAGGAGACAGTAGACTGTGTACAAGAAAATTGTCTGGTGAAATCTTGACTTATTTTAAATGTTTATAAAGTATTAGTTCTGGATTTTCTGTCTTACCTTGTATAAGAAGTTTAAACCTACAATGCCCTTTCCTTCTCCTCCCTACTGGTTCAACAGATTAGCACTGCCTAACAAGAAATGCCACAGATATTTGGCTGTGATGTTAAGAATGACTCTATAGATCAAATACCTTTTTTATTATTTCCTTTTATGTCTATACAGGTTTGACAACCCTCCCTCAAGTGGCTTGTGTGGAATTGGCCCAGGTAGTGTAGTGACTTTTTAACATCACATTACTATTGCTGCATGTATAACTTTAGGCTTTTAAAAAGTAGTTGAAGGAAGAGGTGTGAGCTATGGCAAATTCTCTGCAGGGCTTCATGACACAAACATCCTAGGGCCCCTTCCTTGCCTTTGTGTTTAGGTAATCATGGAAAGCTCAGTGATAATTACAGCCAGTTTTTGTGGTAGTCAGCTCATGATTTTAAAGGCTTGCTCCTTTTCCTCCTTCCTGTTTATGTAACAGAAATACTTAGAGGTCCCAACCCACACTGGTATTCAATTATATTAGGTGCTGTATGTGAACATAGGGAGAAAGAGTCCCTGCCATAAAGTGTTTACCTCAAGCATTTATTCATAAGAGGAAGGCAGGCCCAGTGGTTAGAGCACTAGCATAGCACTTGGTAGCTCCAGCTCTCCACTCCACCACAGACTTCCTTGTGTGATCCTATCGTGGTTAGTCAATTAACTTCTCTGGGTATGTCAACACCGGGATTAAAAGGGATGTGGCTATGATTGGCCTCGGTGAGCGGTGGCTCAGGCTCATCAGCTCAGGCTGTCAAGTTAAACAGTGCTATGTAGATGTTTGGATTCAGACACTGCCCTGCCCCCAATGCTCACAGCTCCTAGAGCCCAAACTGTACCCCAAGTATCTACAAAGCTATTTTTCAGCCCTAAAGTCTGAACCTAATGAGTCTGAGTCAGTTGAGTGGTCATGAGGTTTTTATCCCCATGTAGGCAACCCTGAAGTGCCTCAGTTCCTCAGCTGTAAAATGGGACCAACTGCCCTACCTCATGGATGCTGAGAGGCTAAATAATTAAAGATGGTGTGTAGCTCAGCTATTACCATGATGGGGGGGGGATAAGTGACTTAGACCTAGGTTATGGATTAACTTGTGAACGCACTTAATTTTCATGGTGTCAACCTAGCCTTAAAAACCTTGTCCAGTTCTCCTCAAATGTGGCTTAAAAGAGACAAAAACAGCTTTAATGGCAAAGAGCCAGAAGTAGAGCATTTGGATCATTTTGGAAGGAGTCAAAAGGACTTACAAATGAGTTGACATAAGTATGGCGCTGCGGGCGCCATATTCTCTGGGGACCTCTACCTTCACAAGTCAGATATTGCTAACCTGATCCTAATTCTAATAAATAAAAAGTTAAACAGAAGCGCTTGTGGTTATAGGCTACCAAATCAACGTGCAACTAAGGAATATTAAGCAGTGAAAACTTGAACTTGTCCTTGTTACTAATTAACTTCAGATTTTACACTTGAAAGAATCTGTACATGCAAAGAATTCCCTTAGATGCTGCCAGGCATAAACATTCTCCACACCAAGCCTGAAAATATTTATAGCCTTTATTTAGCAAAGGCTTTGCAGAGGCTGACATGATCAAACCTGGCTCTCTAAAGAGGCTTGATTTTCAAATGTGCTTCCCATTGTAAAGCAATCAGTCGGTCAATCACAAAAAAGTCAGGATAGTCCACAATTTAAGAAGGGAGAGATTTTCTCTGACCTGTGGAATTCTCAGTGATTGTTTCCTGCACCCACTGGCCCTCCAAGCACAGTGAACACAGGCAAGAGTCCAGAGCAAGGTTTCTAGGCCAAGCGCCTCAGAGACATTTAGCCGCCTAACTTCCCCAGAAGTCAGTGAGATTTGAACCCTCCATATCTTTAAGGAGTGGGGCCCTCATGCTGTGTTTGGTATGATCTACAGCACAAGCTGTGGGACACATCCTCAGATCACATCAATCCATATGGCTCCATTGACAAGGGTCTGCCCTGCAGCATTGACATTTCCATTGATGTTTATTTTGTAAACTGTAAATAATAGTGTGTTACTGAACAGGTATTATACAACATATAAGAAGTGCAGCATAACCAAGTTAATGTTGCTAGAACACATCACTTCTGGAGTTTCTTGAGGCATGGCTGGATTTTTCTAGGGGCATGTCTACACTGGGATAGGATTTAAAGGTGATTTTGAGCCACCACATTTAGAAAATTGGAGGACAGTGATTACACTGCACTCCTTGCACCAGGTTCTTGCATCTCCATCACCTGCCCTTAGCTGCAATACTTTTCCATGCAACCTATCTCACAGTTCAATGAAGCACTGTGGCTTGTGGGAAGTCAGCTGTCCTCCAATGTGCCCCACCCCTTCCTTCTTCTCACAAACAAAATCTTTTTGTGCAATTTTTAATCTGCTGCATGCGTGAAGCCTGCTCATCTCTGCATGTTATTGACAGTGTGTCAAACATATCTCAGCTTATTATACAGTATTACCTGTGATGCAGAAACCTGCAATGTTACTGAACCTGCCCTGCTAGAAGCCATCCAGCCAAATAGTTTGCACTTTGTGCAGGCTGTAAAGCATAATCTACAGTCCGTTGAGCAATTGTTCTTGGAAACAAGCACAAACTGGTAGGGCCACATCATGCTGACCATGTGAGATGATGAACAGTGATTACAGAACTTCCATATGCAATAGGGCACTTTCCTTGAACTTTGCAAAGAGGTCTCTCCCCAGCACTGCAATATATGAAGCCTTGATACCAGCTCTTACGGTGGAGAAGGGAGTGGCCATCACTCTGTGGAAGCTTGCAAACCCAGCCTGTTACTGGTCAGCTGCAAATCAAGCTGGAGTCAGGGCCCACATCTGAGACATTACGGAAGGATCATCAAGAATCATCCACCCCTCTGACTACTATACCATGCTACTCATCTATGTGGGAACCAATGATACTGTGAGAGGTGACCCTCAGCAGATCAAAAGTGACTACAGGGCTCTGGGAGGGTGGGTGAAGGAGTTTGGTGCACAGGTGGGGTCTCCTCAATCCTTCTGGTCAAGGGTAGGAGCCTGAACAGAGACAGATGCATCCTGGAGGTGAATGCCTGGCTGCGAAGATGGTGTCATCAGGAGGGCTTTGGCTTCCTTGACCATGGGGTGCTGTTCCAGGAAGGACTCCTAGTCAGAGATGGACTCCACCTATTGAGGAAGCGGAAGAGCATATTTGGATGCAAACTGGCTAACCTAATGAGGAGGGCGTTAAACTAGGTTTGAAGGGGGAAGGTGACCAAAGCCCACAGGTAAATCCCAGTGAGGGCGATCTGGGGGAAGGGATGGAACTTGGGGGTGCCAGGACTGTAACACCAGGGATAAAAGAAAGGATAGTTGGAACTTAGGGGGCAAATCAAATAATTGTCTTAGATTTCCTAATGAATCCCTAATACCTGAGGCGAGTGGGGGAAGAGGTTGGGAACTGCTGCTCTATGGTCCTGCAGGCCCTTGTGGATCTCGGGGGGGGGGGGGGGTCCACAGACACTAACTTGGGCTGCTCTCAGAAGGTGTATGACATATGCATCCTTAGGAACTCAGGTCTGTTCCAAAAGCTGCAGTCAGGTGCTTTCTTCCCTGACCAAAATATCAGCATTGCAGATGTTGAAATGCCAGTAGTGATCCTGGTAGATCCTGAATACCCCTTGCTCTCCAGCTAATGATGCCAAACACCAGTTACCTGCATACCAATGAGAAGTGGTTCAATCACAGGATCCGCAAGTGCGGAACTGGGGTACAGTGTGCATTTGGACATTTAATGGCGAGGTGGAGGACCATACTGACTAGGCTTGACCTACATGAGAAAAAAAGACCAAAAGTTATATGTGCTTGTTGTGTGCACCATAATTTGTGTGAGGCTATGGGGAAAAGACTAGGTTGCTGAGGCCAGAAGTCTGGCCACAGATTTTTGAGCAGCCAGTGTATTACACCGCAAGCTCACTGTGGAGCCCTGCATATCAGGGAAGTACAGAAAGTACACGTTTGTAACTGAGCGTCAGTGATGTTTGTGTCTGCTCTCCTTGAGTGGTCTCTCCCCTACCCCTACGCTCTTTACTCCCCATCTCCCCTTCTGTTGCCCACAAGGCATTGTAGTGCAGCACCCAAAATAAATGCAGGTATTGAAAACAGGTTTCAATTTATGGTGTTCACATTTTTGGGGTTGGGGGGGCAAGTTGTTGGGGAGTAGGACCTCAGAGGGGACATTGGAAAGCTCAGCCTGCATGCAGTGGTCTTGAGGCAGCCACATATTGCACTCTGCCCCCCTCCTTCTTGTTAGGTGGTGGGGCTGGTTACCACAACTTGAGATGCAGTCTCTCTCTAGGGCTATGTCTACACTGGAGGGCTTGCTTAAGTCAAGTTAACAAGGTCAACTTAAAGTTGACTTTAGTAAGTCAACTTAGAGAGTCTCCATTTTTCTAAGTGAGCTTTATTAAGTAATGTGGCAGAGCAAGGCCTAGTTTGCCTCCTGGAGGTCCTGCACATTTAAATTGTGGGCTGGTAAAGTCCAGTTGATCCCTCTCACTCTCTTTCCTGTTCCACAACCCCTTAGTGGGACTGCACCACTGGGAAAAGTGTGTGGGGGGGGGACAGTCCCACTCTCTACCCCAGGCCCTAACCCAGGGAGCCTATGAGCAGCAGCCTTAAAACTGAATCTAGGAGGCTACTGTCTTCCTTGGGTCACCAAAGTATGGCCGCATGGTTGCCGCATCACCCTCTAAGACTAAGACAGACTCAGAACCTCCTGATTTAAAGCCTCAGTCTCTGTACTCCTCTCCTTGTTTGTGTTGGGGTTTCCCCACCTCCACTCCCTTCCTCAGTTCTTGCAGCAAATCAAGTTCTCTTTCAAGCTGCAGGGCCTAACAGCCTTGCTTGTAAGAGTTCTCCCATTCCCTCTTTACCTTTTTGGGTGTTGTGGCAAAACTGCAAACAAAAACTTCTCCAACTACCCTCCAGCAGCGCAGCGCAGCGCAGCGCAGCGCAGCGCAGCGCAGCTCTGGACTCCCTTCAGCTGCCCTGCACTGCCTGAGAAGGAGACTTTAAAGCAGTGCAGCAGGTTTGTTAATTGAGACACCTGGAACCAATTATCCTGGCATAGTCCTTGCTAACCTAGCCCAGGAAAGAAGGCTTTACTGAGCCTGGGGCTAATATATACCCCTTCCACTATTCTCCTATACCCATCTAGTTTGCCCCTGTCACAGTCAATTTAAATGAGCACATTGTGCTGTCGACTTAATAAAATCAACTTAATGCCTAAAGTCAACTTTAAGGGCAAGAGTTGTTATTAAGTAGGCTTAAGCGTGTGCTTAAGGCAACTTAAAAAAATCCAAATGTGGCCACGGAGTACCTTAAGTCGACTTAAGCCTGGTTAAGTTGACTTGAGCCTCCAATGTAAACGTGCCCCAGAGGCTGTAGGGGGACCCTGGACTCTTCTTCCTGGAGCTCAACCAAGCACCGCAGCATGTCCAACTGATCACACGAGCTGCAGCATCTCTTGCTGCATTTCCCAGTCTTGGTCCTGTGCTGCTTTTCTGTCCTCCATGTCAAATTTTAATTTCTTGGACAGAGACAGCCACCATGCTCTGAGCTCTATATCTGTTGCCATGGAGGAGCGCATGAGCTCTGAGAACATGCCATCCCGCAATTTCTACTTCCTCCTAACCGGGCTAAAGTGCTATGCAGAAGTGGACTGTCCCAAGGTCAATGAATCCCCTATAATGTGCAAAAAACACAGTTCTCATTGTTAGGTGAGCCTATGTAATGCAAAGCATGACACAGTGCTACCAGAACTCTGCAGATTTCTCAAAACTCTACCTTAGAAGTACACTCCAGTCTGAACATAGCGCAATCATAGGTCACACTTCTCAGACTGCCTTTCACACAATGGTAAGCAGAGGCATCCTTTGACAATGTGGGGCCCTAGGCAAAGGCCCTTTCCAGGGCCCCCTATGGACCCCCAATTCCTCCCTCACCAGGGCTCTGGGCCCCCCGTTGCCACCCTAACCACCCCCCCACAGGGGGCAGGGGAGAAGCAGGGGCCACAGACCACTATGTCCAAAAGCTTTGCTGCTTGCTGGCCAGTGTACCGGCCAGACTGGCCTCTCTTCAGCGATGGCAGAGCAACACTCCCCACCTACTCCCAGCCAGCCGCGCCTCCCCGGTGGAAGGAGGAGAGCAGCCAGCGCTGTACTGTGGCTTGCTGGGAGTGGGGCCCCCTGAAGCGGCCTGCTCCGAAGAGTTCGGGCTGCTTTGCCCCCAGCCACCCCAGGCCTGGAAGTGGCCAGAACTCTTCGGAGAGGGCCGCTCCAGGGGTCCCCACTCCCAGCAAGCCTCAGCATCACACCAGCCGCTTTCCTCCCTCCCCCGGGGAGGCACGGCTGGCTGGGAGTAGGCGAGGAGCGTTGCTCTGCCACTGCTGAAGAGACGCCAGTCTGGCCAGTACACCAGCCAGCAGGCGGCAAAGCTTTTGGACTAGGTGGTCTGCCACCCTCCGCTTCCCCACTGCCTCACAAGCACACAGGTAAATGAATCAGGCAGCGGCTAGGGGGCCCCCTTACAGCTCGGGGGCCCTAGGCCACCACCTGCTTTGCTTACCCCAAAAGCCACCTCTGATGGTAAGCTAGGGCAGTGGTTCTCAACCTTCTGCAGGTCGTGACACACCTGGTGGCATACTGCAAACCTAGAGAACACACCAGCCCACCCCCCAGGCCAAATCCAGCCATCTCTCTGGCTTTCTGTGACACACTTACCAATGTGTAGCAACACAGTAATGTGTCCTGACACAGTAGTTGAGATCCACTGAGCTAGGGGATCTGATCATCCCAGGGGGACACCTCCCCCCCTCCAAACAATTACAACAGGAGTGGCAGCATGGTAGAGAAACACAATGCAGGGCAGTATAGTTGGGGGCCTTGTTTAGTGACTATTTTTGTACCTTCTTCCTTAGGCACCCATTTGTGACATCAGTCTCCTGAAGGTCATGCTGGCTAAAAGAGACCAGCTGCTGTGAGCAGCGGGGGGCATGCCTGGCCTATATGCAGTCACTATGCTTGCAGCTTTAATAACTGAGTGGCAGGGCAAATTTTCCTTCTGTGGTCAGGACGAGAAGGCAGGCCCCCCCAGGAACTTTCTTGCAAGGATTTGTGAATACCTGTGTGAGACTTTTTCAGACTTCTCCCAGAACAATAACCAAAGCACTCACTTGCACATCAACACTCTGTTCAAGTAGTCATGCTATGCCAGGGGAGGGCAAAACACGTATCCAACACACTGGATAGGTCTCTGAGGCCTGCCTGCTCCTCCACCCCCACCCCTGTGCCAGATCCACCACCTTCACACCCCTGGCCCTTCCCCGTGACCAGCTCTGTGCCATCCCTACAGCTCTGAACCAGGGGGCTGCCACTCCTCCACCCAGACCCCATGGCCAGATGGGTCTCTGCCCCCCTCCAGCTATGCTTCCCCACCATCTTGGTACAGATGGGCCACCTTCTTCCCATTGCCTCCTATTCCCCTCACCTTGCTTGCCCCGCACCACTGTGCCACCCTTCTCCCCTGTGCCAGCTATGACCCCCCTGTTAGCTCTGCATCACTGTGCTGTCCTCTCCTCTCCCATCCCCTCTCCCTGCCAGCTATGTGCTCACCTGATGGCCCCCCAGGGATGGCTCTTCATCCCTGAGACCCAGTGGCCGGATGGTTCTCTGCCATCCCCCCTGCTGGCTCTGCACTTCCCACCCTAGCCCAGGACTGCCTTTCCACTGCCTCTCTGTCCTACCTGAGACTATTATTGCCCAACCCTGTGCTATGCTGAAGTTTGGTTGTGTACCCATTGTCCCCCCACCAGCATCCCTGTAAAATATCAATTGAATGCAAAGGAATGAAATGAGTATAGCAGAGATATTTTGTTAAAACACTCACCTGATGTGCTTTCCCCTGCATTGTGGTCCCTGATGCTATCCTGAGGTGGAGGCAGGCTGCTTTAGGGTGATAAAAAGATCCTGGCTGTCCAGGAGAACCAATACCCCACTCTCCCAAACCCTGTTTTCCTCCTCCTCGTCCACAGTTGTCCTCATGCATCCTGGAGTCCTCCGAGGTATCAGTGGTATGTGACAGCATATTGTTTGGGTCATGAGCAAGAATCACATCCAGCTCCTTATAATATCTGCACATCTTTGACACAGACCCTGAATGACTGTTCGCCTCCCTAGTCATCTGATATGTCTGCCAAAGCACTTTGGTTTTAATAAGGCACTACTGTGTGTCCCCATTGTGACGCCTCTCAAGTAGACCATGTGAAATTTTTCGTAAATGTCACGATTCCTTTTGCAGGTTCAGAGTTGAGCGGACACCGACTCCTTGCCCCACAGGTGGATCAGATCTAAGAACTTCAGACAACTCCAAGCTGGGTCACCTTTGCTGCTCTTGGATGCCATTACCTGCTCAGGTGAAGAGCTCTCCATACTGTCCAAGCAGGAGATGGAATTCAAACCTTCCCCGAGACACAGGCCAGGGAGGCAATAATTGCCAAGACGTGGTCAAGGTGCAGCAGACCAGGAAAAACAGAGTTGCAAGAACAGGGAATTCTGAGATAGATCCTGGAGGTCAGTAACAGCACACTAAACTACTCTTGTCTACACTGACAAATTGCATTATTAAAATCAACCAAAATGCTATGCCTCCTGTGGGGGTGCTGATAGAATGCCAACTTATAACAGTGGTTAGTGCAACTTTACAGCCACGTGCAGGGCCAGTCCTACCGGAGAGGCAACATAGGCAGTCACCTAGGGTACCAAACAGTAAGGGGTGCTACCTTGCAGCGCACAGGCATGTAGCCCAATGCACAGCAAGGTGAGAAGCTTTTTCAGCTCATTCTGCTTCCCACTGAAGAAAATGTAAGTGCTGGGGTGGGAGAGCTAGGAGGAATGGGTGGGAGCAGAAACACCTCTGTCAGCTTGTGGCTCAGCCGGCTTCAGGCCGGCCCACTGCTCATGCAAAGTGGCTCACCACACCAGCCGCACCCCCCCTGCAGGCTGCCACACCAGCCAGTCCACTTGGTCCAGCCCACCACAGGCACAGGGGGGACAAATGCACAAGCTCCTAAGGCGCCAAAAAACCTTAGGCTGGCCCTGGCCACATGAGAGCAGACGCAGTCTGTAGAGGGTGACCATGAACGGTGTTACATTGACCTGAGCTCTCAGTATAGATCAGATGAACCCTGAACTAATAATGCAAATTAGGATTATTTTGCTGACAAAGCTTTCAAGCCATTGGGAGCCTAACGCTTAAATCGGGTTTCATCTTCAAAAGTAAGAGGTTTGCTATCACATTCTGTTCTTAACATTTCAAGCTTTTACTCTACTTTGCAGCCCACATGTAGGCCAGCAGCAACCCAACCAATTTAGTCTATTCCACACACCTAGAAAATTTCTTGTAGGTACTTAGTATGAGCAGCGTGAACTGAAACAAAATAAGAGCATGGATCATTGTGACTTAACCTGTGCTGTAGACAGCATTGTTCCCGCAACACTAGAAGACAAAGTGGGTGCGGTAAGAACTTTTATTGGGTCAAGTTCTGCTGGTGAGGGAGATGCTTTCGAGCTTTAATCTTTGCCTACATTTAATTTTGGCCCTAATGTTTAAGAAGGCTGCAGAAAGGGCCCCAGACCCGGCTAAAATGGGGCTAGCATGATGCAGCCTCCACTCTGACACACCTTCCAAGACCTGTGGCCCTGGGGGGGGGGGGGGCTGCTCTGGGGGCTACATCACAGGCCAGCAGGCTGTTACCTCCTGCCAGAGCTGGGCTGGGGCAGGATGCCCTCTAGCCCCAGGTTCCCTCCCAGCAACAGCCCACCTGCAGGGCACTATACTAGGGGGGTCAGGAGACCCCACTGGGAGGGCTGAAGAACCACAGGTAGGGGGAGCCAATGGTGGGGGGGAGCCCAGGGCCCCCAACTGCCTAATCCAGCCCTGCCACTATTTGCAACCGTCAGCAAATCAAGTCACTTATCTTTCTATTTCTGAAGCAGAGGGATATAGGTCTTATCTCCCTCTCTCCCCAGTATGATGGAAGAATCAATTGACATTCACCCAATAGTTTTCAAATGTGAAGTGTTAAGTACTGTTTGTATCTGACTATTCTATTATATAGCTGCCATGCACAATATGTTCCCATTAAAGCCTTCTCCTGTCTGGCAGTTCTTGTCCTTCATGGAGAACATTTTGCATCTTCAATGAGTTGATTCTGGTGTCATAAAACATTTGGATGAAGATTATTTTGCCTTTTGTTTTAAAAGCATACCCCATGGACTCTGAGGTGTGACAGAACATTCTTTTTAAAGAAAATTAAAATTACTATGGTATGATTCAATGAACCGCTTACCCAGCTCTAATTAAAGTTGGGGTAGGAAAGAGGAAGTGAAATATAACCATTTCAGAGGCACAAAATAACTTAGTTACCTAGGCTCTCAAGTCACAGTTTCAAAATTTTCACTCTAAAATGCATTCAAGGGGGCACCTCAGCAAATGTTTGCATGGCTGTCCCCTCTCTGCCTACACAGAATGGGAAACCAAGTAGGGCAGTAACTATAGGCAAATTTGAGCTCTGAACCAGAAAACCTCTCTCTTCCCCTTAAGATTTACATTCACAAAAGCAATGCCCTATTCTTTGCCAGATGATCAATTAGTGAGATTGCAATAAAGTTCTATCTGAAAGCAGAAGCCTGCTATGCAGATTTCGGTCCCCAAGTCAGTTACCATTCTTCTGCTGAATACAGAGCTCCACCTACAGGCCAACAAGCTCATTTCTCTCCAAATCCTACAGAGCCATGATTTCGGTGCAGCTAACAAGGCCGGCCTGCTTTATGATGATAGGGGTGTTGCAAATATGAAGAATATCAGGTATTTTAAACAACTCAACTCCATATCCAATAAATCCTGCCTGACCTAGATTAGTTCAGTATTAATTAAACTGATGATCTCATGTTGAAAATGTTCCTTTGGTGAGATTTAACCTAGTCATAACAGCATAGGGAGTCTTAAAATTATCTGAGGCTTTAGAGCCCTTCTAAAATATGTACCATTTAATCTTTTCAGGCAATAGTATTAAATTTAAGGACCCACATGACTCCCATTTGACTTCATAGGATTTTTAAATGGTGCTTCCTTCCCCACTGAACAGAAAGCAGAGCCTGGCTTTTTTTTCTTGGATTTCAACTAAGGAAAGACAATAATGTCACAGGTAGTTTGTTGCTTTCAAGACTGGATGTGTTTTTTCCCCCAAACAAAATTACCCAACAACCTTTAACCTCTCAATTATCTTATTAAATTAAACCAATTTCATTCCCAGCACCTTGCAGCTGAGTGAACACGTGGTACAAGAATGTTATTTGCACCATGCTGCGATTGAAATTGATTTAAGAAAATATTTGGAATGCATACATTAGGCTTGTGATCTTAAAGGTCTCATTAGAAAAAGCCCCCTGACTGTTTCCTGGGTTTTAAGAGACAGCTAAAAATGTCCAGCAGTGCCTAAATCCCACTGTCAGTGAGACTTAGGCTATGCTTACACTACAGAGTTCTGCCGGCAGAAGTTTTGCTGGCAGACAGCCACAGTTATAATTGTAGGGCTGGCTGGTGTTCACACAGCCATCTTTCTGTCAGTGGAGCGTGTCCTCTAGCAACACCAGATATTCCTAACATGTCTAGAGGTAAAATACAACATGTAAACATTCTAGAAGAGAGAATCAGATTCACATTTCCTTTCATGTTCTCTTTACAAATCACAAAACAACCCAAAAAGGACACAAAGACCAATTAAAGGAAAGAACACCTCTGTACATCTTAAAACTCCAGGAAAGAAAGGAAGGAAGGAACTCTGTTTTAGTGGAATCCACTCTGTAGGGCAAACAATCCATACTTGGGCAGCTGGAATGTTAAGACTGTATGAATGCTAGAACAACGGTTTCAGCGTGTAGGAATCAATGGCTCCATGTCAAGTTGGCAGGCAGTAACGAGTGGTGTGCCCCAGGGGTCGGTCCTGGGGCCAGTTCTGTTCAATGTTTTCATTAATGATCTGGATGATGGGATAGATTGCACACTTAGTAAGTTTGCGGATGATACCAAACTGGGGGGAACGGTAGACACCCTAGAAGGCAGAGACAGGATTCAGGGAGACCTAGACAAACTGGAGCAGTGGGCCAAGAGGAATCTCATGAGGTTCAACAAGGATAAGTGTAAAATCCTGCACTTGGGACGAAAAAACCCCATGTACTGCTACAGGCTGGGGAGTGATCAGCTAAATAGCAGCACTGGAGAAAAGGACCTGGGAGTCATGGTGGATGGGAAGCTGGATATGAGTCAGCAGTGTGCTCTTGCTGCCAAAAAGGCCAATGGCATACTGGGCTGCATCAGAAGAAGTGTTACCAGCAGATCGAGGGATGTGATCATTCCCCTCTATTCTGCACTAGTGAGGCCACATCTGGAATACTGTGTCCAGTTTTGGGCTCCCCACTACAAAAAGGACATGGACAAATTAGAGAGAGTCCAGAGGAGGGCAACCAAAATGATCAAAGGGCTGGAGCACAAGCCCTATGAAGAAAGACTGAAGGAACTAGGCTTATTTAGCCTGCAGAAGAGAAGACTGAGGGGGGATTTGATCGCAACCTTCAACTACTTGAAGGGTTGCTCCAAGGAGGAGGGAGCTCGACTGTTCTCGGTAGTAACAGAGGGCAGAACGAGAAGCAATGGTTTCAAGTTACAGCTGGGGCGGTCCAGGCTGGATATTAGGAAAAACTTCCTTACTAGGCGAGTGGTGAAGCAGTGGAATAAGTTGCCTAGGGAGGTGGTGGAATCTCCATCTCTGGAGGTGTTCAAGTCCCAGCTGGACAAAACACTGACTGGGATGATCTAATGGGAGTGGTCCTGCTTTTTTTGGCAGGGGGTTGGACTAGATGACCTCGTGGGGTCCCTTCCAACCCTATGATTCTATGATTCTATGAATGTAACTGAGGCATCATTAACTAGCATATATAACTTTGGGATAAGCTTTTGAATTCAAATCTAGTTTGGAGAGTCCCTCTGAACACCCCCAAAATCGTTCATTAAACATCAAAAGGTTGCACTTTTCCAACAACAGTATTGCGTCTTAACTGCAGCATTGGGAGAACAGTTTACTGCTAGGTACTTTCACATAGGCAAAAACAAACCAGCAATTAAGACCCCAAAATATATTTTTATTTTACACAAAAACAGCACAACTTTAGCATTTAATTTTTTCTTATAAAAGTTATCCTTTTTTGAAAATACCCAGATTAAAATGTCAAAGGCAGATAAGAAAGTGTTCCTAGAAGAACTACAGTTCAGAAAAGCAGTTTCACAGAGCAGAAGTCAGCTCTGGTGAACCTTATGCTTCTAAAATCCTGTTTGTAAGATATGCCCAAGTTGATGAAGAGCACTCTTATAGAAGCATGCTGGCTCTAACAAGTGCTTCTGCTTCAATACAAACAAATACCATCTTGGCACAGAAGAGAGACACATGTTAAAAAAGAAAGACTCAGTTGTCAATTGCATCTGAATTTGCTCATGGAGGCACAGCTCTTTAGCTATAGCTCCAATTATTTCAACAGCAGTAGACTGGTACACTTGAGGATCTGGCACTGAGATCACACAGCCTTTCAACTGAATGTACATCAGTTTAAAGTCAAAATGTTCACTCTGATTCTGGCTGGTCAGTGTTCTGCTCTGATTGCTTTGGATGAGAGTATTAGAGCAAAGAGGTGCCTATCATACCCAGTATATTCATTTATTAGACTAGGTTTGCTAGGGATTTCTGGAGAACTACAGTTCATGGGGAAAAGTCTTTTCACTGAGTCACAAGGATGCTGACTCCCTTCCTAAAGTGACCAAAATTTGTTGGGCGTTAACATCCAGACACTTGTAAGAGGCTCAGGTACCAAATGAATGAATGCTGTATAAAAACTGAATGGAGAGTGCAGGGACCATGTACCTTAAAAATATTTATGGCCCTTGAGTCAAAAGAGATGAGAACCACCGGTTTAGTCTTTCCAAATTAAGTATGTGAACTTATTGGCACCGCCTAACTTATGTACAGAAATGCCAGGTATGTACACAGAGATCAGATAACCAGCCATGTGCTTGCACAGACCTTTGCCCAAATAATTCATCACCATTAATTGATTTGTCAGTTACTCACATTCACTGACATACATAAGCTTGTTTAATATCAAAAATACCAATCTTGTCAGATACATTAGAAAACAGATTTTAAGTAACACAAAATTACTTAATATCCCAGCCCCCTCAGTCTTTGCAGCATCTTATCCATATCTTGTCTTGAATTTTTAAATACCATAATTAATGACATTACTGTATGTTTCTTTGAAATTTAAAAAGTTTTAAAAACAGAAACCTTCAAAGTTCTAGCTGCTTTTTTTTTTTTTTTTTTTTTTTTTTTTTAAGGAAGAGAGGCTCTGTCTAGTGCCTCTTAACTCTGGAACAAAGTTGTACATGCATCTGGTTTTCTCTAACAGGCTTAGCTGCTCATCTTAACACACAGCATCTGATTCTCCATTCATATCAGCATAGATCAAAAGCAACTCCAGTGAAGTGAATGAAGCTATAATAGTTCTGTCCTGATGCAAGAACAATGAGAGTCCAGCCCATCATGTTTGTAATTTCAGAATCCATATAATTTACAGGGCTTAGTCCAGCAAGTTTGTGAGCATGCTGACCTTTATCCAGTAACTCACATAAGCACTTAATGTAGATGAGAATGCCTATGAAGAGAAAATCATTTGCCAGTGTAAGGCCAAAGTGCAGGGTACAGACTCTTATGTGGTTTATCATCTGCTGCTACAAGCATAAAGAATCCCATTCACCCCCTGTTTCCCAGCTGGCCTGATTATCAACCAATGCGTGTTACAAGAATTTTTAGAACAAGAAACTCAGATCAGTACTACTCTGATTACCAATATCCAAGAAAACCCCACAAAGTAAGTGTTTCACTAATTCATTGCATGTGGCTGTGAATTACTAAGTCAGAAGGTCTCTAAATTTATTGGTCAAAGAAGCACGTTTAATTTTGCTCTTGTTCGGATTTCTCTGCATACACAACAACCAAGGAGTCCTGTGGCACTTTTAAAGACTAACAAATTTATTTATCATGAGCTTTTGTGGGAGAAAATCCCACTTCAGACACTATAAAGATTTTCTCCCACAAAAGCTCATGAGATAAATAAATTTGTTAGTCTTCACAAGTGCCACAGGACTCCTTGTTTGTTTTGCTGAACTAGATTAACATAGCTATGTCTTTGGAATTGTCTGCATGCACAGTAATTCAGCACTCAGAATGACATTCATCCCCTTAGACTGAAAACAATCTGTGCAATACTGTACATAAACACCATAGATAAATCACTCACATTTTAAGAACAGACAAAATTAAAAGAAATGCCAAATATTAACACTTTGATACAATTTCTATTCAAGTCACAGGATAAGAACTGAATGCTTGTAAACTCATCTTATTCAGAAATCATATCATTTCAACTCCCATTAGTAGAAAACCTCTAAGATTTATCCTGGAAAAGTTAAGCTAGGAGGCACATAAGCAGTAGTTAGGTCACATCTCCTCTTAATCTTAGCTGAATCGATTTAAAACTGGGAGGTACCTAGATTAAAAACTAATCCTACACACTCTGGTTTTCCCTTAGTCACACACAAGAGCCAGACTATTTTCATTGAATGAGCATGAACTGATTTTAACCATTAATCACAAAGGTGTATAGGGTGATTTACAGACAAAAAATCTCAAAGATTTCCATACAGGATTCTGCCCACAGGAGCTTACAGTCTGGGACCCTGATACCATATGATGCTTTGGGTGGGCTGATCTTTGTCCACCAGGACCGTGTGTTCAGAACAGTTTACGGTAGCTGTTCCACTAGCTTTCAATGCCCTGAGCCAAACTGACCACTGCTTGTCGGCCTAGATCACTTTCATACATTTCACATATCCACTTCAGCAGCAAATTTGGTCATGTGTGTACATGGGGCCTTAGTGTCTCAAAGATACTATGTAGGTAATGCTCTACTCAGTAAAACCTTCTCCTTTTGGTATCTTCCATGAAACAAATGACATGACACTGGCCAAATCCTAAAAATATATTTTTAAACATTTTAAAGTAGCATTGAAGTTAAGTCACTTTTTAAGGTAATTTGGCCCTAACAAAGTAAAGACAAGTGATCAAATTGTTTCTGACTTAAGTATATACAAATTAGTGCAACTCTTTACATCTGTATTTCCAGAAGCATTGTCAGAAAACACTGCAGTCTGATATTATGAAGCCCAAGCTGCTAATTGCTTCATATCATCGTCGTCTTCCACCTTCTTCCTGGAAGATGCTACAGTGAGAGATTAACAATAATCAGTCACTACGGTAACAGTGCCATTTTATTCACTGGCAGCAGGATTTGCATAATGCTAGTCAGCCTAAATGTGTCTCAAAGCAATTTACAAAACAGTGAGCTAAATACGGCAGTACAGTGACTAGACAGACTAAATGTACAGTCATTCTAGTCTCACCAGCAGCTCACATACAGTCACATGGGGTCCAATTCAACTCCCTGACTTCAACCAGCTGTATACTGAGTCCTAAACCCAATTCTTGAGAGGGAACTTGCAGCAGCCCACTCTGAATAATTCCTCGGGACAATTAGGACAGATCTCTCCTTTGATGGAGAACATAATCAGACAGCTTCTCCACTGCACTGGTATGTCAGCACTGCATGCAAGTGTTAGTCTGGTCTACACCCAGTGTTGCACCAATAATTTAAATGAGCTAAAGTGGTATTAATACCTGTAGGATTGCTCAACATGTGATTTAAACAAGATTTCTCAGGTTAGTTAGATTTGGTAAGTTTTTGACACAAGCTAAGCTTGTATACACCAATTTCGAACTGAAATGTGTCCCCATAGGAAAGTTGCGCTGGACTAACTACACTGGTTTTTAAACAGATAGTAGTTAAACTAGTGCAATTTATGTAGGCTGATGAGATGAAGCTTTTGCCATGGAGTGAACTTTATGCTTTCTTCCATGAGTCTTAAGTGTTATGAACTGAAACATACTGACGAGAAGACCAGGGCTAAGACAGAGGCAGTACAGGCAGCTGTGGGAGACCTGCTTTTTTATCAGAAGTATAGACCAACAGCGGGTTGTGTGTCACTGTATCTCCTCTGGACTAGATTTGGATGCTCTGGTTCTAGTTCAGTGCAAGATAATTCCCTCAGCTGGAGAATGAGAACAAAGTGAGAACTCAGAGGATAAAGTTAACTCAAAATAAATGGCTTAAGACTATAGGAGAAAGAGGCCTGTGTGTCGTTAATGTTAAAAAGAAGTTGTCCAGTCAATCAGTATAGCCCACAAGGAAAGGAACTGGCAATATTTCTCTACATTTATATTAGTTTTCATCTCCTTCACTGGTAAATGCAATACCCAGTGACAAATTTCAAATCCATTGTTATGCTATGGTTAAGTAGTTGTGTTACTGAAATGATCAGAATCCAGATCAGCTTCTTATTTCAAAAAAATAAAATAAATAAAAAACCCCAAATGGCTGCATTGCCAGAAAGGGAGGGAAATTACTCCCCATTTGTGGGTCACCTACCTATATGATTCATTGGAAAAGAAATCTCCACACATGTTAAAAGCCAAATAAGTGCCAATGGACATTCACCTATTTATACCTGTGGGGAATTTGGTCCTACATTAACTGAATCAAATCAAACCAAACCACTCCATTAACCACAAACTAAACTACATGAGCAGGCACAACAAAGGTGCAAGACATCCATATTAAAAGTTAAAGCTGAATTAGTGCATCATTTGAACTCTCATTCTCTCCCTCCTCACTCAGTATGTGGCTTAATCACAGGAAACCTGAAATGGTAGGCAGCTTACCAGGACGAGAAGGCAGCGATGTGGATGGGACATTTGGCAATCTAACATCTGTCATTTTCTTATTCAGTTCCTCTTGCTCCAATTCCTCCAATTCTGCCAACAACTCATCCTGAATGCAAGCAAGATATCATTCACAAACTTATACTTCAAGCAATGGGTTCAGTTAACATCAAGGGCATCTCAAACTACACTCACTAATCAAAGTATCATTAGGAACAAGACAGAAAGGGACCTCTTGGGTCATTACATCTAGTCCCTGGCTATCTAACACAGCTCTGTCATACAATCCGATTCATAAAACACATCAAGAGGCTTCTTAAAACCAGATGGTTGTTTGCTTTCACTGTTCCTATTGGACAGCTATTGCAGAACCTCACCCTATGACAGTTAGAAACCTTTTAAATTTCCAACTCATTCATTCATGGACAGTTTATATTCATTCATCCCATGTGCCAGCTTTGTCTTCTCCTTTAACTAGATCTTCTCCCTCTCTGCAGTTTATTCCTTGATGTTATTGCTCTCCATAAATACATCTCCTCTCAGCCTTTGTTTTGCTTGGCTTTTTTAGGGTATGTTTACACTGAAAAATGAAACCACCAGACACAAAACACGGCAAGTTTCAGAGCCTGGGTCAACTGACTTAGGCTCGTGACAGCTAAAAACAGCAATGTAGATATTCCCACTCAGGCTGCATCTCAGGTTCCAAAACCAAACAGGAATGTCTATACTGCTTTTTTCAGTCCTATAGCACAAGCCCATGTCAGCTAACCTGGGCTCTGAAACTCATTGCCTCTCAGTTCTCTCCCCATAGAGAAACAGAGTCAAATGTGTGTCTATTTGGAGCACTGCAAATTAGACATTCCATTTATGTCCACGTGTATAGGGTAAGAAAGTGGACAGTGAATTTTTGGGATCAAAAACTACTTTTTTGAAAGAGATCTAAATACATTTTGCAAATATATGATTAAATGTATACAAGCTATTTTACAGCCACAGCACGCATGGTAAAAAGGCTTAAAACAAGTCATTATACAATAAAATAACCACTCTGTGAGGGAGGTACATGTTTTACCCTTGACTTTATTGCAACACTAACCTCATCAAACTCATCACCAAACCCAGCTCGGCTTGAAATAGCTTCTGAGATCTCCTGGGCAACCGCTTGCTGTTCAGTGATATCGTCCATCAAAGAATCAATTTTGTCAAGGTCCCTAGAGAAACAGTATTTAAATTGTCTTTAAAGTACACATTCTTAGACCATGTCTACCTTGGGAAAATTGAATCTGAAAAGGTTTTGGCCCTTTATTAATAAAAACTCAATACAGAAAGTGTCCAAATTATGGTGCCAATTCAGCACAGTATTTAAGCATACGTCTATCTTTAAGTGAGACAGTGACAAATCAGACATGGCAGATATTAGTCCTGTCGCTCATCGCACTGCAGTGGGTGGGAGGTGGAGTACAAGAACCCATATCAAATAGAACTGACTATTTTAGCAGAACTACTCATGTGCCTGAAGTCTGTTGAATTGGGGTCAAATTAGGTCACCTTTAAAAATCTGAATTACACAGTCATTTAGAGACTTCAGAGACAAGTCCACTGGGCTTCTCCAAGTGCTGTTCTTCGGTTGCTTTCTCTGCACCCCTATTGGCAATTCAAGCCTAATAACAAGTACATCCCTGTGTAGGGCAAATTTCATATTTGCTGATGAAAGGAGCTCTTTTTCTTCCAATTAAACATTTCACTGTTAGGAGCATTCTCCCAAGTTGGAATAAAAATGAAATCAGAACTCAGTATCTCAGTGAAACTAAAACATTTAACCCATACAGTCGGAGGGAGAGTTTTATATTACAAGTGGACAGAATGCACTTACATGTTTTCATGCACTTTTTTCATTGCTTGTGCAGCATAGCCCATATTCTTGAACACTTCTGTGTTGGTGTGGGAGTTTTCTAGTGCTTCCCGCTGGAACTCAATGGTGGAGAGTGTCCCATCAATTTGGCTCAACTGTTTCTCATATCTCTTTTTTCTCTTCAGGGCTTGTAATGCAGCTGTTGCATAATCAGAAGGGACAGAGTTAACTCTCTTTTCAGAGTGATATGCACACACCAAATTCAGTAACAAAGAATACTGTAAATAGAACAAACTACAGTTCAGGAGATATGGATTTAAAAATTTATATTTTCTTGCTTTATTTTATGTTGCTACTCCTAAGCACTGACACACAAATGAAGGGAAAATGGGACCAACCCCACAAAATACCATGCTCTGTGCACTGCCTGCTTGTTCTGCGAACACACTCTGTGGAAATAGCCTAGTACCTATTGTGCATCAGAAAGTAGCAGCATTGTGGGGAGTCGAGGCAGCTTCCCCCTCCTCACTGAGGACACATGGAGTTTCACCCTGTCAAAGCACAAAGCAGAATAAGGAGAGGAACTGAGGGTGCTGGAATACAACAGGAAAGGAGAAAAACAGGAGAAGAAAGGAAAAGGTGGCTAGAAAAATAAAGTCAGGAAAACAAAAAGGATGGACAGAAATTATCACATCAGCAAAAGTGCCTTGATCAGTGCTGCTCCCTGAAAGTCACATTCCAGGAATGGGAAGTACATGTGATGTTGCCAAGTCTTTTTTTTGAGAGAGAGGCAGGCAGCAGCACCACCTTTCAAAACAAGCCCATCCCACTGCTGAGGGCAAGGAGTTGAGGCTGCACATGAATTTGTAATGAAAAAGGTGCTAGGGTTCAGAGAGTGATGGCTGCTGGCCATTGCACCCAGCTCAATCTGAGGGCACTACTGCCACCAAGAGCAGTACAGAAGTAAGAGACCCTCCCTTACTCATTACAAAAACCCCAAATAGACTAAAAAAACAAGACCCCCAAACCCACAGCCTTCAGCTCTGAAAAAATTAAAGCAGCTTTTTGGAAAAATAGGCCAAATTCTGCATATTATATATACACACTTTGTGGCAGGAAATCCTGCGTCACCTAGCCAAAAAGCTCAGTTAGCTGGGAAGGAGGACTCAGATTTCTCTGGAGATCAACATTTGTTGTAAGTATCCATTTGTCAAAACTGTTGCATGGGCCAGTCCCTAAATTCAAGGCTACCAGCAAGATTCAGCCACTCCTTATCTCTGTGGTGCCGCAGAAATAACATAGTAACCAAGTTTTTTTTTTTTTGCTTTGTTTTGTTTTTTTAAGGTGGTAGCAAAGTGAGCATAAAGGTGTCAAACAAAAACACACAAGAAAAGATGGCTTGTGCTGGGGCTGAGGAGGCTTTCACTCTGACCCCAGGCGTCAGATATTTTCCCACAACCATTCTTCCACTCCAGCAGTCTGTAGCAGGCTTATTTGTTCCTTTTAAGAGTTGGGGTGGGGAGTCAGAAGGGCAGCCAAGCCCTGCTCAGAAGCCAGGCCCTTTTAAGAACAGGTATTGGGGATTTATCAGGACCAGCTGGGAAGGAATCAAGTTTACTCTCTGCCCCTTTTAGGGCTCTCAATTGAGGGGAGAGCTGCTGGAGGGAAGTTGACTCCTGAGACTGGCAGCTGGCCTGGGAGCACAGGAGATACAGAGTGCTGGTCAGGGAATAACTTGGAAGGTTTTATGAAGGGGTTAAAATAAGCCAGAATGCACCAGAACGGTGTTCCGGGCCCACTAATTTTAGGGGTTCAGTGTTCTGGGGCCCCTAAAAATAGAAAATGGAGCCAGAACACTGTGCTCTGGGGTCCACCAATTAAAAATAGCAGGCCCCAGAAGGGAGCATTTCGTCTCCATTTCTATTTTTAGGGGCCCCAACACTGAGCCTCTAAAAATAGCAGGCCCTGGAATGCCATTCCAGTGTGCTCCGGGACGCAGGGAGCTGCCTCGGCCCAGGCTGAGGCTCCAGCCTGAACATGCTCAGTCAGAGGCTCAGGCTAAGGCCACTCTGTAGTGCATGGTGGCCAGGTAAGGGGGCCCAGGGCAGTATTCTCCCCAGGACTTGAAATTGAGGGGGGGGGTGCAGGGGTGCTCAGTAATTTGGTATAACATTGTTACTATCTGACAACTGGTGGGGGGGAATTAGGGAAATCTCTGGTTCGGGGACAGGCGAGCCGGCCCAGCGGGGAAAGGATGCAGGGGAGAGGGTCGGCCTGGGGCAGCGAGGGAAGACAGTGCAGCACAGCAGGTGGTTGGGGGAATGGCGATGAGACTGGGGCTGGGGGCAGTAGCTGGGGTGTTAGGGGGGCCCACACTGGCACAAGGGAGGGGCTGCCAATTTAGAAGGCTTCTAGGGCCCACCAAATTATACCTTAAACCCTGGTTTTATGTTTGTATTCATGCACGATACCTTGAACTTGCCTGAAAAGGCCTTGTGTATGGTGTTAGTCCTCCCTAGGCTGGGGAAACAGCCAGCAGCCCTTGCTCAGAAGCACAGGGAAGGGATGTAGTTAACCACTTTTATATTCTGGACCAAGTGGTTTTCATGCACCCCATCACACCCTCTCCCCCCCCCCCCCACTCTCATTGTTGAAGTGGGTGCAAGGGCAATAGCTGAGGGTAGCACTGGAACTATAACCAGCCCACAAATGCCCGACTGACAAGGTTATCTGCCATGCCTCATTCAGACTGTTTGCCTGAGATCAATGCCAAACCTAGATACTGCAGCACCCTAAACCTACCAATGAAACCAGGACCCTTCTACAGGTGCAGAAGAGAGTTGCAACTTGTGACAGCACACTGAAATGCACTGTGCTTTACTGAAGAATGCCTAGTACCGTGCCGTATCAGCTGTACAAGGAAAAGTGTTTGGGGGGAGATTCTGAAACAGAGAGCAGCATCCTGAAGTGCAGCAAACCATTTCAAGAGAGGGAAACCGTAGTTATAAACATCCCACCACTCAACACTGCAATGTCCAAATTCACAATCCACCCAGTCTGGCTGGGCTGATCCAGTGACTACAGATGTGCTGAACTGGAATCACAGCTCAGCTGAGAGTATGCAGAAGCTCTTGGCAGTGGGAACCAGAATTTCCCCAACCCAAGTAAACGCTGTTTCAGCTTCATCCTGAATCTCCCCCTAGGTGCAAATGTTTGCAAAGTTTTTATCCTGCAACTGCTCTTCCCTTCCAAAATGTGAAGCACTCCTACTTCAAATCAACCAACCATTTTCAGGGGCTACTTAATCATGGATTGACAGATTTTAGGTCAGAAGCCTATTTTAGCCTCCTGCATAGTCTGCAACAGTCAGACTGCTCTCAACTGTTCTAGATAAAAAATATTTCACTGTATGTGGCAGAAAACTAAGAATTTGGTGAAAATGTCTGATTAACTCAACATTGCCTCACAACAGACAAGGGAAGACATTTTAAGCTGTGGAATTTTAGACTGTTTTAGTATTACTGACTGTTCCTACATATTATGGATTAGCGCTATATGCAGAGCAATTGTATCTGAAGTTGAGAAGGTTCTGGGTTGAATATGAAGATGGATGCTTTTCAAGTTAAGAACAAGCAAGAAAGAATTTGATTTTTCACATAGCTGTCTGCCTTTATAAATGCAACCCACCCTCTTTATTAACTATTTAATTTAGCTTTCCTGATAGGCACTTAGGGAATGCATCACCTCATAACATTTTATTCACCTCTTCCACATCACACAGGATATACAAGTTTCCCATACTGCCCCTATATTAACCTATATTTGTGAACTGAATGCCACATTTGCTAGTTATCACATTGCCTATTGTTATGTGATCATGTACATAAGAGGCAGTATAGTAATACATAGAGACAAGAGAGTTTAAGCTTTCCCATGAATCTTATTTGAATTTCTAAGTTCTGTAGATTCTAAATCTCAAATACAACATTAAATTGATCAAGTGCCCCCAGCCCCCAACCATTGCATATAAAAATGGGTAAGGAGTTGTATATAATTGTGTTACAAGTAGAGGGCAGAACTGTATTGCAACTGTTCTCAGAAGTGTTCCTATATAATAACCAACCCAGCTGTAAAGGAATATATGAATAAAATTAAATCCAAAAGCAAAGAAACTGAGCTGAGGAGATAACTTACTTCAAAGGAGTTCAAGGAATGAGACTGAAAAAGGATGCTCCCCATTTTAAAGATTTTAAAAAAAAGAATAGAGCGAGGCAGAAAGAATCAGCATATAAGCTGAGGTAATAAATGTAACACCAATTTAATTATGAACAAAATTGAACTTTCTCTAGGAAACAGCAAGCTCTTACATGAACCCTAGTCTTCCGAAAAATTCTGAGCATCTGCAGCTCCCAGTTAAATGAATAGCATATGCGTCTGCCTGAGTCTGGCCAGCAGAGTATTTCTGTAGGTTCCAGGAATCACTTGGCCTGTCTACCTGTAGTATTTACAGGGTCATAATTACTTTAAGACAGAGCACCTTGCAGTCTTGATCGTATTTATGCTCACAGCTGCATGGTAATGGATTTGTCAGTTCACTGGTAATTCCAGGAGGGACAGGAGGAAATTTTCAATCAAATCAATTTTTTTTCAACATTACCAGCAAATTGAAAATATATATGTTTACTGCCAAATGAAATGTTTTG
Organism: Podocnemis expansa; assembly: GCA_007922195.1. NCBI lineage: Eukaryota > Metazoa > Chordata > Testudines > Podocnemididae > Podocnemis > Podocnemis expansa. Next base: position 2,915,578 of record ML681998.1, on the reverse strand, counting down.
TTTTAACAGAGATAAAAACACTGCTTTGATTTCAAAGTATTTAAGACAATTGAAAAAAATTTTGGAACAAAGTTGTTTTGAGTCCCCCCCCACAAAAGCAAAACCCTTCATTGTGAAAATGTCAAAACAAAGACTGATTTTTTTTTTTCTTAAAATGAAACATTCTGATGAAATTGACATGGAATGCCAAAAGCTTTCAGTGTCACTGAATCTGCAGTTTTCTCCAAAAAAAAGAAAAACCTGGTGAAAAATGATCCCCATTTTACAGATGGAAAACTAAGGCATGGAGGCTAAGCAACTTGCCCAAGGTCACATAGAAAAACCTATGGCAGAACACTGAATGGAACCTGGATCCCTAAGTCCTAGGCTACTGTGATAACCATAGGACCATCCTTATTCCAACAGGGTCTTATAGTTCCACACTTATTTTTTTTTATCAGTTCTACACAGGTGACTAGAGTGAAACAGTTTGCTAAATTGTTAGGCTTCTACATACATATATGGAGAAGAAAGGATGAGGTGGGCAAAGTAATCATCACATCTACACTAGGAAAATGTGAGTCTCCAGTTCTGACAGTGCAGCTCCATTGGAGATGACAAGATACAAGTCAGGCATGGCCAAACTGCAGCTCTCGAACAAGGAAGTGCAGCTTGTGGCAGAACTCAGTTTATATGCTGGTCAGAGAGAGGAAAGCAGCCGGAATTTTAAACCTCCCACTCTGAGCATGTTCATGGAGGGGGAGACCCAGCCTGTGCCTAGCCGCTGGAGCAGCCATATTGGCTGCTCAGCCCAGGCAGGGCTTAAAGCAAGGGGTGCAAGCCCCAGCCTGCACCTAGCTGCTGGAGCGGCCAGGTAAGGGGGCTCTCGGGAGCCAGTGTCAGGGCATGAGGGTTAGGGAGGGGGTTGGGGTGGCAGGCAGAAGCAGTGGTACGGTCAGGATGGAGAGAGAAGCGCAGCATGGCTGGGACAGCTGGGAGAAGCATGGCGTGTTTAGGTTTTTCTCATAGGCCTTAATGTGCTTTACTCATTAAAATAAAATCATGTTTTACAAGTCCTTCTAAACACGATGTCGAATAATAAGAAACAAAAATACAAAGAAGAAAATAGATCATTTACCTATAGGCCTAGTTTTCATGGTAACCTTAAGTAATTACTGGAATCTGACATTAGTAGGATCAACATCTGCCCTCTTTTACAATAAAATTGAAGTGTGCAATGAATTTTAAACTTAGCAGTTTTGGAGTAGGTAGAAGCATATGGCTATATGCCTCAGTGTGGCTCTCGAAGGTTTAATAATCAACTTGTGTGGCTGTTGAGTTCCATAAGTTTGGCCACCTCTGATATAAATAGTAGGTTAGACAAGAGTTAATAGTGCAACATCATGAAAACTAAATCAAGACAAGATGAAGTACTGTGGTAAAAATGCCTGTGATTTTTCTGCACTATGGTTTCTACCATTGCTTATCACCAGTAGAGAACTGCAGGTCTGATTTTCCAAAGTGCAAAGTACAGCATAGTGCTAGAAACACTGTTATTCACAGAGAAAATCCATGTAGAAAGTAACAGCATACTGATTCTTAAAAGGACAGAGTTGCCATGAGCATTATGTCAAACTACACAACTTCACAATTCATTTCCCAAAGTATTTTTCCATATGAAGTTCAATTTCCATTTCACTTTGAATGACGCACTGAGTAAGACTATATACTAGGAAGGTATAAATCAACATAGTTCTACTGACTTCAATAATTATGACTGTTTACACCTGCAGAGAATTTGGCCTAGACTGTATATTTAAATTTGTTTATTAAACTTTGTTCAAGGCAATTTAGTACTAACAAAACCACCCCAAAATTCAAAAGCTGTGAAAGCTGTACAGCTCTTAAAATAATAGTTTTCATTTCACGGTGCCCATCTGCCAGAAGGATCTATTGTGATTCATGCTCCATCTTTAATTAAAGCCACTGGCCAGTATACATCCCATAAGGTACACAGGAATGAAGACTGGTAGCTCCTCATTATGGGACCATGGTGGCTACCACAGCCATTTCTTTATGGTGTTCTTAAACACTGGCAAGTTGATGTGCCTAAAGCATGATTTCTATGTTTTGTTTAGAATAAAATCATAGGGTTGGAAGGGACCTCATGAGATCATTGAGTCCAGCCCCCTGGGGCTTGAACCCAGAACCTTCTGCATACTAAGCAAAGGTGCTAGCCACCACACTATTTGCAGGGCTTACTATATGTTAAACATAAGAGTTCAAGGATAAAAGGTGTTACTGGTCTAGGCTCTTATAATTTACACAGTAAAAAGCCTCTCCCCATGATGCTTATAAACTTTGCAAGCTTAATAGCATAATGGCTTTTCCTGAGGCCCAGATCCACAAAGGTATATAGGCTCTTAGCTTGTTTTCAGCAGAAAAGTAAAGAAGCCTCAGTACATTTATAATTTAATGATAAGTATCAGTCCCTGAAGCTTTAAGGAGTGAAACCAAACCTCAAGGGACATTTCCAACATTTGAAGATCAGTTTTAGTTAACTGAAACTGAGATACTTGAGGTTCTGCTGCCCTAGAGGTCATGGAGCCATCAGATCTGTTCTATCCCCGGCTTTTAAACAGTTTTGTCGACTCCTTCAGCAAACCAGATCTCCAAGGAAGCCCACTCTTGCTTAACATGCAGACTTGCTGTCACTGCCTCCTAAGCAGAACTATTGCTTCACACAGTGACTTCTGCTCAGCAAGTCCAACCGAGACCGAGTCCTCATAGAGAGAAACTCTCTCCAGGGACTCATGCTTCCCAGCCACTGTTTGTCATGACGCCCCAGACAACATTTGCAAAAGAGCAAGATTTATTAGTCAATTGGAACACAGCACTAGGAAGTCCTTAGGTTAGGAAAGAGAAACAACAAGTAAAGCATAGTCCACTCTGGTCAAGCCAGAGTGATTTACCAGCCAAACTGTAGTGAACTCAACTTTCAGGCTCTATGGGCATGGCAATACTGATGGTGGCAAGTTCAAACTTCCTGGTTGGATGGGGGGAGGGGGTCTGTGAAGACCTGCTCAGTCAACTGGGAAGTCATTCATTGAAGTCCACCCCCTCAACTGGAGTAGTGCTGAGTTGAAGGGAGGGCATTTACCCTCAGTTCAGCCCAGTGGAGCCACTGAGATCAGTGGATGTTAGAAAATTGAAGGGAGATATGCAAATTATTTGAAGGAAGATACTCAAGTACTTAAACTGCTTCCAAATGCAGACCAAGGCTGACCCTCTGACTTCCTTGATCAGGCCCATAAAGATCTCATAGCCTTTTCCAAAACCAGCTCTATCACATCCTGGTTATAGCTCAGGCCTTTGCTCTCCAGGCAAGCCCACACTCAGTTCACACTCCCCCACAGTGGGAGCTTCCAGGTGTTCAGTCACTGGAATTGCTCTGCATCTCCAGACCCCTTGTTGATCTGGGTCATATTCACCCAGCTCTTTAAGCTATTTATTCCACCCAGACAGGAAGATGACACACACAAACATCCATCTCCTGTGCTATTCCGAGACCAGTGTTAAACCTTTTGCCCCTAAAGAAAAGCAATGCAATGAATGAGGGAAACCGAGGTATGTAGAAAATGTGTCTATCCTTACAGGTCTCACATTAAGAGGCACATTAGGAGATGAACAATGTGTGCCTCCCACATGGCTGCCACTGTTCTATTCGCTATAATCCATCAGTACTCTATTTGCTTCCCAGGGGGTCAGATTTTAATCTCACACTGGTGTGAATCAGCGGTAACTCAAGAAGCCAGTGCAATGACAGCCTTGCGACACCAGGATCAGGCCCAGAGTTCTTAAAAACCTCCCGGGAGAAAATGGCATACATTTGTTATGAATAGCATTTTATAATTCTGGGCTTGAGTCTTCATCTTTTCTTACAGTTCGTGGCAAGATACTTACACAATTTAAAAAAATAAGGAAATGAAGAAATAGGAATGCTGGCTATCCTATAACGCACAGTTCTGGGGAAGTTCCCGACCCAGCTCTGTTAGTCCACCTCCATCCTCATCTGACACACTCCCTGCTACTGGAATGATGGACTTGTTTTGTGGTAACACGAAACTGTTGCATCACTCCCCAACTTCACTAACCTCATGACAACTAAGTCATTTACAAGGAATGCTAGAACCAGAGGCATGCCCAAATGCACCACCACATTTTCAGAACAGTCTATTCATAATATCCTAAGCCTGTTATTATCCCAGGCCTTTACCAGGTTTGTCATCACTAATTTGCTGTATGACTTGTCTCTCTAATGAAGCTTTGTTCTGGCTCATGAAAAAAAAAAAAAGACATCCCTTTTTAGTTGTTCCATTTCTTTTCATTCAATCTATTCTCAGTGTTCATGGAAGGTACCAGATTGAGACCACAACCCAATTAAATCAATCCAACCCATGCAGCAGCATTGCAGCGGATCTCAACTGGAGCTATCACTTTTAGTCATGAGAAGGTTGTTTAATTCTCTATGCTTATTTAATCCTTGGCATTTCTGAGGAAATTGTAATATGATGTTTTTTGTGAAGCTAATACTACTCCACAAAACACTGCATATGGAAAACCAATGCATTCCATGTGGGCTAGCACCCACCCATCAACTAATAACTTTTGACCACTACTGACATGGAGCCAGGCCTGAAGTGCTGATCTAGAAAGATGAAGAGCATGCTGTCTTAACAGATAAAGCTATTGGGAGATACAAGCTCCATCTTCCCCACCATCTCAAATGTATTCCATTTCAAAAAGATATTTTACATCATTTTTTATCCTTACAATTTTCTCTCAGAACACTGGTGGAAAAAAGGGCCAGACCCACAGCAGCAGTCAACAGATTTAGCTTAATTGGCATTTGTTAAGTATGTGGCACAATGTGTCTCCACAGAAGTTAGGAACAAACAGGTGATTGCATGTGGTGCACAGAAAGTCTTCAAAGCTGCTGTGGAAGGAAACAAAGCTTGTAATGAAAACATCAACAGAGAAAGATTTCCAACAAGTTGCACTTGCACCATGACCAGAGAGAAAACTTCTATAGTTAGTGTAGCAGCAACAAGATAGTAATGTGGAAAGGCAAGAAAAGTTTATATTTATGACTACATGTGTAGCTAATTTCAGACTAAGATACAGGCATAGACAGTTGTGTTCTCAACAGATATCAATCAGTGAGGAAGAAGACAGGCTGTAATATTTTTCTATTGATACAATTAATTTAAGTCACATTTCTTGAGCTGGCTGATGTTACACAGGCTTTTCAGGAATCCTTTGATGTCATTAAAAATGGGGCCTGAATGTGATTTAATTTATGTCATAGTAGCCAAGCACCAATTCATGCACCTGGAATCTAATGAGATCATTCTTATTCAACCAGTATGCATCTTCTGTATGGAATTTGCAAAATTCTGTAGTCTACATTCTGCTCCTCTCTCCTATACTCTTTTTTATTACATAAGACCTCTTTCTTAGATCATGCAATTACAAATAAAATTGTCCCCAATTCTCATTTCCTACTAAAGTATTTAACCCCAGCAAAGCAAAATCAAGCTTGCACTGTTTCTTAGTTCATGTAGCATAATTAAGTCTCTTTGCCTTTCAGCTAAATAGTTTGCAAAATATATATAGTATATTGACTAGTATGTTATTAAATATCAGTGATAATTAAAACACAACTGTCGTAACACATGAAAGGGATATTTTGGGAGACAGAGTACTTGCTTTTTATTTTTTTCACTAGCTGATTCACAAAATTCAGTAGTTTTACAGTACCTCTAGGTGATTTGTATATTGTATTGATTTTACTCATTTTCCTGTAGTTCTAATCCAGTTATCTACCTAGGAATCCTTTTTACATTCAATTCTTCTCTCTAAAGATTACCAGGAGTTAAAGAACAGCAAACCTAAAGTACATCAAATAGGCTACCCTTAATAAGCAGCTTCCTGTGAAATTTCTCCACAGTAACCCTCTATATACTTAAATTACATGTCATTAACCTTTTACATAAATCAGTAGAAAGACCAACAGAAGGAGAAACTCACCATTGAAATAAGGACCAGATTGCTTATTAGCATGCACAGTTCTAATGGTATATTAAATTTCAGACCTAAAAAGATCTTGTCAAACCTGAAAGCTCTCTAACCAACAAAAGATGGTTCAATTACAGATACTACCTCCCCTTGTCTTGCTCATATCCTGGGACCAATACAGCTATAACAACACTGTATACAACATTGTCTCTCATGGTATTTGGGGAAGGTGAAATACATTTGAAGGCGGTGGTCCTGCGCCAATGATTACTTTATGATTTCAGCATCATACTAGATGCTAACAGTTAAAAACCCCATATTGGGCTGTCAACAATGGTCTTCTGAGCTACAGCAATGAAGTTTAAAGCAGGGGTCTCAAACTTAAAATCACCATGAGGGCTATACTACTGAAACCTTTTCATAAAACAATATTGTGAATATTGGTACCAACTCCATCATTGCGGGCTGCAGGAAATAGCTTTAGGGGCTGCATGCAGCCCACAGACCATGTATTTGAGACCCCTGGTTTAAAGTGACCTAAATATCTAAAAAGGCAACTTGTTGCAACTCTAGCCAACTTACTCCTAAGGAGTGCTCAGGTTTCTCTGCTTTTAAAATTCAATTATTTATCAAGGTGACATAAGGCCTGCTTCTGCACTCACATGCGTAGTTGGTCTTTACTTAGAGGCAAGTATTTAAATTAAACACATGTAAGAGATCAAACTTATTATTACACAGTGTTGACGGATAAACCACAGTGATCCAATCCCAGTGCTGCCCCATATACCAGTGTTTCCCAACCAGCATGCCATGGCACATCAAGCCTGAGCAGGTGTACCACAAAAATTTTTGAACCACTACTCAAAGAGGCCTGGATTGGTTCCTTGGCTCATAAATATTCATGATTTCATTTGCAAATTATATGGCAGTGCGCCTCAGCTTAATTATAGGCAGCAAGGTGTGCCAGGGCAAAGAAAATGTTGGGAACCACTGCTATCTACACAGTCCCCAAAAAGAGAGAGACTTGCACCCAAATCCAGCTGCTTCAGCACACAGGGCTGGTGCCCTGCATTGGAAGTGGCCAGCACACCAGGTGGATGTTCACATGGGAAGCCAGATAACCCACTGCGCTGCCCCCAAAGCCTGGATGTGGCCCTGAGAAGATCAGTAGAGCCCTGCAGATCCTCAGATATCCACCTTATTTCCGCATTTGCGGATACACCATGGATATCCGCAGCCCATTTCTTGTGGATGCAGATCGGATACAGGTCCGCATATTTTTATCTTCACAGAGCTAGAGCCCTGCGGATATCTGTGGATATCTCCATTATATCCACATCCACGGATATCCGCGGACCATTTCTTGCAGGTTGGATAGGGCTCCACTTATTTGTAACCTGCAGGGCTCTAAAGACCCAATGGTCAGGGTCACTTCCTCGCTGGCTGCAAACTTCCCAGCGGCCGGGCCGGGGGCCGGGGCTCCCCCACCCACCTCGCTTGTTCCTGGTGCCGTGCTGCTTGGCGGCGGCCAGCTCCCGCTGGATCCTGCTCTCCAGATACTCCTGCTTCTTGGTCAGCATCTCCTCCGTCTCCCGCAGCCGCGCTAAGGCCTCCTGCGGCGTGGGGCCCCCGCGCCCCTTGGAGCGCCCGGCGCTGCCGCCCTTCAGCAGCTTGCCCAGCTTGCTCATGGCGGCGGGTCGGGTCCGGTCCGTGCTCGGCGCTGCGCGGCGGCGGCGGCCCCTCGGCGTCAGCGAACCCTCCGCAGCCGGCGCATCTCCCGCGTCCCCTCGCAGGTAGCGCTGGGCGGAGGCGGAAGCGGCTGCGCGCTGCGGCCCGTGACGTAGCCCGCACCTGAGCCAGGTGGCACCGCAGGCTCCGCCCCCCGCCCCTCCCGAGCCCTTTGGAGTCTGGACCCGGCACGGGACGCTCTCTGCGCATGCGCCGCGGCGGGAGGCGCGGGCTGCTGCGCCCGCGCCCTTTGCCCCTCCCCCGCGCCCTTCGGCGCCCAGCGAGCCGGGCCGGGCTGGTGGGGCCGGGTCTGCCTCAGGCCGGCCCCCGCCTGTCCCTGGGGGCTCGCCCGCTCCTCTCCGGCTTGGGTTAGGGTCCCCTTCAGCCAGGGATCTCCCTACCACCCCCAGCTGCTAGCCACTTACAGTGTCACACCCATTCAGGGAGCACCCCCCACATTTCCCAACACCCTCCTCAAGTGTTCTATTGAGTTAGGGAGCACCCCAACAGCCCCCCAGGTGTTAGCTAGTAACAGTGTTATACCAATTTAGGGAGCACCCCAACACCCCCCTGAATTTCCCAACAGCCCCCCCAGGTGTTAGTTAGAACAGTGTTATACCAATTTAGGGAGCACCCCTACACCCCCCCTGAATTTCCCAACAGCCCCCCAGGTGTTAGCTAGTAACAGTGTTATACCAATTTAGGGAGCACCCCTACACCCCCCCCGAATTTCCCAACAGCCCCCCCAGGTGTTAGCTAGTAACAGTCATACCAATTAAGGGAGCACCCCTACATCCCCCCTGAATTTCCCAACATGCCCCCCACGTGTTAGCTAGTAACAGTGTTTTACCAATTTAGGAAGCACCCCTACACCCCCCCCCCTCATTTCAAGCCCTGGGGAGAATACTGCCTTCAGCACAGTGCCAGGGATGGTGAAAAAGGCAGCTGGCTCTGGGGACGTTTGTGCCCAATCCCGCTGCAAGAGGGAGAGGAGGGTTACTTGGGGTGGGGGGGTATGAGAAATGGAAGCGCAGAACAGAAGGGGGAGAAGAAGCTGAGGAGCAATAGCAGGCGCAGGGCAGATAAATAGGGGGAGGGCACTGGGCAGAATGTACAGGGTGGCCAATTGCCAGGGTTGGTTGGGTGCGTCCCTGGAGGTTTCATCACGTGATGTGATCTTTCATTAAACATTCACCTTTCATTCCTGGAGTCTCTGGTTCAATATGTACATGCATATGGGGCTAGAGGAGCATGGGTGGGGGAGCTGTATGCACCTTCTGAGGGAGCAGGAAAAGCACACTAGAAAGATGGAGGGGAAAGAGGAGAACAGCTGAGCCCTGGGTGCCTGAGTGGGGCTTACCAGTTGGTTCTAAAATGTACTGAACATGGTGGTTGGCCCCTAGTTACACTTGCAGTTAAAACAAGTTCAGCAATGGTTCAGGATCACCCATTGCTGACACCTGGGTAGTTTTCACAGTGTAGAATAAAAATGACACAGTGCTATGCTGGCTCACCAATTAGAGAAGTCCTGGTAGATGTTGTATCACATTGCTCCAGCACATGCATTTCCACTGATCCCTACAAAGAACACCACACATGGGTATTCCCTGTGGCCACACATGATATGTTAAGCTAATAGCCTATTAAGGAGAAGAGCCAGAATAGGGCAAAATACCAATTTCTTATGCCTTTATCTATTCCTTTCTCATGAGCTATGCACAGATCCTTGGGGATTTGAAGCATGCCTTTATTGAAAGTCACATATTTAACAACACTGCAGAATTAGAATGTCATGCAACACAGGCGTCTGTTACTATTCACAATATTCTTCACGTGCTCTTTTCTGTAGAGACACAGTAGTAATTTTATTTATACTGAACAAAAATGTCCATTTTCACAATTTCAGACCAAAAGGATAAAACAAAATAAAACAAAAACTAAGTTTGACTTCAACATAGATTAACACAGGACCAGATTTAGGGGCAGGCAACACAGGCTGGTGTGCTGCAGTTGGGAATGTTGGATTCAGGGTGCCGTTTTTGTTATTAGCAACAAAAAAGAAAATATACCATCTGTTGCTTCCCCCCATCCATTCTTGTTACCCTGTCAAAGAAAGTTCTATGGCTGGTATGACAAGATTGACCTTGGCTAATCAATTCTGACTGTTACTTCTTATCATCTTATCTTCTAGGTATTTGTAAACTGATGACCTCGTAATTTGCCTCATTTTTCCAGGTACTGAAGTTAATATGACTGGCCCACTTACAGGCTGGACAGGATTCCAGGCTGCACAGGTCCTGAGCCATCTCTGCTCCCACACAGGAAGGCATTGTGATTACTGGCTTCATCTGGAGAAAGTATGTGGCGCCCTGTGAAGGGGTGCATGAGTGTCCACACTGCCCCTGCACACCACGGACTTTCAGAAGGCATTCTCCTTCTTGAGCAAAACATGGTCCTGTGCTGCTTCTTCAGCAGCGAAGCTCTGCACCACCTCTCACTAGGGGCTCTGTGTCACTTGTGGAGCCTAGACCAGCAGATCCAAACCTTTTCTGTCATGGCACACTTTGATACCTTTAGTTGTTTTGAGACACACTTCCATATAATCTCCAAATGAACTCATGCATATTCATGAGCCAGTCCAGAACTCATTGTTGCTTTTCAAAAAATCCTGTGCAGTGGCAAATCAAGGGCCGCAGGGTTCCTGGGGCTGCCCAGCAGTGACCCCCCCCACCAGAGGACCACCAGCAGGCCAGCGCTGGGGGGGGGCAACTGGGCCATAGCCCAGGCACGGCCTGCCTGGTCAACTCCAGGGGGTGGGGCACTGACTGCCACGTGTGGTGTGGCTTTGGACCACTCAGGAGCCTGTGCCGCTGGCATGGCAGTCAGCTCCCCCTCCAGCCCCAGGGACGACTGGTCAGGCTGCTGCCAGCCCACTGTTCCCCGCCCCCACGTGCGGAGTGGCCAGCCCAGGGGGAGGGAGGGAATGGCAGAGCTTGGCCTGTGGGCTAGCTCACTCCACCCCTGAGGTGGGTTACCCAGCCCAGGGGCAGGGTGGGACCTCAGACCCCAGCCTCAGGCCGGCCTGCCCCACTCTCCTTCCCAGTGCTGGGCTGCCAGCAGGGCAGAGGGGCTCCCACACTGTGGTGGGTCCCTGGGCTCAGGCCCTATTGGCCCAGTGGGTAATCTGCCCTGATTCCATGGCACACCTGCTGAGGGCACGCTGGTTGGGAAATGCTGACCTAAACCTTTGTTACTGCAAGGCACATCACTGTTTTCCTACTCAGTCTGGCCTCCATCCCCTGCAGACCTGGAGTCACATTCAGTGCTGATAGAAGCAAGTGCTTGTTTAAATAAATGGAGCTGCTCCTGATCGGAAGCTGATCTCCTTAACCTCTTTCCCCTAGTGTGGTATATCTATCAATATCTGTGTATCCCACAATATGTGAAGCCCATGAGAGGAAATGCTTTTAGATGTTTGTGAATAATATAGTGCTGGAGAAGAAAAGAGAGATGCAGCTTCTCAGTTCTTTAAGGTACACAGAAAATCCAGTCCCTCTCCAGATTGCATTTGTTTAACGTCGTGCCTCCTTTGAGTCTAGCGAGTGGGTCCTTTTATAGTGACATTTATTTTGTTTCTCAAAAATGATCATGTTTCTTTAGTGTCATACTGCAGACCCAAAATCAATTCCTGTTCCTTTAGCCTCTCACTTGCTGGGCTGGTTGTATGCAACAGAGGGAGTTTGTGAAAAAAGAGGAATACCTCTTGTCACAATGCTATGTTCACACACGGAGGGTTATTTCGATAAAGTTGTTCCGAAACACCTTATTTTGAAATAACACCTTATTTCGAATTAACAAAATGTTAAATTTGAAATAAGGAAAAAAGAGGGAAACAAAATAGCACGTTCACACTGTGAACATGCTATTTCGTTACCTGCTGCAGGGGGCTGCTGCCCCCTGGGGGTGAGCCGCTATTGCGGCTCACCCTGCAGCCCCAGAAAGGGGGTTGCAGCCTCCGGCAGGGTGGGGGGGATGAACCCCTGCTGGGTGGCCCAGCCCACAGCCCGGGCTGCCCCCCAGACTCTGCCAGCAGGTCAGGGGCGCCGGGCTCAGACCGTAGCCCGGGCTGCCCCCCCAACTCCGCCAGCGGGCCGAGCCCAGTTCACA